>JANAVB010022800.1:3522149-3625336 GCA_029216955.1 Iris pallida
TAACCCCGGCAGCAACACTTATCAGGGCAGATGCATGGATAGGTTTTGAGGGAGTGGTCACTTTCTTTCTGAAAGCTATTTTCTTTCTGCGTAGAGGTTCTTCTGGGCCTCTACGTCTGCAGCGTGTGTTTGTCTTGGATGGAAGTCGGGTCGCTTCTTCTCTGTGGACTGACTCAGCCTGTTGCCGAGACTGCGATCGAGTAGTAACTCTTTTCGAAGAGTCCACATTGGTCGTCTTCTTAGAGATAGGAGAAGATGGTTCTAATGCCTTCCTCTTCTTCTTCTTGATCGGAGATCTTGCAACTTTTAAAGAAATACGCAGCGGTTCGTAGACTTCTTCAGGGAAGTTGGCTTCCCTCGAAGCTTCTAGAGGCGCATCAGCTGGCTCGTGTTCTTCATCATTACCAGGAGGCAACAAAATAGGTGCTCCTTTTCTAAATTGTGTCACCGTCGCAAAGCTGTCTGTTAAATTAAAATTCTCAGCAAAAGTATTTGCTGACGTATAAAAGATCGAATAAGTATACAGCATGCGCGGGCCACGGTCGTTCCTTGTCGGCATCGAAAATGATGTCTTTGTGTCACGGGCATTGTAATAGGCCCAAGCCCGGGCTCCATCAATCAAATAACCTTTTCCCTGAAGGCATGTTATGGCATTGCCTACATGAAATTGGTCATAGCCGAATTGACGTGCAAAACGGCTTGGGAGATAAGGTTCAAGATAACATTCATCTTCGAACCGGTATACTAGATGTGATGGCCGAATCATCCTCAGCCAATCGAAGGTGGTACGGCCCAAGGGTGGCACTCTCACCGAGTCGATCATGTTTGTCGGTACATATTCATAACCTATGGAGGTGGAACACAGTAGAAGTTCCATCCTTTACCCAGATTCATGACTCGCCTGCAGTCTTTCAAAGTGGTATAGATCCACTTACATCCAGAATATCTTCTTAGAAACTGCCGCTCACTGCCCCATAGCAGGGTTCATTAAGGAAGGATGGTGTAGAAGCAGCCATCCAAAAGATATGTATACGGCAGTTCCAGCAGAGGAAAATGTCCCTTTTCGCCTTTTCCTCGAATCATCGAATCAACGAAGAGACGGAGGCCGGCGTTCATCCTGCATGTCATTGCTGACAACAAATCCATCCGGTAGCCAAAAACTAGACGGACGGCAGCAAACAGTACACCGCGATGGAAGCAGTCAACTGTACTGGCCCCAGGTACGACATATCGTCAAAGCCAGTAAGTAAAGAAACATGCCAGTTGGACTTCCTTCGACATGGGCCTGTAACCCATCCTCATGTAGCTTTCGACGATGTCTCCTTTCTTGAAAGGAGGATACTGAAGATCATCCTCAATCTTGATATCCATATCGTTGTACGTCTCCATCAACTCTATCATCTCGCTATTGCTAAGCAGTTTGAAGAAGTTGGGATTGCAGTTCTCATGTTCTTTGGTCTTCTTCTCAATAATATGGTTGAGGAAAAGATACAGCAACCACTTGGTCGAATAGCAAGTGCTGGCCGTACCACTCTTGTAGTATAGAGAGCAAATCTTGTAATGGCAGAGTAGCTCTTCAAAAACATCTACCATACTGGCGTTCTCCTCGTGCAGTTTGTCTAATTCATCATTTGTCGGGACAAACTCTTCATACGGGATATCCTCTATTGGCAGATTAGAGATGTATTTCATCTCATGCAAGGCTAATCCAATTTCCCTGCACGGCGTCATGAAAGTCCCAGTCCTATAATTATATCTCTCCGCCAACGCAAGGATAGATGTGGATTAGGGGAGAAGCAATAGACAATAGCGTACACTGCCTGATACAGATCAATTTCTTTAAGCTGATCTTCAAATTAGACCAATATCCAATTGGCCACACAAATCCACCTTTTATTGTCCGGGTTCACAAGACCTGTCAACCGTAGATCTTGGTCCGGATACCTCCCTTCCACCTTCGCAAACTCATTTGCGAATATTGGAGTTCTTACTGGTAGCAGCAGAGAAGAACCTTCCGGCAGAATGCAACCAGGTTTTAGTCCTCTAAGTAGGGAGCTATGTCGCCCAGAAGAACTGTAGAATACATCTTTATGGTCTGGCCCCTTCTTAACACAGATATTACCCACTCGGGCCTGTTGCTGCGGAGTTATATCCCATTTCATTCTTCTGGATAGCTCATAAAAGCATATCTGGAGAGAGGGAGACATCTGGAGATCTCTGTCAAATATATCTTTTCTCCCTTTGGAAGATTCTCTGTTCCATGCGAGGCCTTGGCTGAGAATTCTTATCAAAAGCCTCACCAAACAAAAACAGAGATTTCTTGTGGGTGACAGTGTCAGCAGTATGAAGAGGTTGCCCGTTCATCAGACACAATAAAGTATCATTATCTTGCGCAACCAAGACAGCCTGCCGGGATGATGGTAAAGCATACTGTGGAAAGGAGACGTGTGAGAGATCTTCCTTGAATTCTGATTCGGACAGAGATCCTGCAAGAACCTCATAGTTTGGGTCTTCTCTAGGTTAACTGCATCAATAAAGTGACAAAGATCAGTATGTGCAAAAGAAATTAAAAACTTCTTCACAATTTATCCAAATTACGCTGTGTGAACAATCTATCAGATTGCGCCAGCACAGCTAATGTGCGCAAGACATCAGATTGCGCCAGCACAGCCATCGTGCGCAAGACATCAGATTGTGCTAGCACAACCAACTTGCGCAAAACATCAGTTGCGCATCGATGCGCAAATCGATGGATTGCGCTGAACATTTTGTCAGCACTTTCCAACCGATTGTGCAAAGATACAGTTTTCATAAAATGAAAACTGTTGTTCATGCAGCCGAAACCCTAAGCAGGGTGGTCAAATGGTTGAGAATACCATCAATCTCTAAAAAGAGAGGTATGAAGGTTCAAAAACAGCAAAAAAAACCATAAAAAGGGTTTCGATCATGGTTCGTCATTCACCTTGAAGAGCTGGATGGCCCGTCTCGTGACGAGTTACTCGCGGTGCAACACGAGTCGAAGGTTCGGCAGGGGCCTTTCCCTTCTCAGTGGCCGATCGCTTGGGCGCCATTGATGTCGACGACGAGAGGAGGAAAAGATGTCGGAGTAGGAGAGGAGTTTCTTTCTCTTGAGAAATCGAAAGCAAGTAAAGATGAAAAGAATAGAAGATGAAACTATTTATAGTTTTCTCACAGAAACGTAACAGTTGCCTCCGATTGCGTCGCGAAAGTCGAAGCTAATTCCTCCAAACGCGCAAACAAAGCGCAACTTGATTTCCAAATTCGAAATTCAAAGTATTTCGAAACTTTGAATATTTTCAAATTTCGAAAACTTTGAAGGGGGTCTTGTAAGTCCTAAAATCAAGTTGCATCTATCAAATAGGCAGAGAAGTCTAATTTGTGCACCCTTCAAAGAACTGCGCTGGAGACATATTGCGCTACAAATCAAACGCACGAGGCTGAACTGCGCTAACGCCCGAGCGCGCTACGCTGACGTGGCAACGCCATCATTACCTGACAAGAAGATCAAATCTTCTGACAGCCTGACAGCTCGAAAAGCGAGGAGTTGTTCGTTTCTTGTGCAGCACGGCACTCGAGAACAGCTGTACAGTCCAGCGCAGTCTGCCATTCCAACCTGAGCGTAATCTACCAGTCCAACCTCAGCGCAGTTTGACAAAGTCCGAATCCCAGTGCTATCCATTGACTAGAAGGAAGCGCAGTCTGAAGCTAGCGCTATTCAAGTGGCGCGATCCATCAAACTTGTTAAAGATAACTGACATTTATTACGTGGCTTACATGCCATCAATTACTCGCCACGTGGCAACCGTCTGTAGACGACCAAGCGTATTTCAATCAAACAATGCCACGCGTCTGAATACGGTTAGCCCATGATAGAGCAACTGCCCAATAGCCAACGTAGTTTGTAGTCTGCTCAGTCTGTCTCCAGCGCAGTTCATTGTGCGCAATCCAGAATAACTATAAAATAGTTATTTCTAGAACTCTATAAATAGAGTTTCAAGTTTATCATTAAGGGGATCATGATTAAAAGATCATCAGAGATCAGGAGTTCTTGTCCAAGTACTGCTGCATTCTTCAGAGGCTATCGCTTCAAAGTTCACATCGTCCAAGGGATAAAGCGATCGTCTTCAGATCGGATTCCTATAGTTGTACTTTCCCAGAATTTATTGTACTTTTGTACTATTCTTTAAAGTTTGTGAAATAAAAGACTTTTGTTTTTGCAAACAATAGCAGCATCTGCCCCTACCAATACCGATCTAGGAGTAAAATCTCCTCACAATGCTACCATGCCAGCTCAGGCTACTCCAAGTCAGTTGGTGCTGGGGGTGGTCCATATTATGTGGTTCTGCCTCCTAATACATCGAATCAGTCTACTGCTCCCCAAGTCTCAGGAAATTCCCTTAAAGCGGTGAAGCTTCTGCGTAACCAGTTTGAAGCCTTCAAGCAGAAAATGGTCTGTAGAAATTGGAAATCAAACAACCTTATCCTATAGAGTGAAGGAAGTCCTGTTTCGACCTAAGTACAAGCCACCAACCATAATACTGTTTCACGGCAGTTTATCTCCGAGTCAGTATCTCAACCATTTCGAGGTAATGACTGATCAGCTCTAATAAAACGATGCTCTACTCTCTAGAGTATTTGTTGGGTGCTTGGTGGGTACAGCCTATGACTGTTATCGTAGCTTGCCAGATGGTTGTATAACATCTTTTACAGGATTCAAGCAAATGTTCCTAAACGATTATGTGAAAGAACAAACGACATGACTATGTCGACCCTTATTAAAATCAAACAACGGCCCAATAAACTGCTGAACGTTTCATCGAACGCTTCCGTAGTGAGGTACTCAAAATGCCTCTGGTACTCCAGATTATAGATAAATGCAAATCAAACTTATTACCTATAGTCAGCATGTGGACCGGACCTACGCAATTACAAGACTGGGCCTCCTTCACAGTAAGTACCAGGGCAGTCGAGGACAGTGCTGATAAATTTAAACAATTAGGCATCCAGATGCTTAATCTTGAAAAAGATGAACATTCTGCAACCAATAGTAGCGGTCGTCAGAACAATCGCAAAGGCAAAGAAGCTTTGGCCATTAACGTGAAAGGCAAAGAAACTTTAGCCATCAATGTGTGTCAGTCAACACCTGCAATGACGACACCCCCACAGAGAGCATCACGTCATAAAAAGGAATATTCCTTTGATGAAGACGACATCATGAGCATATTTGATTGTCCGATTAAAAGTAACAAACTTCAACTGCCTGAAGTAAAACAGCTAGATGAAGTAGGTAAGACTGACAATCCCAAATACTGCATGTATCACAGGTTCTTGGGACATCCAACTATGGCGTGTTACGTACTCAAAGGGATGATCTAAGAACTGTTCAACACCAAGGCAATTATTCTCTAGCAAGAAGAAAGACGGTAACTGCCAATGTCATCTTTCTGCAATTTGACGACTTTTTGCTCAACTTGTGCAGGATGGAGTCGTCCCTATTCCAAAAGCTACTCTGGAAATCGTCAACCTTCCGCAGCACAAAGTAACGATCTTGACCCCTATCAACCGCCAAAGGGGAGATCATGTGGATTCACCCCGATTTAGTTGCTGAATTTGAATCAAAGACACTTGCTTCCTCAACAAAGTCAAAAAAGACAACCAAGTACAAGTTATGTCATATAACATCACTGGGTGGTCATCAACCACCTTTGGATGTTACCTTCATCCCATCGACGACTTCACTTCCTTCTGCCGAAATGGTAGTACCGAAGCCAAAAATTAATTACCGGCCAGAATTCATCTATACAGTCAACAGTCCCGCAAACTGATGACAAAGATGAGATATGATCTACAAAAAGTCCCTAGCTTGAATGATGGGAAATGGTCTCCTATACCTCTTTTCCTACGTCTTTAACACAATCAATCCGTGTTGGCCTGGGATTCTGGACAGACCCTTCATCTCTCCAAAAGAAGTCTTCCAGAAGCAAGACTCAGATGAAGAACTAACATGTTTTCTTTCGCACTGTCACACCCCAGAACCAGAATACTGGAGAGCGGAGGACAGACACAGCCAGCTGCGTATATAGAAGTATAATCCATCTCGACAAACAGTCACGGCTGTCTAGATGCATGAGGGTTTATCTACAAGCCATCGGTATCTTATGGTCAAGAACCAGCCTAGTATCTCAATCTCAAGCAAGTAATACATGTTACAAGATATCAGATCATCAGGCATGAAAGGTAAGGCATCCCGAACATTAAATATACAGATGATCATGAAGCTAGTCGTACAAAATGTGAGGACTAGCAAGAGTTTCAGTCATACATGATCAACCCTAGGATTTGTCAATCATGTTACAGCTCGTAGGCAGACAAAAGTATAGGTTTCAACACGAGCTAACACTTGCTCAGCGGCTAAATGCCACAAAAGAATAATTTTTTCAATTTGAGAAGAGCAAAATAAACCCACTCGTTGCCATGGTTTCTTCTAGTGTTCACCATCTGGCTGGAAGGCGGAGAGATCTTCGGGAGCTACTCCGAAATCTGGCCATACAAAACCAGCTGGGTCAGACCCCAGAAGAGCAAGTGCCACACGGGAGGCTTCACTTAAGAACTAAAACCAGTATATTAGCACATGAGAACAATAATAAAGACATGAGTTAAAAAACAAGGTGATAAATGATAGGACAACTAAGGGACTATTCGGTAGCCAAGTTACAACCGTAACCAAACAAGGACCCGGTTGTAACCCTTCACCTGAATAGAGCTTAGTCTCCAACCAATTATCGACAAGAGTAAAACATAAGCAAGCATGTCCTGAGATAGCATGTACTGGGGCTAGGCAAGACTAGACAGGATTGGACTCCATCCAACACTCACGACCAAGCAAAGAGTACGGCTTGATACTTTAACTAACTAGGGTTATCACAAACCTAGTTACTAGCAAGATGCAATGAGATGTTCCAGCAGTCACAAGCCCTGCAGCTATCCAGGTTATCCAGGCGAGATTTATTTAAGAGTTATCAAGGATTATTAGGTAACTTGGAGTGCAACACCTAACAGTGTGCTTAGAACTTGTTTCATGGAGTGCCGCACATGACAGTGGGCTGGAAATGTGTCATACTCGACGGCAGGATACAAGTCCCTCAGGTATGGCCCGGATAACGGGATCGCCTGTAACTAGAAACACCTTCCTATATGAACTACTTGATCAATCTAGTCATTATCCTAGTCCGATTCAGTATGAATCCCTGACCGTGGGAAATCAAGGATTCATGTCCTAGACATGATGCAAGATGGAACATATAACTTGTATAGAGACAATCAACCCCGGTGTCAAGACGAGAGTTACATATTACTTGTCAAGATTACTTGTCAGGAGTGCGCCACCCCGGCCACTATTAAGCTCGTACATGTCATGTTTACTTGTTACTTGTCAAGAGTGCACCACGACGGTCCACTATCGAGGATGATCACCTCATGTTCATGTTATCAAGTCATACCATGCTCAAGGCCATCATGCTCCGTATTAACAAGTTATCAAGTGGGGTCGTCACAAGTTAGGCCAAGTACAGGACACATGTGAGATCACAAGCATATATATAAGAACTAGGAGAAACATGCATGGGAGTTGTAAAACCCCTAAATTTCTACTTTTTTTAATAAATTTGGTACTGATTAAATTTTTTACTTTGAATTGTACGTCGCGTAGTTGTATTGTACTCGTGCGCGAAATTTTGCTTTTCGTAAATGCTCGACGAGTGCGAATATGTGTGAGCGTACATAATTTAGAAAAATATTTTGTTCTATTTTTTTAAATAGTTTCAAATAATAGATATAATAATTAGTTTTGCTATCATTTCTAAGCTTGTTATTTTTACGTCATTTCTAAAAGTTAATAATAAATAATATTTGTATACTAGAAAAGCATAATTATGTAAAGAATATTTGTGCTTGGATAATATATTTCATAAATTTTATTAAGTTATTTTTAAATAATAATGTATTTTTGAAATTATTATAATAGCATTTTGGAAAACATATTTTGAAAATATTGTGGCAATTTAAATCTTGATTTAATTTTTGGATTTATTTAAATAGATTAAATTATATATATTTGGAATTTGAATTTTCTCATTTGGTTTTAAACTAAAGGATGTAAATTTAATTAGATTTAAATTGGATTTTGATTTAAATTTGAATTTGATTGATTTTAAATTAAATAGCAAATTATCTATTTTTGGGTTTAAATATTCCTAATCCTATCCAAATGGGAATTCCACATCCTATAAATAGGCAGGTACTCATCCATTATTTCTCCCAATTATTCTCTACAAATTATTCTACCACAAATAGGCGTGCCTGTGTCGGTGTTCCATCCATCCTCGTGTCAGCCGTGACGGCCTCGGGTCCGAACCCGGGTGTCTACCACTATCCTTATTTTACATGTACATCGTCTCCTTTGTGTCCGACATACCGGACACGTACACCAAATTCTTTCTAACCTAATCTCCGTGTCCGACACTTGGACACGATTCCTAAACCTAATCCTACACAAACCCTCAGCCCTCTGTCAGCCACCGTCTCCATCTTTCGTTCGCCATCACTGCCACAGTCGACCTCGTCTCCTGTCACAGCACCCCGCCTCCACACCGCCCGTCAATCCTAGTGCAGCCCAACCCCGTCTGAACCCTGTCAACCCGGCGTAAATCACCGACGCCACAAAATCCCTAACCCAGCCATCGCCACCTCGCCTCCTACCATCCCGGCCAACTCGAACAAGCCTCGGCCAAACCCAGACACCACCACAGCATACCGCTGACACCACCACCACGGTCAATCCCCAAAATACACCGTAACCAACACAAGAAAAGAAAAGAAAAATTAACCTGCCACCACCACCATGCTTACCTGTCGTCGACCCCGACCAGACGAGTAGACCGCATCCTCCGCCGAGGGCTCCCCGTGCTCATGCCCCGCCGCCACGAGCAGGCGCGCACACACACCCTTGGCCGTCGCTCCGAGTTTTGCCGCCTCGCTATGGGCTGAGCCCTTCGAGCCCTCACTGCCGCCCACCGCGCCGACCCGACTCCGCAAACTCCCCGTCTGGCCCGTTCAAGGCCGCCGACGAATGGCCGGGTCCAGCCTCCACCAAAACCCTCTTCTAGCGCCGACCCAGCGTCCAGCCTCCACCGCCTACTCCTTCGATCGCCCGACGAACCGCCGCCTACTCCTCCGATCGCCCGACGAACCGCCCCCTTTTTCACCACTCATCCCCTCGATCTCTCGCTCACTCTTCTCCTCTCGACCACCGCAGCTCCACTCCTCCTCCGGTCCTCCGCGAGCGGCGCACCGCCGTATGTCGCCAGCCTCCGCCCGACTGAAACCTCCGTCGCCCTCTTACTGAAATCCTCCGTGCGCCCCGCTTTCTCTCCCTCCGCCTCAGTTTCTCGTCGTCGACCACCTTTCTATCCGATCCTTCGATCGCCGCCGGTGTCGCCACCAGCCTCCCGCACCCCCTCTTCTCTCGATTCTCCCCACACACTCTCTTTCTCTTTCCACTCCATTTTCTGTTATATTTTTTTATATTTTTTTTCTTTCTGATTAAGGACAGCAGTACTGTCATCTATTATTTATTTTATTATTATTATTATTATTATTATTATTGCTGTTGTTGTTAATTGGGTTTTTTTTTTATTTTTTTATTTTTTTACCAAGATCTTTGTTATACCGTATGTAATATTTGATAAATAATTTAAAATATTATTACTATATCCTTGTTATTATATTATTAGTACCAATTATTATTTTAATTGCTTTACTAGCCAAAATAGATAATTTCATAAAAACTATTTTTATTGGTAACAACAATATTATAGGCTAAGATATATTGTTGTAAATTTTTTATTTATTTAAAGTAAACTATTTGACAAAATTATAGTTTTACAAATATGGATTTTTGTATTTAATAATTTTCTATAATTATTTTGTTTCTCTTAGAATATTTTTGGGAAAATATAGTTTTCTACCTAAATTGTATTTCTACAAACTTAAGAGTTTTCTGTGAACACAGTTTCTTTTATATTTTGTATTATCTAAACACTATTTTTAACTTGCAAATATAAGTTCTCATTTATTATAAATAATTTCCTAAAATCATATATTATCCAAATTCTATCGATCAATCTCATGTCCATGACTAAATCCCATTACTCATATTCCATCACCAATTCTAGACTACCCTATGTCGACCTTAACTATTCTAACCGTCTCGGACCCGATGGAACTGTCAGTGTCACCACCCGAGGTCACCTTGCATAGTTGTTACACCGAAGTTGCAGTTCGTGCCACATTGAGCATTACAGTGTCTACGTTCCTAGTCCTACGTATTTGGGGACTAGGGCGTTACATATTTTTGTGGTGGCCCATGCAGGTCAAGATAAATTGTTTGGTTACCTTACCTACCAAGCAAGCCTGCGAATAGGATTAGAAGTTTAGGATCTCATCCACATACTTGACCTCTTTCCGATTCCGTATTCGAACTACCATTCGACTCATCGATTGCATCTTCCTTGATTCCTTCTATCATTATTATCTTCACTTCGTGCTTGCTAGAGATTGACCCTACTAGTTAGATGTCCCAAACACCCTTAGCTTAATTCTTTTAAGTTGGGTAGAATACCCCACGACCTGACACACCCTTGACCATTAAGGAAATACCAATGGTATTATCTAGACCAGAGAGACTAAAGGAATTTAACCCATTTGGTCAACCAAACTTTGGTCATAAAAACCGTAGAATGATGGTATAGGAATAAACAAGACTTAGATCCTTATGGCACTTAGACTATTCATATTGGTTCTTTATTTCAATCTTAACTCACGTGCCTATATTTTTACTATCTAGACTAATGATGCTAATATAGCCTTGTTTTTGCAAGCTTATTCTTTTATCGAGCTTGTTCAAGACATATGTTATTTGGGTCGCTCCCACTAACATATTGTCAAATCAGAACCGGTGCATAATGGTCTGATCAACCGAGTGCACTTTGGTTCGCTTTTATCTATCGATCTACGTGGATGGGGACATAGCTAAACTTGTCCTCTAGAGTCCCATCCGCGACTGCCTTGGCAACTCCTTTGAAATTTTTTCGGTCGTCCTTGAACCACGTATTCGTACTCGATAATATCGTCTTTTGAAACCCCTTATTGCTTTCGCTTTCACCTACTTTTAGAAGGAGGAAGGTGTTATATTAGAACTTCCTCTAACTGTCCTATCACCATTACCATCCAATGTAACTATATCTTTGTCTTGAACTGCTCGATCTTTCCCTCAACCCTAAATCTACAAGCTTGACTTTCTAATCACTTGAAATTAAGAAGTGATTACAATCTCTCTTAATCATATCCTCAACCTAGACTACGACTATATAAACTTCTTTAAGGAACCCTTCTATCTACCGTTGTGCCTTCTCACCCCCCCTACGAATTCTTAATTTCGAGGACGAAATTCTTTTAAGTTGGGTAGGATGTAAAATCCCTAAATTTCTACTATTTTTTAAAATAAATTTGGTACTGATTAAATTTTTTTACTTTGTATTGTACGCCGCGTAGTTGTATTGTACGTCGTGCGCGAAATTTTGCTTTTCGTAATTGCTCGACGAGTGCGAATATGTGCGAGCGTACATAATTTAGAAAAACATTTTGTTCTATTTTTTTATATAGTTTCAAATAATAGATATAATAATTAGTTTTGCTATCATTTCTAAGCTTGTTATTTTTACGTCATTTCTAAAAGTTATTAATAATAAATAATATTTTGTATACTAGAAAAGCGTAATTATGTAAAGAATATTTGTGCTTGGATATATATTTCATAAATGTTTTATTAAGTTATTTTTAAATAATAATGTATTTTTGAAATTATTATAATAGCATTTTGGAAAACATATTTTGAAAATATTATGGCAATTTAAATCTTGATTTAATTTTTGGATTTATTTAAATAGATTAAATTAATATCTATATTGGAATTTGAATTATCTCATTTGGTTTTAAACTAAAGGATGTAAATTTAATTAGATTTAAATTGGATTTTGATTTGGATTTGAATTTGATTGATTTTAAATTAAATAACAAATTATCTATTTTTGGGTTTAAATATTCCTAATCCTATCCAAATGGGAATTCCCACATCCTATAAATAGGCAGGTATTCATCCATTATTTCTCCACAATTATTCTTCATAAATTATTCCACCACAAATAGGCGTGCCTCGTGTCGGTGTTCCATCCATCCTCGTGTCAGCCGTGACGGCCTCGGGTCCGACCCCGGGTGTCTTCCACTATCCTTATTTTTACATGTACATCATCTCCTTTGTGTTCGACATACCAGACACGTACACCAAATTCTTTCCAACCTAATCTCCGTGTCCGACACTTGGACACGATTCCTAAACCTAATCCTACACAAACCCTCAGCCCTCTGTTAGCCACCGTCTCCATCTTCCGTTCGCCACCACTGCCACAGTCGACCCCCGTCTCCTGTCACAGCACCCCCCTCCACACCGCCCGTCAATCCTAGTGCAGCCCGATCCCGTCTGAACCCTGTCAACCCAGCACAAATTACCAGCACCACAAAATTCCTAACCCAGCTATAGCTACCTCGCCTCCTACCGTCCCGGCCAACCCGACCAAGCCTCGGCCAAACCCAGCCACCACCAC
The DNA here is from genome assembly GCA_029216955.1 of Iris pallida. Taxonomy (NCBI): domain Eukaryota; kingdom Viridiplantae; phylum Streptophyta; class Magnoliopsida; order Asparagales; family Iridaceae; genus Iris; species Iris pallida. Next base: position 3,534,890 of record JANAVB010022800.1, read on the forward strand.
AGTATACCGCTGACACCACCACCACGGCCAATCCCCAAAACACACTATAACCAACACAAGAAAAGAAAAGAAAAATTAACATGCCACCACCACCATGCTTACCTGCCGTCGACCCCGACCCGACGAGTAGACCGCGTCCTCCGCCGAGCGCTCCCCGTGCTCATCCCCCGCCACCACGAGCAGGCACGCCACACACACCCTTGGCCGCCGCTCCGAGTTTTCGCCGCCTTCTCTATGGGCTGAGCCCTTCGAGCCCTCACTGCCGCCCACCGCGCCGACCCGACTCCGACAAACTCCCCGTCTACCCCGCTCAAGGACGCCGACGAACGGTCGGGTCCAGCCTCCACCAAAACCCTCTTCCGGTGCCGACCCAGCGTCCAGCCTCCGCCGCCTACTCCTCCGATCACCCGGCGAACCGCCCCCTTTCTCACCACTCATCCCGCTCGATCTCTCGCTCACTCTCTTCTCCTCTCGACCACCGCAGCTCCACTCCTCCTCCGGTCCTCCGCGAGCGGCGCGCCGTCGCATGTCGCCAATCTCCGCCCGACTGAAACCTCCGCCGCCCTCTTCCTGAAACCCTCCGCGCCGTCCCTCTTTCTCTCCCTCCGCCTCAGTTCCTCGCCGTCGACCACCTTTCTCTCCGGTCCTCCGATCGCCGCCGGCGTCGCCACCAGCCTTCCGCACCCCCTCTTCTCTCGATTCTCCCCTCATACTCTCTTTCTCTCTCCACTCCATTTTCTGTTATATTTTTTTATATTTTTTCTTTCTGATTAAGGACAGCAGTACTGTCATCTATTATTTATTTTATTATTATTATTATTATTATTATTATTGATGTTGTTGTTAATTGGGTTTTTTTATTTTTTTTATTTTTTTTTTATTTTTTTACCAAGATCTTTGTTATACCGTATGTAATATTTGATAAATAATTTAAAATATTATTACTATATCCTTGTTATTATACTATTAGTACCAATTATTATTTTAATTGCTTTACTAGCCAAAATAGATAATTTCATAAAAACTGTTTTTATTGGTAACAATAATATTATAGGCTAAGATATATTGTTGTAAATTTTCTATTTATTTAAAGTAAACTATTTGACAAAATTATAGTTTTACAAATATGGATTTTAGCATTTAATAATTTTCTATAATTATTTTGTTTCTCTTAGAATATTTTTGGGAAAATATAGTTTTCTACCTAAATTGTATTTCTACAAACTTAAGAGTTTTCTGTGAACACAGTTTCTTTTATATTTTAGTATTTATCTAAACACTATTTTTTAACTTGCAAATTTAAGTTCTCATGTATTATAAATAATTTCCTAAAATCATATATATTATCCAAATTCTATCGATCAGTCTCATGTCCATGACTAAATCCCATTACTCCTATTCCCTCACCAATTCTAGACTACCCTATGTCGACCTTAACTATTCTAACCGTCTCGGACCCGATGGAACTGTCAGTGTCACCACCCGAGGTCACCTTGCATAGTTGTTACACCGAAGTTGCAGTTCGTGCCACATTGAGCATTACAGTACACCAGGCGCCCTACCAGGCAAGACACCTTGCCATTTGTTGTTTAATTATTTTAGCTCATATTTCATACATTATTCATTATTTTCTTTATGCAAAATAAACTGTGATACATGGCATAACCTGTTAGAACTTACTGTTCATTTATATTTCCTGCTATGTATTATTTTTCTTACACATTAAACCGAACACGGACGTGCGTGATTGGCTGGCCACTAGTACGTACAAGCCGTGCGATAGGATTAACCGCTAATAGAATTGTATGCTAGTTTTGACTTAGCGGTTATAGAGGTTTACTGTTGTGGATACAACATAGTAGGCATTGGGCGGGAAGGACAATTCCTTAGCGTATGGGCTTCGATGCACTTTCTTTTGTGACCCGGATTCTCCGCTGGAGATACGGGGTTGATGACCCATGATTACTGACGGCCACTGACGTTCTACGGAACGTTATGCTCTTACTGATGGGGCCTCTGGTACCCAAAGGGGGGACTATGCCGATCCTATTTAGCCAGGGCCCATGCGTAGGAAGGATTGTTCTTAACTACATTTCACTTAGACCGGTTAGGCACCTTATCCGTTAGGTATGAGTACTTTTGGTTTGGGTACTTGTATCTGACCGTGGCTTGGAACAATAACTTGTCGCAGATTAGTTCGTCACACCTTGTCCTTGTTTGGTTGTAGGTGTGACTTACTACTTCGATGAGAAGGTATTGAACCTTGTTGGGGTCCAGATACCATATTGGATTCATAGCATGGAAAGATACGTCACCGTGAATTAGTTTACCATCTCCTGTCCTTGTTTGGTTGGGGAGATGGTAAGCTCGTTCAATAGTGTGTATTGGACCATGTTATAATTCAATTGACTTATTTATTTGTGTAATATTTATTCAGTTTATATGGCATGATATTATGTGTCTTGTTACGTCTCTCTGAGGACCTGGTTATCTCTCTAGGTGTGTGCTCTTATCTTTCGCAGGTGTTCTAGCTCTAGCCATGATCATCGCTATTCCTTCGAGGATGATTGTACTTGGATCGTCTTCACTTCGCTCGCCAAAATTATTTCTTTTCTCATGTATTTTTCCTTTACTTGTTGGTAGTGGATTTGTCTCCGCCCAACATATTATATCAAGACAATTCATTATCATTATATGATATCTTTTATTCATTTATTTTGTGTGGATGAGATTAGTTATGGTTCTACTGCATTTTATTGCTTACGTATATTTATTATACGGCTGGCATGTCTACGTTCCTAGTCCTACATATTTTGGGACTGGGGCGTTGCAGGAGTTGTCTTAACACAACAATTCTTAATATTCAAGAAAGTACACAAAATATTCAGGCGTAAAATTAGTACACAAGAGCTCCCTCAAGACAATAGGAGAAGAACTCTTATAAAAGAGTTTACGCGAAAAATATCTCACAACACTCCGCGTGATACGCAGGGTTGGCCCGGCGTAAAATCGGAACATAACATCGTTGGCGTAAAACTGAACATAACTTTCTTATGAATCATTATCATTGGTAACAAGAAGCCTATGTTATGCACATAGTTGGAGAGTCATTTATCACAAGGTCTAGTTCATATAAGGTCATAGCTCAACGCATGAAAACACAAGATCCAATGGTATTCCCCAAAATCCAAGGTTCAACACATCTCAAAAAATAGGCATAACTTCTACGTACAAACTCTAAATGAGGTGCTCCAAAGATATTCGGAAAGGGAAGACAAAGATCTAAAACTTTCATGTTTTAAGTTTTTCGAAATTTTGGCTAGAAAATAGCTAAACTTGGCAAAAACAGTCATTCTGTGCACTTTTTACGCCAAAAATTCAATTCTGCATAAAATACGCAAAAGAGAAGGGTTCCAGCGTAAAAATTACATTCAGGATATAATCCTGCGTAAAATACGCATGAACAGGGTTCCCTGCGTAAAATTTACATTCAGGATACAATCCTGCGCAAAATACGCATGAACAGGGTTCCCTGCATAAAATTTACATTCAGGATACAATTTTGCATAAAATACGCATGAACAGGGTTCCCTGCGTAAAATTACACATACGCCAGCACTACATTCTTCAGCCGACATGAAAAATTCAGAAAACTTGTTTTGGCCATAAAAACTTCATTTTAACTCGAAATGAGGTGAATCAAAAACCAAATTCATACGAAATTCCGTGCTCTTGCTCATGGAACTATTAGTTTTCAAAAATAACAAGTTTTAGTAGATCAAACCAAGAAAACTCCATGAACTCATGAAACCCTAAAGTTACAATGTAGATCAAGAAGAATCTATCCATAAAAAAATCAAAAACGCCAAGTTCTAAAGAGGCTTATAATCATGTAAAGAAGAGAATGAAACAATAAAACTTGAGATCCATCATGAAGCAAGTTGTACTTGCCTAGGACTCTTGGGTGTAGGTGGAGAGGAGTAAATGAAGAAGAAGAAGAAGAAGAAGAAATAATGAAGAGAGAGAAAGGGTTGGTGAGTTATAAAGGATGGTTTATCATGATGAACCAAGGAGGGTCTAACCAAGTTAAACCAAAATAAACCAAACAAAGCCAATACATGCCATGATGAATCTAAACAAGATTAAACCAAGATTAGCTAGCAAATGACAAGTCATGGTACGGGTCAGAATCCCGTACACGTATACTGGAAATACGTATAACGGAAAATGAAGGTGACAACTGTACCCACCTTAAAAGAATTCTGTCCTCGGAATTTAATCTTTTTTATAGAGATATCAAGGCAAGCTAATCTAACATGGGCAATCTACGACTAGCAGTCAATCAAGCAATCATTCATGCAAGCAAGGAAGTAAAAGCATAAGACATAAGAGGGACATTATACCTTATGAGTCAAACATGTGTGGATATCGTGATCGGATATCATCCTCACGCTCCCACGTTGACTCACCTAAAGAGTGGTGACCCCAAGCGACACGGACTAAACTAATAGTCTTACTCTTAAGTACCTTCTCTCTTCGGTCCAATATGGATATGGGCCTTTTCTCATACGAAAGGTTGGTACCAACAACCAATTCCGAATGATCAAGGACATGGCTCAGATCCGAGATGTACCGTTGTAATTGGGATACATGGAATACGTCATGTACCTCACGTAATGATGGTGGAAGAACGAGACGATAGGACACATCACCTACTCGCTCAAGAATATCGAACGGCCCTATATACCTAGGACTAAGCTTTCTCCGTACGCCGAAATGAATGACACCACGGGTATGCGAGATCCTAAGGAATACGTGGTCGCCGACTGAAAACTCAAGGGGTCGCCGATGAGAATCGGCCCAATGGCGTTGGCAATCTTGGGCAACTCGAAGATGATCTCTGACTTGTCTGACCACCTCGATTGTCTGCATAATCATCTCTGGACCAAGCATCTGCCTCTCGTCTATATCATCCCAGGATAAAGAAGATCTGCACTTCTTGTCGTACAGTACTTCGAAGGGTGCCATCTGGATACTGGCCTGGAAATGTTATTATAGGAGAACTCCACTAGGTGCAGGTGATCTTCCCATGAACCACCAAAGTCAAGCGTACAAGATCGTAACATATCTTCAAGAGTCTGTATCGTGCATTCTGACTGACCATCTGTCTGCAGATGATAAGCTGAACTGAACTTCTGCTGCTACAGCCATATGCAATACTGGAGAAGAAGGTTCTACTTCGCCTCTGGAAAATAAAAACTTTGGTTCGCTTGGAATACCAAAAATAATCCTGCCGATATAGCAGTCTATTCTTCCATACTGATCCTTCAACCAATCCATTCCTAGGACTACATCATAGTCGGCCATCGAAAATTCTATCAATCTAGCAGAAAACTCTTTACCGCTAACTACGATTCGACACGAGAAAAATACTCTATCTACTCCCATAAGACCATTACCAGTAAGTATATTGAGTCTTACTAATAATGACTCGGGCTCCAGTCCTATCTGTGTAGTGAATCGTACAGACATAAATAAATGTGATGCACCCGAATCAAATAATACTGATGCTGAAAAAGAGTTGACGAGAATGGTACCTGCCACCACCTCACCTGATGCTAATTCTTCTACTACCGTCAGAGCCATAGCCTGACCTTTTCCTCTTGGTGCTGGTCCCCTCTGCTGGAAACCTCTCTGCCTGCTCTGATTCTGAGCTTGGGCAAACTGTTGAGCCTGAGGCGGCAATGGCCTCGGAGGCTGGTACTGCTGTACTAGTGCTGGACCCCTAACAGATGGACTGGTTAGGTTCGACGATGATGAACTGGCTCTATGTGGGCAGGACCCAATCTTATGATCCGGTGCCCCACAAGCCAAGCACAATCCATGTGCTCTGCGACACTCAGATACTACGTGCCCTGGCTTCCCATAATAAGTGCAGCCCATTGCGGAAGATTGCTTCTTCTTCTATTGCTGAGGGTACGTCGGTGTTGAGTGCTGAATCGACAAAACTGAATTCGCCCTCCTAGGAACTCCAATAGTTAAAGCCCTAGCTGCCGGGGCTAGTGCTGAGGACAAACTCATCTGCCCATGGGACCTCTTCCTACTTTCGGTTCGGTCTACGATCCTCTGCGACGTATACTCATGCCTCTTCGTTGCTCGTAAGATGGCATCAAACGTCTGGTGCTCAAACTGTTCCACAGCTAAAATAATTTCTAGGTGGAGCCCCTGCTGAAACCGCTGGGCTCGGTCCAATTCGGTCATCACCAATGTGGGAACGAACCGACTTAGTCTTGAAAATTTGGCCGTATAACCGTCGATCGTTCTTCCCATCTGCCTAAGATTAGTGAATTTTGTCTGCAGATCATACCGAGCTACAGCATCAAAATATTTCGTCTGGAACTTGTCGCTGAATATCGCCCATAAAACAGGCGTCGCTAATCCAACTGCTAATATCGTCCACCAGGTACGGACTAAGTCCAATAACTTAAGGCGCACCACGGCCACTTCTCTTCCTCGGGAATTCTAGCTTCTCCAGGATAATTTCTATGTCCTGAAGCCACGTATCAGCAGCGATAGCATCTTCACTGCCATCAAAGAAAGGAGGGTTCAAGCGCTTGATGCTGTTGGCCGCGTTGTTCCCTTGATAACCAACTCGGCCCATGGCATCTTGTACTGTCTGGTGCAGGGCATCACCCCGACGATCTTGGGATGCAAGCAATTCCCTGATAAGTTCTGCCAGGGTTTCATTATCAGGTTCTGCAGACTGGACAGGTTGAACTGGGGGCTCTGGATCACCAGAAGGCATGACTCGGGAGACCGCTCCAGAGTGTTGGGCTTGGTCCCTAGGTGGCTGCTGGTTCACTGGAGGTGCTCCACCTCTCTGATCGGTAGGACCAAGAACAATGCCACTGAAGAAAATAACAGGAGGAACATTAAGGAAGGACCGAGATAGATCAAGGATATGAGCAGGTGATCAGGTCAAGATTTCAGGAAGATTAGAGGACACGAGTAGAGATCAAGGACGGATGCTGATTGAGACATCTATTCGGTAAAACTCTCACACATCTTGTTTTATAAGATCTGCATGGGCCACCACTTAAACCGTATCATGCCCCAGAACCAGAATACTGGAGAGCGGGGGACAGACACAGCCAGCTGCGTATATAGAAGTGTAATCTACCTCGACATACGGTCACGGCTGTCTAGATGCATAAGGGTTTATCTACAAGCCATCGGTCTCTTATGGTCAAGAACAAGCCTAGTATCTCAATCTCAAGCAAGTAATACATGTTACAAGATATCAGATCATCAGGCATGAAAGGTAAGGCGTCCCAAACATTACATATATAGATGATCATGAAGCTAGTCGTACAAAATGTGAGGACTAGCAAGAGTTTCAGTCATACATGATCAACCCTAGGATTTGTCAATCATGTTATAGCCCCTAGACAGACAAAAGTATACACGAGCTAACACTAGCTCGGCGGCTAAATGCCACAAACGAATAATTTTTTCAATTTGAGCGGGAGAGCAAAATAAACCCACGCGTTGCCATGGTTTCTTCTAGTGTTCACCATCTGGCTGGAAGGCGGGAATATCCTCGGAAGCTACTCCGAAATCTGGTTATACAAAACCAGCTGGGTCAGACCCCAGAAAAGCAAGTGCCACAAGGGAGGCTTCACTTAAGAACTAAAACCAGCATATTAGCACATGAGTACAATAATAAAGACATGAGTTAAAGAAAACAAGGTGATAAACGATAGGACAACTAAGGGACTATTCCGGTAGCCAAGTTACAACCGTAAACCAAACAAGGACCCGGTTGTAACCCTTCACCTGAACAGAGCTTAGTCTCCAACCAATTATCGACAAGAGTAAAACATAAACAAGCATGTCCTGAGATAGCATGTACTGGGGCTAGGCAAGACTAGACAGGATTGGACTCCATCCAACACTCACGGCCAAGCAAAGAGTACGGCTTGATACTTTAACTAACTAGGGTTATCACAAACCTAGTTACTAGCAAAATGCAATGAGATGTTCCAGCAGTCACAAGCCCTGCAGCTATCCAGGTTATCCAGGCGAGATTTATTTAAGAGTTATCAAGAATTATTAGGTAACTTGCAGTGTAACACCTAACAGTGTGCTTAAAACTTGTTTCATGGAGTACCCCACATGACAGTGGACTGGAAATGTGCCCTACTCGACGGCAGGCTACAAGTCTCTTAGGTGTGGCCGGGATAACGGGATCGCCTGTAGCTAGAAATATCTTCCTATATGAACTACTTGATCAATCTAGTAATTATCCTAGTCCGATTCAGTTTGAATCCCTGACGGTAGGAAATCAAGGATTCATGTCCTAGACATGATGCAAGACGGGACAAAAAACTTGTATAGAGACAATCGAGATAAATTACCCACGGTGTCAAGACGAGAGTTACATATTACTTGTCAAGATTACTTGTCAGGAGTGCGCCACCCCGGGCCACTATTAAGCTGGTACATGTCATGTTTACTTGTTACTTGTCAAGAGTGCACCACGACGGTCCACTATCGAGGATGATCACCTCATGTTCATGTTATCAAGTCATACCATGCTCAAGGCCATCATGCTCTATATTAAAAAGTTATCAAGTAGGGTCGTCACAAGTTAGGCCAAGTACAGGACACATGTGAGATCACAAGCATATATGCAAGAACTAAGAGAAACATGCATGGGAGTTGTCACAACACAACAATTTTTCATATTCAAGAAAGTACGCAGAAATGTTCAGGTGTAAAATTAGAACAAAAGAGCTCCCTCAAGACAATAGAAGATGAACTCTTGTAAAAGAGTTTACGCGAAAAACAACTCACAACACTCCGCGTGATACGCAGGGTTGGCCCGGCATAAAATTGGAACATAACATCGTTGGCGTAAAACTGAACATAACTTCCTTATGAATCATTATCATTGGTAACAAGAAGCCTATGTTATGCACATAGTTGGAGAGTCATTTATCACAAGGTCTAGTTCATATAAGGTCATAGCTCAACGCATGAAAACACAAGATCCAATGGTATTCCCCAAAATCCAAGGTTCAATAGACATAACTTCCACATATGAACTATAAATGAGGTGCTCCAAAGATATTCGGAAAGGCAAGACAAAGATCTAAAACTTTTATGTTTTAAGTTTTTCGACATTCTGGCTAGAAAATTGCTAAACTTGGCAAAAACATTCATTCGGTGCACTTTTTACGCCAAAAATTCAATTCTGCGTAAAATATGCAAAAGAGAAGGGTTCCGCGTAAAAATTACATTCAGGATACAATCCTGCATAAAATATGCATGAACAGGGTTCCCTACATAAAATTTACATTCGGGATACAATCCTGCGTAAAATACACATGAACAGGGTTCCCTGCGTAAAATTTACATTCAGGATACAATCTTGCGTAAAATACACATGAACAGGGTTCCCTGCGTAAAATTTACATTCAGGATACAATCCTGCATAAAATACGCATGAACAGGGTTCCCTGCATAAAATTTACATTCAGGATACAATCCTGTGTAAAATACGCATGAACAGGGTTCCCTGCGTAAAATTTACACATACGTCAGCACTACATTCTTCAGCCAACATAAAAAATTTAGAAAACTTGTTTTGGCCATAAAAACTTCATTTTAACTCGAAATGAGTTGAATCAAAAACCAAATTCATACGAAATTCCGTGCTCTTGCTCATAGAACTATTAGTTTTCGAAAATAACAAGTTTTAGTAGATCAAAACCAAGAAAACTTCATAAACTCATGAAACCCCAAAGTTACAATGTAGATCTAGAAGAATATATCCATAAAAATTAAAAACTCCAAGTTCTAAAGAGGCTTATAATCATGTAAAGAAGAGAATGGAATAATAAAACTTGAGATCCATCATGAAGCAAGTTGCACTTGTCTAGGGCTCTTGGGTGTAGGTGGAGAGGAGTAAATGAAGAAGAAAAAATAATAAAGAGAGAGAAAGGGTTGGTGAGTTATAAAGGATGGTTTATCATGATGAACCAAGGAGGGTCTAACCAAGTTAAACCAAAATAAACCAAACTAAGCCAATACATGCCATGATGAATCTAAACAAGATTAAACCAGGATTAGCTAGCAAATGACAAGTCATGGTATGGGTCAGAATCCCGTATACATATACTGGAAATACGTATAACGGAAAACGAAGGTGACACGCACCAATCCCAGAAGAAGAAGCCATGACTGGGAGGCTTCTCTTAGAGACTATCCAGAGGGACAAGAGAATGCAGTCACTCCTCCTCCAGTCTCTGATGCCCCTCCATCATCTTCTCTACCCGCCGTCAATGTTCCTTCAGCGTCATCGCCTCAAGTGGAACCAATTCCTCTCAAACCAACATCGGCTGACAAAGACAAACAACCAGTTTAATTTGATAAAATATTGAAGAAAACTCTACCTCTTGGACTTGAAAAGCCGTATAACTTTAACATATTGGCTCAACTAGCCAATACTCCAGCAAGGTTATCGAATTTTGAACTCTAGCATCTCTCAGGGGAAATCGAAAAGACGTTAAGTGAAGCTTTGATACAAGCTGACGCTTGTCTGGCCCATCTTAATAGACCGAACGAAGAACCAGTGGCATGTTCTCACTGTCATAGTGTGATGGAGCTGATCCCCAATGTCACCTTCACTCAAGATGATTGCTTCTGGAGGACAATCGACATGACCGACCTCTCAACTATATGGGATATGTTGATACCATGAAGGTCGATTGCATTCTAGTCGACCCAGGATCTGTAGTCAGCATTATGCCAAAAACTCGATTGGATGTTCTGAAGATCCCAGTTCATAACCTCTCATCGACAACCACGACTATTCTGGGGTTCAATTCCGAGAGAAGCGAACCATTGGGAAAGATTCTCCTAAAAGTACAAATTGGCAATTGTGAGGACCCTAATTTTTAGGAATTATTTTTTATTTATTTCATATGGTTTTGTATTTATTAAATTATATTTTAGTATTAATTATGACATAGATGTATTTTTCGTAGCTTGGAGCAAAAGAAGAGCCAATCCTTCGAAACTTCCCTTACGAGTTTTGAAATAGACGAGACCACCTTCAATGTGATATATTATATCCCATCTAAACTTATCCCTTATCATTCTTTTGACTTTGCACAACTTTGGGTCAATTTAGGCAATTTGACCGTTTACCAAAATTATAGATCTAACTTCCAACGTGAGTTCGAGACTCGACATCGATCGAAACCATTTGACCTAATATATGATTTTGATCCATTTTGAGCCTACGATGCGCATGCCAAGGGCGAGCCACTCAATCGAGTTCCCATGTGCTATTTATTTGTGAATGGCACAAGAGACTTATTGATTGTCTTTTCGAGTCTGATTTGACTAGAAAATATATTTGGACCCTAACGTAGCCAACCCTACTTGGTAGACCCACGTTAGGTTGCCATGACTAGAATTATTTTGAATTTATTTTGGGATGTTATACAACCAAATAGGTTTAGATACAATTTTGTATATATATGATTATATTTATTATAGCCTAATATGATATATATATATATATATATATAGCCTTAGTCATAGTTAAGTTTAAGGTACATGACGACTAGGAATTTTGGCATAAATAGTGTAATAGTGTGCTTTGACTAGTGCATTAGACATGCTAGGAAAGGCCGAGCCACATGTGTGTTCCAACTAAGAAAACCAGTCAAAGTTGCGACTTAACCCCTATAGACGATTTAATTATTTCTTAGTAAGATTATCGACTTTTTAGGAGACCCGGTTGTGCTAAACTAGTCGAACTGGACCTGAATCAAACCCAAGCCCGTGTAATCATGCAGTGTCCAAACACATCCATGTAGATATGTATTGTATATATATGTATTTGATATTTATTTATTTGGTATAGTAAGTAATTTTTTTAAACTAAAGTATTGTATATATAAGATATATGTTAATTGCTATTTAATTAATACTTTTCAATTTTGGTAATGATAACAATTTTACAAGGATGACCCTTTAAGATTTGTGGTATTTTAGGCTATATGCACTGTATGTATATAAATGTAACAAGAATGTAAATAATAGGCTTTGGTTATATATATAGAGAAGAGATTTAGAATAAATAAATAAAATTTGTGCTAAATAAGATTAATGGTACAACCCATGGTTAACTTTAGAATATTTTCATAAGTATTCTTGGTATTTATCAAATATATGCAAACATATTATTCTATGTGTATATATTATATGAATGTATACATTAAGTTATGTATTATATATATATATATATATATATATATATATATATATATATATATATATATATATATATATATATATATATATATTTTATTTTTTTTTATTTTATATATATATATATATATATATATAATATATATATATATATATATATATATTTTATATATATATATATATATATATATAAATATATATATATATATATATATATATATATATATATATATATATATATATATATATATATATATATAACAAATACATAAAGAATATTACTATGTGTATAACCATGTGAACAGAAGTGTTCTTTCCCCCCTGACCCTAACTAAGCCCGTGAAAAGGAAACAAAGTATAGGATTCAATTCCCCACGAATCCACATCCAATCTTCACGGGATTTTTAAATCCTAATCCTCTTCAAATTCGACCTAATCCCTATTTAAATTCGGTCATTAATCAATTCAAAACCAAGAAAAATTAGGATTTAAATATGGTACTTATAAACGCGAACACCCGAGGGTTCATGAACTATTTCTCTTTAAAAACTCCACGCAACCCCAAGGCAGCGACCCCCCAAGCACGCCAACATCCACGCACGCGTCCCTAGTCGCCTGCACCAGTCGTCGACCGTCGGGAAGTCACCAACCCGCCGAACCCGAGCAAGGAACAAAGCATGCTTTGTTCTCATTCGCAGTCCAGGTACCCATGTTCGTAATCCCCTTACTTCTTCATCTCGTAGTCAATTCATGAACCGATTGGTTCGTCGTAAACACAATATATACGACTAGGAGGCCTGACAAGTAATTCAAGTTTAAATGCCTTAGATTTTCCAAAAATTAAGTCAAAAATTTGACAAAAAATTGAGATTTAACACTGTGAGAACAATAGTTTGAGGCTGTTTTAGAAGGCATTTTCTAAACTAAATAATAGGAGATTTCAAAAACTAATTAAGAATAGTCCTAGACAATCTATAGGGCTACAATTCCCATTTTATGGAAGTCAATTTCGACGACTGTGCGCCAAGAAATCGGCTTTCCAATTTGACAAAAAATTATTTTCAAAAGTGTAGAAATTTCTAAAGTAATTCTCCGATACGTCGTGCGCCCCGACAAATCGGACGATGTGGTCGCAACCCATGAGCGTTGAAAGACTCGCATGGATGTTGTCGACGTGTGGGATTCGACGAAACTCAATTTTGTTGTGCGTGTGTGACAAAATCGAGGCGTATCGATAGAGATACCCCATATCGGCCCCTTTTCAAACTAGCCCATAACATCGTGTACATTCGTCAACTCGAGACAAAACTTGTGCCAACAGAACCATATCATTTTTTTGGTCCTTTATGCCAAGTATGGTTCGATTCTGAGAAGGTCGACCAGAACGCTATTTTGGCAGGCCCGCGACCCGATCCAACGGGCAAATTTGTGCACGGCCCACCAAAATCCAACTTTGGACATATGGTTGGGTTTATATTGTCAAACCGGATCCGTAAACATACAGTTTTATGACTTTAAAGATCATAGACTTGGTACGCTTTTCGGTGCAATGCTGGTCCAACGGCGGACACCGTTTTGACCCAAAATTATCGTTTTGTCCCTGTGTCCAGAATTGGACTTATGGGTAGCCTATCCTAGTTATTTTTCTTTTTATAGGAATATTGGCAATGCCTGTTTCAGCATCCGGAGTTATTTTACAGGAGTTCAGATTTTGAGACTTTTTGATTTGATGAGTTGTTTGCAGGACTTTTTGCAACCATCAGGCAAGTACTCCTTGACAAACTTTGTACAGTTTATGTATGCACTTATTATTCTTTCTTATTCATGTCTTCTTTTCTTCCCATATTACTATCTTTCCATGGTTTATTTCTATATCTCTTACCCGTTATCACTTATCTTTATCAGTTGTTGTATCTATATGTTTCCACACATGATTTCGATAGTGTTATTACTTGAGTGACTTGACTTGATCACCTGGCCATGATACTTTGACTTGATCACGTGTTCCATACTACCTTGACTTGACCCTCTACCGATACTAGGATTGACTACTTGACCACTCTCGATTCGGGAGACCCACGACAGGGCTGCGATAGAGACTCACTATAGCTAGGGAGTACCATGGCAGGGCTACTAGCTATAGGATCGGGAGTACTACGGTAGGGCTACGGTCATTTGATTCATTTGTACTCAAACTTTGTATCATTTTCATATGACATGTCATGATCATAGTGTCTTTCCATGAGATCCTTATTCTTGTCGTAGCAGTTGTTATTCCTATTTTCTCGTATGTTATTTACTGTACAATAGGCATGTATATTATGTGTCTTGCTAGTCCCCTAAGGACATGTTGATCTCTCCAGGTGTTAGATAGAGTTATCACAGTTTAGTGCATTGATGGATGACGGTTTCTTTGCCAAAACTTCAGGTATATTTAGTTGTGTTATTATCATATCTTCCATATTTATATTTTGTCCAGTATTTGACACTCGCTGTTATTATAGCCTACTCTTTTACAAGCTTCATTTTCTTCTAGCTTGATCATGATAAATGTGTTATTAGGGATCCACTTTAATACATTTATCTATTATAGAGTCAGTGTATTACGGTCTGATCAACCCTAGTGCACTTGATTCGTCATTTTATTGTTATTTAGTGTATTGAGATATAGTTGATCTAGAAGAACCGGACAGCTTATACGTATTCAAGCAGGATTGGAGTCCTCTCGATGCGTAGCTGGCATCCTATGTATTTTAGGACTGGGATGTTACATATTTTTTGGTGGCCTATGCAGGTCGAGTTAGCCGTTTCGGTTACATCACTGTAGTGAGCGGGCCTGCGAATATGACTAAACCCTTAGAAATCTCAATCCACACTGCGTTGACAATTCTTTTAGAAATTTTTCAACCATTCTTGAACTTCGTATTTGGTCTCGACTATTCTTCCTTTACTTCCTCGTGCCATTGCTTTTCGTTCCTTCCTATTTCAGAGGGGCAAATGATCGTGCTTTATAAAATTTATCAGAAATTCTTAAGTTATAGTATAAGTTAGTTTGCTTATTGAATTTTGGTTGCTTGATAGATAGGAGAGGACTAGAGATGCCATATGCTATAGATATCTAGTGGTATGAATTTTTGCAACTAGTATGCAAGGATTAGAAATTTCTTTGGACATCATGTATTTGATGGGGTAGTGTGTTCAAAGGTAGGTAGACGTCCTCAGTATATAAATAGGTATATGATCATACTAGGTTACGCCCTTATGGTACTCACTCGATCAAGAATAGAGTGGTAGTTTTAGTATAATGATTGACCCTCTATATGGAGAATCTAAACATAGCCTAACCCAACCTATTTATTATTATACCATGTCAGTTGTGAAGTTAGGATTAGACGGACTATGGTATCACTTAGTTGGTTAGGTGAATGAGACATGTATAATTGTGATAATAATATGGTAGGAGGACAAGCCTTCAACAAGATCATTGTAAGACTGTCAGTACCAAGAAGAGTGACTAGAGATAACCATCTATAGTTTTACAATATAGCTGCTGCAAAACCAAATGGTTTAGGATTGATTATAACTTGAGTTATTAGGAGACACCGCAGTGACCTAGCATATCCCTTGAACTATTCCTACTTGCACTAGCGCGGTTCTTCGTTCGTGAGCATTATTTTAATTTCGAGGACGAAATTCTTTTAAGATGGGTAGATTGTGAGGACCCTAATTTTTAGGAATTATTTTTTATTTATTTTATATGGTTTTATATTTATTAAATTATATTTTAGTATTAATTATGATATAGATGTACTTTCCGTAGCTTTGATTTTTGGAGCACAAGAAGAGCCAATCCTTCGAAACTTCCCTCACGAGTTTTGAAGTAGACGAGTCCATCTTCAACGTGATATATTATGTTCTATCTAAACTTGTCCCTTAGCATTCTTTTAACTCCGAGCAACTTTGAGTCAATTTAGGCGATTTGACTGTTTACCGAAATTATAGATCTAACTTCCAACATGAGTTCGAGACTCGACATCGATCCAAACCATTTGACCCAATATATGATTTTGATCCATTTTGAGCCTACGATGCGCATACCAAGGGCATGCCACTCAATCCAGTTTTCATGTACTATTTATTTGTGAATGGCACAAGAGACTCATTGATTGCCTTTTCGAGTCCGATTTGACAAGAAAATATATTTGGACCCTAACGTAGCCAACCCTACTTGGTAGACCCACGTTAGGTTGACATGACTTAGTAGAATTATTTTGAATTTATTTTGGGATGTTATACAACCAAATAGGTTTAGATACAATTTTGTATATATATGATTATATTTATTATAGCCTAATACGATATATATATATATATATATATATATATATATATATATATATATATATATATATATATATATATATATATATATATATATATATATATTTTAGCCTGAGTCGTGGTTAAGTTTGAGGTACATGACGACTAGGAATTTTGGCACGAATAGTGTAATAGTGTGCTTTGACTAGTCTATTATACATGCTAGAGATGGCCGAGCCACCTGTGTGTTTCAACTAGAAAAACCAGTCAAAGTTGTGACTTAATCCCTATAGACGATTTAATTATTTCTTAGTAGGATTATCGACTTTTTAGGAGACTCAGTTGTGCTGAACTAGTCGAACTGGACCCGAATCAAACCCAAGCCTATGTAATCATGTGGTGTCCAAACACATCCATGTAGATATGTATTGTATAAATATTTATTTGATATTTATTTATTTGGTATAGTAAGTAATTTTTTAAAACTAAAGTATTGTATATATAAGATAAATGTTAATTGCTATTTAATTGATACTTTTCTATTTTGGTAATGATAACAATTTTACTAGGATGACCCTTTTAGATTTGTGGTATTTTAGGCTATATGCACTATATGTATATAAATGTATACAAGAATGTAAATAATAGGCTTTTGTTATATATATATAGAGAAGAGCTTTAGAATGAATAAATAAAATTTGTGCTAAATAAGATTAATGGTAGAACCTATGGTTACCTTTAGAATATTTTCATAAGTATTCTTGGTATTTATCAAATATATGCAAACATATTATTCTATGTGTATGTATTATATGAATGTATACATTTATACATTTATATATATATAAATATATATATATATATATATATATATATATATATATATATATAACAAATATATAAAGAATATTACTATGTGTATAACCATGTGAACAGAAGTGTTCTTTCCCCCTGACCCTGACTAAGCCCGCGGAAAGGAAACAGAGTATGGGATTCAATTCCCCACGAATCCACATCCAATCTTCACAGGATTTTTGCAAATCCTAATCCTCTTCAAATTCGACATAATCCCTATTAAAATTCGGTCATTAATCAATTCAAAACCAAGTAAAATTAGGATTTAAATATGGTACTTATAAATGCGAACACCCGAGGGTTCATGACCTATTTCTCTTTAAAAACTCCACGCAACCCCAAGGTAGCGACCCCCCAAGCACGCCAACATCCACGCGTGCGTCCCTAGTCGCCTTAACCGGCCATCGATCGTCGGGAAGCGACCAACCCGCCGAACCCGAGTAAGGAACAGAGCATGCTCTGTTCTCATTCGCAGTCCAGGTACCCATGTTCGGCATCCCCTTACTTCTTCATCTTGTAGTCAATTTACGAACCGATTGGTTCATCGTAAATGCAACATATACGGCTAGGAGGCCTAACAAATAGTTCAAGTTTAGATGCCCTGGATCTTCCCAAAATTAAGTCAAAAATTCGACAAAAAACTGAGATTGGACACTGTGAGTACAACAGTTCGAGGCTGTTTTAGAAGGCATTTTTTGAACTAAATAATAGGAGATTTCAAAAACTAATTGAGAGTAGTCCTAGAAAACCTATATGACTACAAGGCTGGAAGTCAATTTCGACGACTGTGCGCCGAGAATTCGGCTTTCCAATTTGACGAAAAACTGTTTTCAAAAGTGTAGAAATTTCTAAAAAATTTCCCGATACGTCGTACGCTCCGACAAATCGGACGACTTGGTCGCAACCCGTGAGCATCAAAAGATACGCATGGATGTTGTCGACGTGTGGGATTCGACAAAACTCAATTTCGTTATACGTGTGCGACGAAATTGAGGCGTATCGGTCGAGATTCCTCGTATCGGCCCCTTTGTAAACTAGCGCATAACTTCGTGTACGTTCGTCAACTCGCCAACAGGACCTTAAAATTTTTCTGGTCCTTTATGCCAAGTTTGGTCCGATTCTGAGAAAGTCGACAGAAACGCTATTTTGGCGGGCCCGCGACACGATCCAATGGACGAATTTGTGCACGGCCCACCGGAATCCAACTTTGGACATGCGATTGAGTTCGTCTTGTCAAACCATACTCGTAGACATATAGTTTTATAATGTTAAAGACCATAGACTCTGGCACATTTTTTGGTGCAAAGCGGGTCCAACGGCGGACACCATTTTAACCCAAAATTACCGTTTTGCCCCTGTGTCCAGAATTGGACTTATGGGTAGCCTATCCTAGTTATTTTTCTTATTTCAGGAATGTTGGCAATGCCTGTTTCAGCATCCAGAGTTGTTTTGTGGGAGTTAAGGTTTCAAGACTTTTTGATTTGATGAGTTATTTGCAGGACTTTTTGCTACCCGGCAAGTACACATTGCCAAACTTAGTACAGTTTATGCATGCACTTATTATTCTTTCTTATTTATGTCTCCTTTTCTTTCCATATTACTATCTTTCTATGGTTTATTTCTATATCTCTTACCCGTTATCACTTATCTTTATCATTAGTTGTATCTATATGTTTCCACACATGATTTTGATAGTGTTATTACTTGAGTGACTTGACTTGATCATCTGGCCATGATACTTTGACTTGATCGCGTGTTCCATACTACCTTGACTTGACCCTCTACCGATACTAGGATTAACTACTTGACCACTCTCGATTCGGGAGACCCACGGCAGGGCTACGATAGAGACTTACTATAGTTTGGGAGTACCACGACAGGGCTACTAGCTATAGGACCGGGAGTACCACGGCAGGGCTACGATCATTCGATTCATTTGTAGTCAAACTTTGTATCATTTTTATGTGACATGTCATGATCATAGAGTCTTTCCATGAGATCCTTATTCTTGTCGTAGCAGTTGTTATTCCTATTTTTTTCGTATCTTATTTATTGTACAGTAGGCATCTATATTATGTGTCTTGCTATTCCCCCCAGGACCTGTTGATCTCTCCAGGTATTATATGGAGTTATCATAGTTTAGTGCATTGATGGATGACGTGTGCTTCGCTAAAACTTCAGGTATATTTAGTTGTGTTATTATCATATCTTCCATGTTTGTATTTTGTCCAGTATTCGACACTCGCTATTATTATAGCCTACACTTTTACAAGGTTAATTTTCTTCTAGCTTGATCATGATAAATATGTTATTGGGGATCCAGTTTAATATATTTATCTATTCTAGAGTCAGTGTATTACGGTCTAATCAACCTTAGTGCACTTGATTCGTCATTTTATTGTTATTTAGTGGATTGAGATATAGTTGATCTAGAACAACCAGACAGCTTATACGTATTCAAGCTGGGCTGGAGTCCTCTCGATGCGTAGCTGGCATGTATACGATCTACTAGTCCTACGTATTTTGGGACTGAGGCATTACAACAATCTTCGTACAAAAGTCACCTTCTATGTGATTGACAATCACGTCTCCTATAATATCTTGTTGGAAAGATCATGGTTGCATGAACATAACTTCGTGCCATCCACTCTCCATTAATGCTTCAAGTATGTCGATGACAACGGAGAAGTCCGAAAAGAAGTGGATGATCTTAATCCCTTCTGAGGTATCGAGGCATATTTTACTGACTCCAGAATGTACAAAGAGGAGTTCATGAAAGTCTTACTGGCCATGGACACCGAAGAAGACCGAAAAGAAAGTCTGGATGACGTCCTGGTAATTCCATCAAAGCACGCACTTTTCGTCCTTCGTCTTCTCAGATATTGATAATCGATCTCTCTCCTTCTATCAAGCATCCTCCTGCTAAAAAGATGGAGCATAGGGAGCTCACCTCCTCTGAGCCTTTTGTTATTGACCTTCGTCGTAACAAGCCTTCTCCTTCTCTTGTTATCAATCTTAGTAAGCCATCGGCTAAGGTCAAGAGCACCGTTGTAAATGATGATGTAATTATCAATAAAGTAGCATCTCCTTTGCAGTATATCGATGTCAATTATTACACTCGATGTTATCTAGAAATCCTAGATAACTTTGAACCTCCTACATTAGGAGCAGTTCAACCTCTTCAAGATGAAGTATCACTTGAATCAGTAAAAGATTCATTCTTTCTGGTTCCCTCCCATAAGAAGGACGAACATCCTATTCTCTTCAGCAAAGGATTGAATCAAAAGGCTACATCCGATAGCGAAGCTGAAATGACGATAATGGATGACTTCAACTACATCATTACAGTCAACAATCAAAGAACATCATCCAAAAGATGGGCTACAACTTTAAATCTGGCCTCAATGGTGGTAGGGGAAGACGAACTCCTATTCGTATACCTACTCCAAAAAGGAAGTCGTTACAATATTATAACAAAACAAAGCATGGATTAGGCTACACTTCGTCTATCTCGACCCCAGATGCCTCTGAGTCTGACAAAGAAGAGCGATCTAACTCATCTTCTTCTGCCTCATGGAATTAAGATACCAGCATAGGGCACGTCCATCGAGTGACCCTATCTTCCAATATGGTGACCGCTGAGTTCTCAAAAGATAACAACGACTTTGCTGAAGCCCCTAAATCTGATCCTTAGGCACAAAGGATGGATACCCAATGGAAACTTTGCTTCGAGCGACGTGAACCACCTACTGAAGATTAATTAGTCCAGGTCGATGTCAGAGATGAAACTTCTCTATGGCCAATCTTTATCAGCAAAAGTCTTCCTGAAGCAGATAAACAGGAACTGATTCAGCTCATTCGAGAATACATTGACGTATTAGCCTAGAGCTATAAAGATATATCGAGATTAGATCCTTAGATCGCTACCCACAAGCTCAACATTCTGCCAAATATTAGGCTATTCAAACAATAACAGTGTTGATTCTGACATGATATGATGGATGCTATAGAAGCTGAAGTCAAGAACTCATCGTTTGCGGCTTTGTCAGAGAAGAAAAACATCCAGACTGGGTGGCTAATATTGTCCCAGTTATGAAAAAAACATAGAAGGTTTGAGTCTGCATCAACATTAGAGACCTTAATAAAGCTTGTCCTAAGGATGAGTTTCCTCTTCCGATCACTGATGTCATGATCAATAACACTTGCGGGTTCGAGCGAATATCTTTTATGGACGGATTTTTTGAATATAATCAGATCAGGATGAACCTTGAAGATGAAAAACATACATCTTTTCGCACTCCTCTAGGGGTCTACTATTACGAAGTCATGCCGTTTGGTCTGAAGAACGCTGGTACAACTTATCAGCGAGCCATGACCACCATCTTTTGCAAACATTTACGGAAGATAGTCGAATACTATATTGAAAATTTTGCTGTCAAAAGTCGTCTAAAAGAAGATCACGTCCAAGACTTAAGAATCTTCGATCTAATGCATCAACATCAACTTAAGATGAATCCTACCAAGTCATTCCTGGGAGTCTCTAGTGGCAAATTTCTTAAATTCATTATTACCTCTAAGGGTATACACGTTGACCCCGAGAAAGTTAAAGTAATTCAAGAGATGCGTCCTCTACGCAACCTAAAAGAGCTACGAGGATTCCAGGGACGACTAAAGTACATTAGAAGATTTATCTCAAATCTCTTTGGATGTTGCAGACTGTTCACTCAATTTCATTTGGACTGAAGAATGCCAGCAAGTATTTGAAGACAAAAAGCGATACTTGATGAACCCTCTAGACCTGTTACCTTCAGTCACAGGAATACCCTTCTTGATGTATGTTCGAGCAATGGATCATTCTCTGGATGCTCTATTAGCCCAGAAGAACAAAGAAGGTCATGAGCAAGCTATCTATGATCTCAGTCGTACGATGATCGGTGCTGAACAACGATACAGCCCAGTAGAAAAAGAATGTTTAACCCTGATGTTTGCTGTCCAGAAAATACGACATTATATCACGGACCAGACCATTCATGTCATCTCCAGAGTCAACCCTCTCTAAGACTTGAAGCCCAATACTCTCAATTCCAGACTCGCTACATGGGCTATACTACTAGCACAATATGACATGGTTTATGTCCCACAAAAGTCTGTTAAGGGTCAAGCCCTAGCTGACTTCCTGGCTGCTCATCCAATTCCTGAGACTTCTAAACTTTATGATGAAATTCCTGATGAAACTCTGGAATCTAATATGACTTCAGAAGGAATCCTTGCTTGGCATTTATTCTTCGATGGTACATCCAGAATCGGACCCAAAGGGACTATTGTCACTCGATTTGTAATCGTTCTGATATCACCAGAAGGACTGGCCATTCAAAGAGCCTATTTCCTGGACGAACCATGTTCTAACAATGTTACTGAATACAATGATCTACTCATCGGTCTCCAATTAGCTAAATAGTTGGACATCGAATACCTTGAAGTATACGGAGACTCTAAACTGATTGTCAATCTGGTTAGAGGCACGTATGAAGTTCGGCATCAAGATCTCGTTCCATACCATGAAGCAGAAGTCAAATTGGCTATATCATTCAAAGGCTTCTTCATTGAACATGTACGTCGAGCTTGCAATACAGAAGCTGATGCGCTTGCTAATCTAGCAGCAGCATTGGCGATCCTTGTGAAAAGACAACAGATGATTGCTATCACTAACCGAGAATTATTTTACATAGAGAATAATTTGTACCTTGAATACAACAATTTAGTCGAGATTTGCACTACTAGTGAAGACTGGAGAGCTTCTTTTATTGACTTTGCAGTACATGACATCTTACCTGAAGATCCTAAAAAAGCCACAACAATCTGTCGACGATCACATCGGTTCTACTACAATCACACCTCTAAAATATTATACAAGCAATCATTTAACGGTATGCTCTTACATTGTCTTGCGGGAGATGAAATAAAACAGATACTACGTGAAGCCTATGACGGTGTCTATGGTACACATCAGCCTGGTCCTAAGCTACAGGATCGTATTCGACGCATGAGATATTATTGGTCAACCATGGTGTCAGATGCCATTGAATATTCAAGAAAATGTCGAGCATGCCAAATCCATACAGATTTCATTCATCAACCATCATAATTCCTACATCCGACTGCAGCATCATATCCCTTCGAAGCTTAGGGCATGGATATCATTGGTCCTATTAAGGCACCTTTATCTCGAGGACATCGGTTTATCCAAGCTATAACCAATTACATCTTAAAGTGGGCAGAAGCCATACCTTTAGCCGAAATCAAGACAAGCAGTATCATCAACTTCATTAAATATCATGTGATCTACAAATTCGGCATTCCTCGACGAATTATCCATGACAATGGACCTCATTTCATCAGTCAAAAGTTCATTCGATTCTGTGATGACAATCGGATCAACAATGTTGCTTCTACAACCTACAATCTCACTGTTAACAGTTTGGCAAAAGCGTTCAACAAAATGATCATCATGCTTCTCAAGAAGTTTGTTTCCACCAATAAACGTAATTGGAGCAAAAAGATTGGAGAATGTCTATGGGCATACAGTACTACCATACGTACTCCGACTAGCTGTACACCTTTCTCTTTGGTGTATGAATGCAAAGCTGTCATGCCATTGGAGATTCAAATCCCATCACAAAGAATAGCCATTGCCAATGAGCTCACAATAGAAAGTAATGATCATCTTCGACTTCAGGAGCATAAAGCACTTGACGAGAAGCGGCTACTAGCTCAACAACACATCGAGCTATATCAAGCCCGTATCTCAAAAGCCTTCAATCGTAAAGTCAAAGTACGAGCATTTCAAAAAGGCGAGCTGTAACTCCACCTTCCTAATATTTAAAATTTTTTAAAGCTTTATATTGTATTGATTAAACAATTTGGAATTTGTTACATAATTTAAATATATGTGAAGCTATTATGAATAAATCATTTTTTCTTGTTTATATTTTCAACCTTGGGCCATTTCTTCTTAGGTCTTTATTCATGGGCCTCATTCACCTTAACAATGGGCCTTAACAATCGACCATTTCATAAACCCATTCTTCGTGTTGAAATCAATAGGTTGTATTTCCATTTCTGAGGAGAGCCTCGAGCTCTAACTACTTTTTGAATTTTGATTCTCTCGAAGAAGCTCCCAAATGATTTGGCGCCAAACGAGATGTTAGCACAGGTTCGATTCTATTTAAACCCCCCTCTCTTCAACTGTTCTTCATTCCCTTCTTCTCTCCAAAGTCGAATCTATTCCTAGCCCTAATTATTGGTGAAGAGGAGGTTGATGACGATGGTGGGTTGCTTCATCGGCGAGAACGACAACTCCGGCGACTAGGCACGATGCTTCTCCCCCACTCTTCTTATATCGACCTTCAGTAAGTTTCGTTTTAGCCTTTCTTGTAATCAATCCTTTCCTTTGTGTTGATCTGATCGATCTGATCAAATTTTAGATCGGAGGGAATTGATCGAGGGAAATTCAGTTGATCCATGGATCATCCAGCTCTTTAGAATCGGTTTAAGGAGTCAAATCCTTGGTGAGTATAATTGAGTTCCTTCATAATTTCTGGCATTTTACTTTTTTGACATTCTGAATGATTCGATCTATGTACCATTCCTCAGATCTGATCAAGATCTGATACTTGACCTATTTTCAGAAGTCACAACAATCACTTCTAGTTCACCAATTTCAGAACTGAGATTGCGAGAATTATAAGTTTTAGAGATTCGATCAATTCTCATTGAGTTTATCTTGATCTCGAGAATTTCCTAATTTTGTTTTAGCATAACAGAATGTTTAGATCTAGTTGATCAGTCTTGAATACTCGTGATTTTGAAGTCATCCAAGGTGAGAGGATGATCCACTATTCTTCATTTTCCTTTAAAAATTCTTTTTACAAATTCAGTGTATGAATATTTGGGGATGCTCTATTCCAAATTCAACACCTATTGGTTTACTTGGAGACTGGACTAAATCGAACAAGTAGCCATGATTGAGTGCAAAGAACTTTCAATAATTGTTTCCAATAGGTAATTGCCTTAATTTCTTAAATACAAGCAATTTGTTTTAATTTAGTTTATTGTTAGATTTATTAAGGAATGGAGTATCAGATTCTATAGACATATTACAGATGTGTGTTTAGAGTTGTATCAATTCGATACATGGCAGTGTCATCATTGGTTTATTATAAATCTTGATTTTTTGAGACTTGTTAAACCTGGTTGTAATTAAAATCTGATGTTCCAGTTTACTGAAGCTTTAAGATGAATTGATCCTAGACACTGCAGTTGACATTGCAGTACAGTAAACTGAATAGGTTAGCTTATGGTTAGCTTGTATTCTGAGCATGAATCTCTTATTTCAAATCCTCATATGTTGTTATTTTATACCTGGATTCAATAACATTACCTGGACTCAGTTGGCAACAATTTAGGAAATACCTGTGAGTGGCAGGTCGTACTCGAGTTAGAAGGATGAGGTGCTTCTATGTCTCTAACTGATTGAACTTCCTGGAACATATTATGAGAGGATGGCTATGGTTACTGGGAGAATGGAAGGTTGATTGTGTGCTTGGTTCAGCACTGAGTTATATCAGTGCCAAGCTAAACTGATTTGTATCAAGTCTAGCCTCGACTGATGTAAATCAGTCCTGAAACAAGAACAGAGACATGAATTTCATGGTTAGGATTGGTTTCTCTTGGAACCTGAGGGATCAAACCACAAACTATGATTATTAGGATTAATTAGACTGATATTTGAATACATATAGAATTGGTATTTAGATTATATTGGATTAAGATAGTTTGGTATATTGGACTGAACATGAGACTGATTATGTCCTGATGTTGGACTAGGATATGGATTGTATTTAGACTGTTATAGGACTGATATCTGATTTGTATTTAGATTTATAGTAAACTGAAGTTAAAATGATTAATTGGTTGGTAATTCTGAGAATCAAATGGTAGTTAGGATTGAATTCAGACTGGTGTATAGAAGACTGGAAATGAACTGAGGTGAGGACTGTCTGGATTAATACTTAGGACTGGGACTGGTATTACATCAGTCCTATGTTTCAGTCCAACCCAGGACTGAACCCTGGTACCAGTAACCCAGAGTGGTACTGACTTGTGACTGTCAGTTATTAGGAGAGACTATTAGTTCAGTTCTTTAAACTGAACTGATAAGCTCAGATTGGAATAGTAGAGGGTTTTTAGAAGTCAAACTATAGCATTAGGACTGTGGTTACTTGGAAATTGCAGTTGTTCTCAGGATGATGTTATTTAGTCCTGAAGCAGGACAGGGACATTAGAAAGATTTCAGGAAATTATCTGAGATTGAGTGTAGATGCCCTTACTGCTGGATTCTATTGCAAACTCCAGAAGACCCATTTTTAATTGATTTGGACTGTGTTGAGACTGTACAGTGGGTTGAATCTTAGGAGTATATCAAGTATTGGTTTAGGAAGAGATTTAAGACCAATGTTGGTTCAAATTTCAGCCTTAAGCCTGAATGCAATTAATACCTGAATTTGTGTTCCCTTGCAAGCAGAGTATTATCTCAGCCTTCCAAATTTCTGGGAATAAGAGAACCTGGACTATATGGTATCATTCCTACCTAAACTAAATACCTTATAGGACTGAGGTTAGAAAGGATGTGGTAGATTACTTCATATGGGTTAAGAAAATTGCCAGGTTTAGGTATTTGGTTCAATTCTTGAAACCTGACACTTAGTTTCTTCTTGGACTGTTAATTGATGAATTTTAGTTGGGAGATTGAATTGATAAAGGAATGATGTCAGGTTATGGATAGGATGGGAGGATAGCTGAGAAAGGTTTGGCTTTGTTCAGTCCTATTTTAAGTTACTTAATGTGCTCTATTTTCTTTAATAGAATATTGTAGTTAATTAGGAACTATAAGTATCATTGAGATGTTGGCCACTTAAGAATCATGGCATATAAAGTTTGTGTGGTAATGAAGTTGAGGATAGTTATCTCGTATTGTAGGTTATGTATAGATATTGCTTGGTTGTATAATTATGGAGGTTAATAGGACATATACAAGATAGATTTAGTGTAAACTAAGGATTTTGTTCAAGCAACTTTTCTAGATTAGAATTATCTACTTTTACATTATTGACTTATCAAACTGTAAATTTTAAACAGGAGGATTCCCAGCTTTACTACCCACACTTGATCACCCTCGGACTTGTTCATTTCTCATGTCTTGTATATTCATTCCTGTATCTCCTTGTTGACACGATGTATCACGAGATTGTCTGGTTTCATATTTTATGTGTTACTTGTGTCTGAGAGGGAAAATACTACAGATGTGTGATCAAACCCTGTTACTATTCATGTGAATAGCTTAGGTCCCGTATCATGTATGCGGGACCGAAGCCGTACCATTTCATGTTCATTGAATCTACCCAAGCCGATCACATACTCTGGATATATTTCAATCTTGCACATTTCAGGATTCAGGTTGTATTTCATATTCAGGTTGTATTTCATATTCAGGACTCTTATCATGTTCTCTGTTTTACTTTCAGTATTTCCTGTTCAGTTTCATGTCTTGTCTCATTTCTCGTACTTTATATATATTTCCTGTTTCTTGTTCATACCATGATGTTCATGTTCATTTTCTTGGATATATTTAGCTCCGCTCCTGACTAGGATATGTTGCAGGTGAGCTGGAGGCTATTTGTGATACTTACTATGGGCAGGAGCCTGGAGGCACCTATGAGCCAGTAGATGTGGCCCAGGACCTAGAGGCTGAGGAAGCCTAGAGTACTTTACCTTAGCAGTTATATTTCCCTGTATTTTGAGACTATTAGACTTACTTTCTTTTGCTGGAATGTAATAAACTTGAGACATGTATCTGGATTTGGGATTCATTTATTGATGTTGTGTTCACATTTATTCTTGTACATCTGGTTAGTTTTCCCTAGATTGGTACAGCTTACTTTGTCGTGTCTAACGACGAAGGCTGGGCGTGTCCGACTCGTGTTCGATTATTCAGGAGCGGGTCGTGACATGTTTTTAGTGGTGGCCCATGCAGGTCTATCCTAATGGTTCCTAGGTCTTAGCGTACTATTGGGGGGCTTGATTACATTAGGAAAACTTGATCATAGTATAGGAAAAATTGGGAAATAAGGGTATATCAGGTTTATCAGGTGCATTGATATTATAAAAACATTATTTATTAGATTTTAGGGTTTGTCAATCAACGAAGTTTTCTTTTTATTGTAGGAAGGACACTACGAAGAAGATCGCAGATCAGCCCAGAGTTACAGGCAGCTCAGATCAGCCCGCACCCGATGTCCCAGCAGATCAGCTTCCGCCACCGCCTCCTATCTTTCTACTGCTACCCTCGACGATGATGTTTGATGGCGCCCAGGTGATGGCCATGTTCCAGTAGTTCATGAAGGCCCAGAATCACCAGGCTGCATAGTTCAGAGAGGCTCAGAGTCAGCAGACCGTACAATTCAGAGCGACCGTCGTTGACGCACTCAGGACCAGAGAGCCGACAGCACCAGCTCCAGCAGCACGTGCAGTACCAGCAGCACCGAAACCAGGGACGGCCAAGGACTACCAGAACCTCTGTCCGATGGACTTTTGGGGGCAACGAGGGGATCGTCTATGCAGACGAGTGGCTGGAGAATGCGGAGAGGTCCTTTGAAGATGTCATAGATCCCGGATGACTTGAAGGTGGAGGTGGCGAGCATACGACTGTTCGACCTTGCCAGAGCCTGGTACTGCGAGGATCTCCAGTTGGCAGCACAGCAGGTTCTTTGGGCAGATTTCAAAATACTGTTCAAAGAGAAGTTTTTCCCAGACATCGAGAGAGACGAGCTTCGAATGCAGTTTGAGGCCTTACAGCAGGGGACGATGTCAGTGGCAGAGTATACTTCAGAGTTTACCCGACTCAACAGGTTCGCAGAGAACCTAGTCGGCACATCGGAGGAGAGGGCCTGGAGATTCAAGAAGGGCCTGACCAGGGAGCTGAGGCACGCAGTAGCTATTAGCCAGGCGACTACCTTCTCGAGCATCCTCATGATCGCCCAGGCAGTTGAGAAGGAGATGGACCCGAGGCCCAAGAGGGATAGGGACATCGACAGCAGCAGTTATCAGGTGCCAGCGAAGAGGGTGCAGATGCAGACTCAGGCGAGGCCAGCACAGCAGGCAGCAGTTCAGCACCGTCCTGGCAGAGTTCCAGCAGTTCAGCATCAGAGACAGCAGGGGGTCACTTGCACATATTATCATAGGCTGGGACACCATGTAGAAGTCTGTCGTAAGAGGCTCGAACTTTGTCTCTTCTGCGGGTCAGATGTACGCCAGATGAGACATTACCAGCAGGCCACAGCCAGACTAGCAGGGGGACCCCGAGAAGCTGGAGGACCACCGCTTGCACCACCCAGGGCATTACCTGCTGTACCCCAGAGAGGAGGAGCTCTATCACCCCACTAGTAGAGGTTTGCACAGCACCAGCAGCAGCAGAGGGGAGGACCACAGCGGGGACGTGCTTACGTCATGGCCGCAGTTGAGGAGGAGGAGGCAGCTCCAGATGTTATCACAGTTTTTGTTATCATTTATTCATTTCCTGTTATTCCTTTATTTGTTCTGGAGCCATACATAGCTTTGTATCATATGAGTTTCTGCATAGATACGGCTTCACACCTAAGCCCACTAGGAGGAACTATCAGATTATGACAGGAGGAAGGGTAGTGCCAGTTAGTACGATAGTAGATTGCCCTATCACTATAGCTGGACGAGAGCTTAGGGCTCGACTTCTAGTGATGCCCATGCCCGGATTTGACGTAGTCTTCGGCATCGACTGGATGAGCGAGCAGTTTGCTGTAATAGACTGCCATGAGGGAAAGGTCACTTTCAGCCCGCTTGGAGTTCCGCCGTTCGAGGTCAGAAGACGGATCGCAGAGAGGCCAGAGGGAGTCTACTTCGGAGCAGTTGTAGAAGCCCAGGAGTTGCCGTATCCGCTGATTGCAGAGTTTCTCGATGTCTTCCCCGAGGAGTTGCCAGGATTGCCGCCAGACCGAGATGTGGAGTTCAGCATCGACCTAGTGCCCGGATCAGCACTGAAGTCCCAATATTGCTACAAGATCAACCCGAAGGAAGCTGCAGAGTTGAAGGCCTAGATTGATGAGTTGGAAGGCAAAGGTTTCATTCGGTCCAGTGCTTCACCCTGGGGAGCACCGGTACTCTTCGTGCCCAAGAAGGATGGGACGGTGAGGATGTGTATCGATTATCGTGCACTCAACAACATCACCATCAAGAATAGATACCCGTTGCCGAGGATTGAAGAGCTGTTTGATCAGCTGAGTGGGGCGAAGGTCTTTTCAAAGATTGACCTTCGGTCGAGATATCATTAGATGAAGGTTCGGGAGCAGGATATTCCGAAGACAGCTTTCAACACCCGATACGGCCAGTATGAGTTCTTGGTGATGCCGTTCGGACTCACCAATGCCCCATCAGTGTTTATGAACTTGATGAATAAGGTTTTTCACAAGTATTTGGATAAGTTTGTCGTAGTTTTCATTAATGATATTCTGATATATTCGAAGATCGAAGAAGAGCATGTGGAGCATCTGCAGATCGTACTGGAGATTTTGCAGAAGGAGAAGCTGTACGAAAAACTCTTAAAATATGAGTTTTTCTTGGACCGAGTGGAGTTTTTGGGGCATGTGGTGACTGGAGAGGGGATTTTTGTGGATCCCAAGAAAATTGAAGTAGTAGAAGCATGGGCACCTCCCAAGTCAGTAGCTGAGATTCGTAGTTTCCTGGGGTTAGCAGGATACTACAGGAAGTTCGTGAGGGATTTTGCCAAGATAACGGAGCCTATGACGAAGCTTACGCGAAAGGACGAGGAGTTCATCTGGAGCAACGCCTGCCAGTCAGCATTTGAAGAATTAAAGAGAAGACTCACGACAGCACCAGTTCTAACTTTGCCATCTGGATCGGGAGGATTTGTCATCTACAGCGATGCTTCAGGTAAGGGCTTGGGATGTGTGCTTGAGCAGAACAAGAGGGTCATTGCTTATGCTTCTAGACAGTTGAGGCCTCATGAGAAGAATTATCCTACACATGACTTGGAGCTTGCAGCAGTCATTTTTACCTTGAAACTGTGGAAGCACTATTTGTATGGAGAGCGAGTAGACATCTTCATGAACCACAAAAGCCGAAAGTATGTTTTCACTCAAAAGGAGCTGAATATGAGGCAGCGCAGATGGCTGAAACTCATGAAGGATTTCGACATCAATCTGTAGTACCACCCTGGAAAGGTGAATGTGGTAGCAGATGCTCTCAGTCGATATCCTGTTGCTATGTATCTCACTATGGATCGGTATCTACTGGAGGATCTTGAGAGCCTTGGGATTGAGATTGTTCTTCCGGGAGTTGGAGGACAGCTGATGCACATGCAGATACAGTCAGGACTGATAAAGAAGATCAAGGAGACCCAGTTTCTAGATGAGGGACTCCGATGTCTCATAGGCCAGGCAGAGATAGGATTGCTCGACGACTTCACCATTACAGATGATGGATCCCTCAGGCACAGAACTCAGTTGTGTGTGCCCAAGGATTTGCGGGAGGAGGTGATGCAGGAAGCCCACCAGTCGCAGTATTCTATTCATCCTAGGTCTACCAAGATGTACAAGGATCTGTGAGAGTATGTTTGGTGGTATGGGATAAAGAGAGAGGTTGCCAGATTTGTTTTCACATGCCTTATGTGCCAGCAAGTCAAGGCGGAGCGCCAGAGACTAGCAGGACTACTTCAGCCCTTACCTATTTCGGAATGGAAGTGGGAGCATGTCACCATGGACTTCGTCTCTGGTTTACCGCGTACGTCCAGTGGCAAGGATGCTATTTGGGTTATCGTAGACAGAATGACGAAGTCTGCTCATTTTATTCCGTTCAAGGTTGGGCTGTCGACCGAGAAGCTTGCAGACCTCTACATGCGACAGATTGTGCGGATTCATGGGGTACCGGTGAGCATCGTTTCAGACAGAGACAACCGCTTCACATCACACTTTTGGAGGTGTTCACAGCTGAGCTTGGGATCACAGTTGAAGTTCAGTACCGCCTATCATCCACAAACGGACGGGCAATCCGAGAGGACCATTCAGACACTGGAGGATATGTTGCGGGTTTGCGCACTCGATTTCGGCGGTTCGTGGGAGGATCATTTGCATCTAGTGGAGTTTGCCTATAAGAATAGTTATCAGGCTGGTATTGAGATGACCCCGTTCGAGGCATTGTATGGGCAGAGATGTCGCACGCCTTTATCTTGGGACGACGTTGGCAAGAGGGCTTTGCTTGGGCCAGAGATGGTGGTAGATTCGGCTGAAAAGATCAGGTTGATCAGAGAGCATCTCAGAGTTGCACAGAATCGATAAAAGCACTGGGCAGACAGCAGCAGACGGCCACTGGAGTTCGCAGTTGGAGATAGAGTGTTTCTAAAGATCTCGTCGACCAGAGGCGTCATTCGCTTCGGTAGAGGTGGAAAGCTCAATCCGAGGTACATCGAGCCTTTCGACGTGATGGCACGGATTGGCGAGGTGGCATATCGACTAGTGCTTCCAGCTAGCTTGGAGGGAGTGTATGACGTCTTCCACGTGTCCCAGCTTCGACGCTACATTCCGAACCTGAGCCATATGGTGGATTATTCAGAGCTAGAGGTGGGTCCGAGTTTGTCCTACGAGGAGCAGCCAGTAGAGATCCTTGATCGGAGGGAGAAGCGCCTGCAGAACCAGACTATTCTACTTGGCCACGTCATATGGAGACACCACTCTCCGGAAGAGTCCATATCGGAGCGTGAGGATGAGATGCGAGAGCGCTACCCTAGATTGTTTACTTGATTGTAATTTAGCATTTTGAATTTCCATTTTCAATAAATATTTCGTGGTGTTTCGTGAATCAATTTTGGATTACTTCTGAATTTCGAGGGCAAAATTTTTCAAGGGGAGAGATTTGTAACTCCACCTTCCTGATATTTGAAATTTTTAAAAGCTTTATACTATATTGATTAAACAATTTGGAATTTGTTACATACTTTAAGTATATGAGAAGCTATTATGAATAAATCATTTTTCCTTGTTTATATTTTCAGCCTTGGGCCATTTCTTCTTGGGTCTTTATTCATGGGCCTCATTCACCTTAACAATGGGCCTTAACAATCGACCATTTCATAAACCCATTCTTCCTATTGAAATCAATAGGTTGTATTTCCATTTCTGAGGAGAGCCTCGAGCTCTAACTACTTTTTGAATTTTGATTCTCTCGAAGAAGCTCCCAAATGATTTGGCGCCAAACGAGAGGTTAGCACAGCTTTGATTCTATTTAAACCCCCCTCTCTTCAACTGTTCTTCATCCCTTCTTCTCTCCAAAGTCGAATCTATTTCCGGCCCTAATTTTTGGTGAAGAGGAGGTTGATGACGATGGTGGGTTGCTTCATCGACGAGAACGACAACTCTGGCGACTAGGCACGACACTTCTTCACCACTCTTCTTCCATCGACCTTCAGTAAGTTTCGTTTTCGTCTTTCTTGTAATCAATCCTTCCCTTTGTGTTGATCTGATCGATCTGATCAAATTTTAGATCGAAGGAATTGATCGAGGGAAATTCAGTTGATCCATGGATCATCCAGCTCTTTAGAATCGGTTTAAGGAGTCAAATCCTTGGTGAGAATAATTGAGTTCCTTCCTAATTTCTGGCATTTTACTTTTTCGACATTCTGAATGATTCGATCCATGTACCATTCCTCAGATCTGATCAAGATCTGCTACTTGACCTATTTTCAGAAGTCACAACAATCACTTCTAGTTCACCAATTTCAGAACTGAGATTGCGAGAATTGTAAGTTTTAGAGATTCGATCAATTCTCGTTTTGTTTAACTTGATCTCGAGAATTTCCTAATTTTGTTTTGGCATAACAGAATGTTTAGATCTAGTTGATCAGTCTTGAATACTCGTGATTTTGAAGTCATCCAAGGTGAGAGGATGACCCACTATTCTTCATTTTTCTTTAAAATTCTTTTTACAAATTCAGTATATGAATATATTTGGGGATGCTCTGTTCCAAATTCAGCACCTATTGGTTTATTTGGAGACTGGACTGAATCGAACAAGTAGCCGTGATTGAGTGCAAAGAACTTTCAATAATTGTTTCCAATAGGTAATTGTCTTAATCTCTTAAATACTAGCTATTTGTTTTAATTTAGTTTATTGTTGGATTTATTAAGGAATGGAGTATCAGATTCTATAGTCATATTACAGATGTGTGTTTAGAGTTGTATCAATTCGATACATGGCAGTGTCATCATTGATTTATTATAACTCTTGATTTTCTAAGACTTGTTAAACCTGGTTGTAATTAAAATCTGATGTTTCAATTTACTGAAGCTTTAAGATGAATTGATCCTAGACACTGCAGTTGACATTGCAGTACAGTGAACTGAATAGGTTAGCTTATGGTTAGCTTGTATTCTGAGCATGAATCTCTTATTTCAAATCCTCATATGTTGTTATTTTATACCTGGGTTCAATAACATTACTTGGACTCAGTTGGCAACAGTTTAGGAAATACCTGTGAGTGGCAGGTTGTACTCGGGTTAGAAGGATGAGGTGCTTCTATGTCTCTGACTGATTGAACTTCCTGGAACATATTATGAGAGGATGGCTATGGTTACTGGAAGAATGGAAGGTTGATTGTGTGCTTGGTTCAGCACTGAGTTATATCAGTGCCAAGCTAAACTGATTTGTATCAAGTCTAGCCTCGACTGATATAAATCAGTCCTGAAACAAGAACAGAGACATGAATTTCATGGTTAGGATTGGTTTTTCTTGGAACCTGAGGGATCAAACCACAAACTATGAATATTAGGATTAGTTAGACTGATATTTGAATACATATAGAATTGGTATTTCGATTATATTGGATTAAGATAGTTTGGTATATTGGACTGAACATGAGACTGATTATGTCCTGATGTTGGACTAGAATATAGATTGTATTTAGACTGTTATAGGACTGATATCTGATTTGTATTTAGATTTATAGTGAACTAAAGTTAGAATGATTAATTGGTTGGTAATTCTGAGAATCAAATGGTAGTTAGGATTGAATTCAGACTGGTGTATAGAAGACTGGAAATGAACTGAGGTGAGGACTGTCTGGATTAATACTTAGGACTGGGACTGATATTACATCAGTCCTATGTTTCAATCCAACCCAGGACTGAACCCTGGTACCAGTGACCCAGAGTGGTACTGACTTGTGACAGTCAGTTTTTAGGAGAAACTATTAGTTCAGTTCAGGACTCTTATCATGTTCCCTGTTTTACTTTCAGTATTTCCTGTTCAGTTTCATGTCTTGTCTCATTTGTCGTACTTTATATATATTTCCTATTTCTTGTTTATACCATGATGTTCATGTTTATTTCCTTGGATATACTTAGCTCCGCTCCTGACTACGATATGTTGCAGGTGAGCTGGAGGCTATCTGTGATACTTACTATGGGCATGAGCCTGGAGGCACCTATGAGCCAGTGGATGTGGCCCAGGACCTAGAGGCTGAGGAAGCCTAGAGTACTTTACCTTAGCAATTATATTTCCCTATATTTTGAGACTATTAGACTTACTTTCTTTTATCTGGAATGTAATAAACTTGAGACATGTATCTGGATTTGGGATTCGTTTATAGATGTTGTGTTCACATTTATTCTTGTACATCTGGTTAGTTTTCCCTAGATTGGTACAGCTTACTTTGTTGTGTCTAACGACGAAGGCTGGACGTGTCTGACTCGTGTCCGATTATTCGGGAGCGGGTCGTGACACGAGCTAGTCCTTACCGTCAGACGTCCTATGACTATGACACATATGAGTAAGGGCAAGTTCGAACCAAAATGGCAAGGTCCCTATGTTATAAGCAAAGTTTTTTCTAACGGAGCTTATCAACTGTCAAGGATGGATGGTCGAATCGCTATGATGCCTATCAACGACAAATTCCTGAAGAAGTACCATGTTTGAAAGTGTGTACTGTATTTTCTGACAAATATTGTACATACTTCAAATCTTTGAATTATTTACTCATCTGTAAAATCCCTAGCGGAGACTATCCCGATCTTATGATACATCTTCATTGACCCACAACATCTACTACATAATTGCAAACATCATCTTTTAAAATCCAGCTGTTTTAAAAGATATCGCAGATCAGAATTGCGATGCCCCGACTTTGGAGGCTCTTTCCTCTGTCAGAGTGGGTTTGCCCATTCTGGTTGTATTGAAAGCCTCCTTTTGCCACGGATCAATTGCGGTGCTCTCCTCTTCCTTTGGGCTTTGGAGAGCTCTTCCTCCTGCTAGAGGGTTGATTGCCTACCCTCGTTCTGCTCAATAAATGCTTTATTAGTCGAAGCATTTGATGGCGCATATGCTGAGACTTCATGATGCGCCTGACTGAGACGCTGAAGGGTGGCACATAACTGAGCTGCTGAAGGGATGCACATAACTGAGGATACACATAACTGAGCTGCTGAAAGGATACGCCTGGCTGAGATGCTGAAGTGATGTGCCAAGCTGAGAGCGCATGGCGGTTGCTGCGCCTAGCTGTAGACTTAGGATCTTTTCTTTGTAGAAATTCTCCTTTGTACAGCTCTTTTTTAGACATGTAATAGACTTTTATATGAAATAAAAATCTTCTTTTGATGTCTATGCTTTTGCTATTTGCTGTGCCGAGTACTTCATCCGAGCTCCCCGGCGCATGTAATGTTAGGCGCATAGGATTTCTGGTCCTGAAATTCCATGCTTCTACAAGAACCCCTTCAATGTTTTCAAAACTTTTTACCAAGTTTTGGAATACTTTGAATAAGAAGCATGGTGGTGTCTTCAACGGGGCGCGTGACTGTTCGGGCGCATGATTACTCCGCACATCAGTGATGGGGCGCATGCTCCTTTCAGTTAATGCAAACGATAACACTTCGATAACCAAGAAGATTAATGATGATCTTTTTGGATTTATTTGCAGTTATCACTTCACAGAACCCGAGGCGACGGTTGATGTCACACTTTATCGGTTCACGCGTGCGACTAAGCCTATAAATAGGCGTCTGATGGAGAGAGAGAGAGTTCTTCCTCTCCTTGCTTTCTCTCTTAGAGTTCTTCTTTCGAAAAACCCTAACTTTCTTTTTTCACGAAATAGCCCCCAAGACTCCTCGCGGCGGTGCTGGCCGAGGACGAGGCAAAGGAAAAGAGCCTGCGGAGTTCGTCGAGGAGGACGCTCCTGTCACCATTGTGACTCCGGCCGACGTTCGTGTTTGCCATTGATTGTAAAAGAACAGAACAATTATCGGAGGACTGAACTTAGACTCACAATACAAACTCGCTCGTACAAAGAAAGCCTAGGGACGAAAACCTAGGTACAGCAGACTAAGTACGATTGTTTATTTTTGATTCTGGGGGGTGACGATAGAGGCTCGGGAAAGCGACGGCCGCTCTGCCTTACTCCTTGGACGATCGGTATGCAGCCTTGGCTCGGGGAAGATCTTCTCGGCGTTGACGAAGAAAGGCTCTTCTTACTTTCCTCGGGTTGCTCTCCTGGCTTCTCTCTCTCTGTGAATATCAAGAAAAGGGGGAGCTCTCTCTGTGTATACCTCTCTCTTCTTCTCTGTTTTTTTTTATTCTTTTGTTGCCGACCTTTTTTACATGGGAATGATGCTGGCTATTTATAAGAGTGGGGTGGGATCATTAGGGTTTGCTGATGATTATCTATTTGGAATGTCGGCGCTCCTTCATTCTATCTGGGCCCTTGATCCTGATCATAATGAATCTCGGCCACTAATGCGGATAGCACCAAATCTTATGAGCAGTTAATGCTGACTGCTTTAAATCTTCGTGATTGATTATGCCAATATTTGATTGCTCGCCACGTGTCCTATTGGCTTGATGATGAATGATATGCCCTGATCTCGGCAATGATGATGATGTCGAATATTCTCGTTGGGATTCTGTTGCATCTTCAGTGCCACATTTTTTTAAATTGAAGATCCTGCCAGGGCCGCATAGGGTGACCAACACTTGAACCGTAGGGGGATACTACTCGTGAGCCGCATGAGTCAATGCCTCATCGAGCCGTAAGGGATAAACTTTCCGTGAGCCGCATATGCATAGTTTCTGTAGGCCGTATGAATTAGCGTGGTGTTGATCCGCATAGACCGGGCTATAGGTGGACCGCATATGGCGGGTTTTTGTTAATCATATTAGAGTGACTCCTCAACGAGCCGCATGAAGCTGTTCTCTATCCGAGCCGCATGAGACTTTTGCCACGCGGCAATCTAGGATTTTTTGTCAGATCGGGTCAGAGATTTTCTTCTTTTCCCGAAGAGTCTGTCATTATGGCAGAGCCACTATGGTACTTTATGTCAGAGACAGCCGTCGAGTCGTGTCAGAGCATTAAATGAGGCCATTACTCCAGTGGCCAACTGTGGGGGGGGGGTCACACGTGTCGTCAATTGAGCCGCATATTCCTGCTGAACCGCATTCATCCCCGAGCCGCATGAGTCTGAGGGTCTTCTTTTGGGCCGCATAGGGCAACTCCAGTATGAGCCGCATAGACTTGCTACCCAAAACCGCATGGGCCATTTATGCCTTTATTCTAATATTTTCCATGCTTCTACAGGACCCTCTTCAAAGTTTTCAATTTGTAAAATTGAAACACTTTGAATAAGAAGCATGGCCCCGTTCATGCCGCATAGGATGTTCTGTTTACCTGAGCTTCCTGGCCACATTAGCATCTCGGCCGCATAGATTCTTCTGGCCGCATAAGCTCTTTGCCACGCGCCCTGACCACGTGAGCAAATCTTCATTAATTGCCTTCGATTTGATTTGACGCCGCCTTTTGGGGGAGGATCCCAAGGGTCGGTTTTGCCTTGACCGAAGCGTTCTCGCCTTTATTTCTGGAGGCGACGCGTAATCCGAGGCGTCTTTCTACTTTATGGATCGCCTATAAATAGGAGTTTTTCAGCTCTTGGGGATTTCTTTACCTTCTTTCTTTGCTTGAATTCCCTGTTGCCAACTTCGCTCTTCGTTTTCCTTCTTCATCCATCGACCATGGCTCCCAAAAGATCTGTTGCATCGAAGGCCGCGAAGGGCAAGGCAGTTGCTGCTACGGCGACTGCGGCGACGAATGTAGTCGCTCCTCCGTCGGCTGCTGTAGGCGCTGTCCATCCTGATGTTCACCCGTCCATCGCTTGTAAGGGGGTCACTCCGAAAAAACCCTAACTGCTGCCATGGCTCTGTTGCATACTTTATGCACAAGCCACATATACGAGACGTATCGATGTGACCGCATAAGCAATTCACCCATTATGGCTGCATGAGCTTGTCATATTCGATCAGTACCGCATGTGTGTTTTTGACTTGGGTCGCATAAGCGTTGCTCACTTTTGAACCGCATGAACTTGATGGTTTGTAGCCGCAGCGGTTTGTATGAGTCTGGCTTAGCCGCATGAATCTATAAACCCTTCTCAATCTGAGTTGTACGGACTTGGTTAATTCAGGGCCGCATGGGGCTATAACGCGCAGAGCCGCATGGACCTATCTGCTGATGAGCCGCATGAGGCTGTGGCAACCTGAGCCGCATAGACTTCAGTAATCTTTTCCAATACTTCTGTTTTCTTTGTTTGTCTTCTGACCTTGTTTCTTTTATCTTTTTCTAGTGAATCTGCCCGTGAATCCTGCGGGGGAACTTTTGGTTGGTTCAAATCAATTCGCTTTGGGTGTGCGTCTTGACGACCTAATTAAGCATGTATTGAATCAGTTCCCTGTTGATGAGCCTTTGGAGAGGTTGAATGCCATCGAGAATCAGACCCTTCATTACCTTCGTTCCATGATGAACACTGGGAGGCTGGATGGGAAATACCTGAAGCCTCTATTCCTCTTTGGAGATGCTCTAATCATAGGGAACTCTCGAGTGTTAGAGATTTCCGAGAACTGGGATTTCTCTTTGGACGGGGAGTCAATCCATATCCCTTTTATAGAACGCCATTATCCCTTATCGTGGTTCAACATGGTGCTGTTGAACAGGAAGATGGTGTGCAACTTAACCCCTACTCAATCGGGGATGCTGATGGACGACATCCACTACAATCCGAATATGCGGTCAGCGTACCCAGGTAAGGATCCCGTCCCTCGGTATATGATGGGTCTGGCCCCGGGCTCGTTTATGAATGCATACGGTCACAACTTCTCATTTGCTCAGGCTGACACCTTCTTGAATCGGCTTGTCCGTAAGAAGTCCTATCCTGTTGGTAGGATAGCGTTGCCGAACTGGATAAACCCTACTTCTATGTGGGTCCAGTTGACCACCTGGGTCCTGCAGACCTACGGAACACTCTTGCGTGAGGTGGGACTTTATCATGCTGTTCGAGGGACTTGTCACGGGCTCTCTATTAATAAGCCGCTGTTCATGGCGCTCTTGGAGATGTATAGCTGGCGAACGGGGACATTCTTCTCACCAGTAGGGGAGCTGGGGCTTGCTCTTCATGAGATGTATACTGTCTCTAAACTTCCCTGGAGAAATGAGCCTTTCGAGGTGTATACCCCTTCGAATGAGGAGTTTGAGGACTTGGACCGACGATTCCCAGGTTTCGTTGCAGTATACCGGGAGTTGCTGTGCCACCATAGTGCTTGTCACCAGATGGCCATAAAGACAGCGGATAGCTCCGAAGGGACCGCTCCCCACACCACATCATGGATTAGTTACCTTTTCAAAGTTAACCCTTCTGGTGGAGTTACTCCTCGAACCCCTAAGACGCACGTGGATGGCCTTCTTAGAGTCAGAGCGGGAGGCTGCTCATGCAGAACAGGAGTCGATTGCTCGGGAGGCCGAGCGGATTTCTCGAACTTCTGCCAACCTGGAGCAATCTTTTAAGAAGTTCGAGGACAACTGGCAGGCCCACGTTCATCTGGAGGACCCGGCGGTGTTGAACCAGGAAGCTGAGCGTCGAGCCAAACAGAGGTTTGAGCGATCGGTCGCCTTGATAAAGGACGGCCTCACGGTGTTATGTGCCCCGGAACAGTGATCCGCCATCTGTCTTCTTCTGCTTCTCTTTTTTGTTTTTCTTTCATATGTGTATATTTTTATCTGCAAGGGATGTGATCCCCACTGATGTAGCTCTTTTGAATTTTGAGATAAATGAGCATGTTTTAACTCATCTTCTCTTTCTTGTTCTTGTGGTGTTCATGGAAATGGACTTGCTGGGAGATTATTTGTGGACTTGTTACCCTGGGCGTACCTTAGTTTTAGGTACGGATAACAAGTTTGATCAGGATGTCCAGGACAGCCACGACAAAATGGTCATGGATGTTCTCGGTACTGGGGAAAGGAATGCCGTAGAGCAGCTGGGCTCCCGGGGCATGGTAGGATGGTGGATTTATGCTTAAGAAGCTTAGCAAGGGATATTTGTGGACCTATTATCCTTGGCGTACCCTGGTTCAGGATACGGATAATAAGGTGGGAGGAAGCCAGTCATATTTGCTCCGAGATTATGAGGACGTAGCAAACATGAGGGTTTTACCGTGGAATCTTCCTACTCAGAGGTAATGAGAACATGGTAGGGGGAGACTTCACGGAAGACTTTTCTATAATCAATAGTGGTCAACAGAGGACGTTTGTGGTCAACAGAGGACATTTGTGGTCAACAGGGGACATTTGTGGTCAACAGAGGACGTTTGTGGTCAACAGAGGACATTTGTGGTCAACAGAGGACATTTGTGGACCTATTATCCTTGTCGCACTCCGGTTGTGGGTACAGATAATAGGTTGAAAGGGAACCAACATACTTGCTCGGAGGTAATGTGGACATGGCAAATATGGTAATTTCTTCGACGGAGCCTTCCCACTCAGAGGTAATGAGGATATGGCAGGAGTGGGCTCAATGAAGAAGGGGTGCATAGAACTACTCAGAGGTAGGAGGACATGGAAGTTCTATACGAGGGGGCGGTTTGTTTTTGGTGGAAGTGAAAACGACTCAGAGGTAATGAGGACATGGTCGTTTCGGAAATTAGTGGATCGATTACCCTTTTTGTGCACTGGAAGCGCGGGTAGTGGATCATGAGGGAGGATCTCTTTCAGGAAGAAAGTTCATAGGTATGATTATACGTGACTTACTATCTGAGAGAGTGACCGGAATGTAAGTACATAATTTGGATTTTCTAGAATATTGAGGAGATGAGAGTTCAGTGGCACCAGCGGGTGCATGGCTCGGTAATCTGAAATGTTGTGGATGTGGGTTCAGTGCTATCAATGGATACATGACTTGATAATTTGGAAAATGGTGGGTGCGAGTTCAGGGGTACTAAGAGGGTACATGACTCGATAATCAGGAGAATGTTGTCTAAACATAGTATTTCTTTAGAAACTTGCCGTTGACGGGCAACATAAGCAAGTCCCCATTCTGCTTGGCGAGGCGGTAGGCGCCGTTGGAGAACACGGCCTCGATGACAAATGGACCTTTCCATTTTGGCTGGAACTTGCCTGCGGTCTTGTGAGTCATGACCATTGGTCTCCGGACTGCCAGAACGAGATCGCCCACTTGGAATGTTCTGATTTTGACCTTCTTGTTGAAGGCTCCTGAGATACGTGCTTGGTATAGCTCGATCCTTTGCTGGGCTAGGAGGCGCTTTTCGTCTAAGGCCTCCAACTCTTGTAATCGGCGTCGATAGTTATCATCCGTTGTCAATTGATAAGTGAGGGCGACGCGGAGTGAGGGAATCTGAGTTTCCAGTGGGAGGACTGCCTCACTCCCGTATACTAAAGAGAATGGTGTATTCCCAGTAGCTGTTCGAACCGTGGTACGATAAGCCCATAAGCATTCGCCGAACTTCTCGTTCCAGTCGCGTTTGTTGGAGGAGACAAACTTCTTGAGGAGTTTGATGATTGTTTTATTGAATGCCTCTGCCAACCCGTTTGCTGTCGGGTTATATGGTGTCGAAGCGACATTCTGAATGCGGTGTTTGTCGCAGAATCGATAGAATGCATGGCTTGCAAACTGCAGACTATTATCATGGATGATCCTCCGCGGCAGTCCGAAGCGGTAGATAACGTGATGCTTAAGGAAGCTGATCACGTTTGAAGTCTTAACTTCTGCGAGTGGGACGGCTTCCGCCCATTTGGAGAAGTAGTCGGTGATCGCAAGTATGAAGCGATGTCCTCGGGAGGAAGGTGGGGTGATTGGACCAATGATATCCATTCCCCATGCTTCGAATGGCCAGGATACCGCCGTTGGATGTAGAAACTCGGATGGTTG
The DNA here is from genome assembly GCA_029216955.1 of Iris pallida. Taxonomy (NCBI): domain Eukaryota; kingdom Viridiplantae; phylum Streptophyta; class Magnoliopsida; order Asparagales; family Iridaceae; genus Iris; species Iris pallida. The sequence continues at coordinate 3,578,701 of JANAVB010022800.1, forward strand.
GTGAATGAAGTCCGCGTGGACTTGGCAAGCCTTGCATTTTTTGGCATAGTCTATTGCGTCTGCCACCATCGTGGGCCAGTAGTAGCCCATACGGCGAAGGCGGTCCTGTAGCTTAGGGCCAGGCTGATGGGCCCCACAGATACCGTCGTGAGCTTCTCGTACAGCTTCTTTGGCTTCTGCGTTTGACAAGCACCGGAGTAATAATCCGTCGTAGGATCGTCGGTACAGCATCTTTGTCTCTGTGTCGTAGAAGAATCTGAGAGAACGTCGTCTGATGGAGGTGGCTTCCCTTGGATTCTTCGGGAGGATATCGTATACGACGAAGTCAATGAACGGCTGTCTCCAGTCTGGTGTTTCGTCGACCGTCTGGGCGGAATAGCTCGCCACGAATTGAATATTGTTCTTGGGACAGACCAGTTCGTGGCCTATCACCTCAACCGAGTGATGCGCTTGGTTCGGCACTGCTAAGGAAGCGGCAAGGCCTGCTAGGGCATCGGCTTCGATATTTTGAAGTCTGGGGACGTGTTCGATGAAGAATCCCTCGAATGAGGAGATAATATTGATTGCTATTTGGTGGTAGGGGATCATGTCTTTATGGCGGACTTCGTACGACCCCCGAATCTGATTGACGATTAATTGTGAATCGCCGTATGCTTCGAGATATTCTACACCCAGCTCCTTTGCGAGTTGGAGGCCAATGACCAAAGCGTTGTACTCGGCCACATTGTTGGAACAGGGTTCCGTGAGAGAGTAGGCGCGATTGATCACTAGCCTGGTAGGAGAGATCAATATTACTCCGACCCCGACGACGATATTTCCCTTGGGTCCGGTTCTTGAAGCGCCATCGAAGAACATCCTCCATATGTTGTCGTGGGTGGTTGTATTAGAATCGGCGACCTCATTTGGGATTTCCTCGTATATTCTGGATGACCCCGATCCTGGCTGGGCCGCCAAAAAGTCTGCCAGGGCTTGGCCTTTGACAGCCTTCTGTGGGACGAAGATCATATGATATGGGGATAGCAGTATTGCCCATGTAGTGAGGCGAGAGCTGAGCGCCCCTGGTTTAGTCATGAGGACCCTGAGGGGATTTACCCGTGAGATCACATGTATGGTTTGTCCTGTAACATAATGCCGCATCTTTTGAATAGCGAATACCAAGGCGAGGCATTCTTTCTCCACGGCAGTGTATCGGTGTTCGGGCCCGACCATCATTCGGCTGAGGTAGTATATGGCCTGTTCGTGTCCTGTGTCGTTATTTTGTGCCAGTAGGGCACCGAGGGAGTATTCCATTGCTCGTACATAGAGCAAGAATGGTTTTCCAAGGACCGGGGCCACCAGGACTGGAGGATTTGACAAATATTCTTTGATGTCGTCGAAAGTGCGTTGGCATTCTTCGTCCCATACGAATGAGACTCCCTTCTTCATGAGATGTGTGAACGGCCGGCATCGTCCGGAGAGATTGGAAATGAACCTTCTGATATAGGCTAGCCTCCCTTGGAGGCCTCTAAGTTCGCGGAGATTTTTCGGGAGACCCATCTCCATTATTGCCTTGGTTTTCTCGGGGTCTACATGGATACCCCGTGCAGTGATGATGAAACCTAAGAACTTCTCGCTGGATACGCCCAAGAACGACTTTGTAGGGTTCATCTTCAGGTTGTGGGCTCGCATCAGGTCGAATACCGTTCTCAGATCTTGCAGATGATCCTCCTTACGGCGACTCTTGACAGCAATGTCATCGACGTAGCATTCCACTGTTTTACGCAAATGTTCTCTAAAAATGATACTCATAGCCCGCTGATATGTGGCACCAGCGTTCTTTAGACCGAGTGGCATGACTGTGTAACAGTATGTGCCGATCGGTGTTCTAAATGATGTGTGCTTCTCATCGTCGGGGGACATCTTGATTTGATTGTATCCCGAGAATCCATCCATGAATGACATTCGTTCGAAGTCGCATGTGTTGTCAATCATGATGTCCGTGATCGGGAGGGAGAATTCGTCTTTCGGACATGCCTCATTTAGATTACGGAAGTCGATGCAGATTCGGATCTTCCCGTTCTTCTTAAGGACCGGGACCATATTGGCGACCCAGTCAGGGTGTTGCTCCTCACGGATGAAGCCGCTGGCTATCAGTTTGTTGACTTCGGCTTCGATCGCGTCCATGACGCCCGGGCGGAAGCGTCGTTGCTGCTGCTTGACTGGCTTTGCATCCGGCCGTATATTGAGTTTATGGAGAGCAATATCGGGATTTAATCCCGGCATGTCTTCGTAACTCCATGCAAATACGTCAATGTATTCTCTGATGAGTTCCAGCAGTGATTCTCGTTCCTCGTCTGTTCGGCTTTTACTGACGAAAATTGGCTTTGGAGAGGATTCGGTGCCGAGGTTGACCTGCATAACTTCATCCTCTGTAGGAGGTTCTCTTAGCTCGAACCGCTTTTCCCATTGTGCGTCTAACTGTTGGGCCCACGGCTCAAGCTCGAAGATTTCAGGAATGTCCTCATCTTCTTCGTAAGCGTCGGCAAATGCCATGTTAACTGATTGGACTTGTCTGAATATGTCCCCAATGCTTGTGTCTGAGTCGGAAGTTGGTGACCCGGTTGAGTGTAACTGCCAATCACATTCTTCATTTGAACTCTCTGGAGTCGTTGTGGGAGTTACATACCCTAGTCCACATCGAGTTTTGCTATAGTAGTCCCGTGGTTTACCAGACGGTACTGGGGGCTTCAAAGGTAGTCGCCGTCCGGTACCGTAATTCAAGCCTGGTGTAGTTTCTAGATCATATCCTTGTTTCTGCATGAGGTATTTGGACTGGGGACTATAAAGGTATAGAGGCAATCTCCCGGCATCTGACCCAAGATCGACTTCTTTTATGGTGAAGGGGTACGGATCGTCTTTCCGGCCGAAGATAATCGGGTGGTCCCCTCCCTCGACTATTCGGTAAGCATCTTCTGCCGGAGTGAGCTGGATTGTGGTATATACATTTGTTACTTGTGTGTGTAGGTGAGTGCCTATACCGTGGTCCATAGCATACATTGTACATAGCTTGTTGAGCTCGATGTAATCCGTGGAAGGGGTATCGGAGTGGGCAGCCACATACTTGGCTAATTCTGGTTCTTCTTCGGCTACCCCCTGTATAAGTGAAGACTGGGAGAGCGACCTAGTCAGCTTGATCTTCAGAGGCTCGACCGGGGGAGCAGGTCGTGGAGTTGTTGGTAGACTAGCAACCCCCAGCTTGGCATCTGACGTGGGGCAAGGAATGGCTGGTTCGCTGGAAGTGTCAGACCTTGCGTCGGGATGACGGCCCTTTTTAGGAAGACGTATTGTGAGCGGTCTGTCGGAGGGATTGAGTTTCTCCGCTTGGAGCTGACCGACTCTCGGTAGTCTGATGGTAAAAGGCCCTGGTGTGGGTCTCGGCACTTGGCCAGACCTCGGCAGCTGGATTCTCATCTGCTCTTCTTGCGCCGATAGACTGATTGCGTCCTTACGCAAAGTAGCCGTAAGGGGTGCAGAACTGCCCGATTTGCGAGCGTGGAGGTGGATCGTCAGGGGTTCTTCTGATCTTGTGGTAGTCTTGGTGTGAGCTTGCACCTCCTCTTCGACCAGATGCTTCTTTGATTTTTCGTACAGACAGGAGTCTGAGTAATAAGATTCGACCCCTTTGAAGGGATCGATATCAGCAAACTCTGTCCTCACGAAGCCGTGCTTATCGACATATTTGAAGCACTGGTGTAGCGTGGAAGGCACGATCATGTAATCGTGTATCCAAGGCCGCCCCAGAAGGATATTGTAAGAAGTGTCGGCATCTATGACGTAGGAGGTGACTTCTGATTGGAGATCGCCAATCTGACATTTCAAGTGAATCTTCCCTATGGGTAGCTCCTGCCCGAATTGAAACCGCTAATGGCGGTGCTTGTAGGCGTCAGGCGATGCATTAGAATGCGAAGATGATGTAGCAGACCCTTCGGAATGATGCTTATGGAGGACCCAGGATCAATGTGCATTCGGTCTACCTTTACGTCGCCGATGTATCCAGTGTAGTACAATGGGCGATCGTACAGGTTAGTTTTGATGAGCATATCCTACAGAGAGAAGACAATATTGGGCATTGCACCTGTACACGCACTATCTTGGAGATCTGTAGGCTGATTATCTCCCGTGAGGTTGACCTGAGCCAAGTATGCATCGGCATTTTGGAGCGCCTCACTTAGAGCCGTACGGACATCCTTTGAGAGCCTCAGGAGTTCATATAAGGACAATTTGGCCGGTGTATTAGCCAATTGTGCCAAGATGTCGAAGTTGTAGGGCCTCTCCAGCCCCTGAGGTGTCTCCTTTCGGAGGGATTTGTCGAAGCGAGTCTCCTTCGGCCTAGGCTTGTCGGTCGTCGAAGGCTGAGCCGGTCCCGGAGTATCAGCGTTTGTGGGCTGCTGATCATTAGTCGGATTCTCGGCCACTGGTTGGGCTTGTGCTCCAGATCGAGTAGTGACGGCTGAGACTTCCTCCTCCTCTGCCGAGGCGGTGCGACATGATCTGACCTTTCCACTTTTCTTTTTAGAAGGTAAAGTGGGTTGAGTCACCTCGTGGACTAGGCCCGGATGGACCCATATGATTTCCCTTCGTGATGTGGTGAGGGGTACTAGGCCGGGAGTTTGATCACGGGCAGGCGGAAGATTAGTGATTTCCATCGTTGCCAGAGGGATGGGTATGACACCGTCTTGAGTCTCTGTTGGAGGGAAATTGCCGAATTGTACGGACACCATGTTGGCTGCTACGGTTACCTTCTCGAAGTCGATAGCCAGAGCGTTTGAATCGATGAGGTTCTGGATATACCGTTTCAGTTGGTAGCAGTCGTGTGTAGCATGGTGGACGTAGCGGTGGTAATGGCAGAACTTCAGATTTTCCAAATCAGCAGGCCGAGGTTCCCGCCTTGGTGGAGGAAGCTGAATTCTATCGCCTTGTATAAGCATGTCCATGATAGGCTTGACGTGGCCGTCTTCGAAAGAATAAGTGATTTGAGGCCATTGTTTGTCTGCTGGCTGTGGCTCGGGCTTCTGGGCTGTATCGGTCACCATGGACTGCTTGCCTTTGTTGTCCCGGTTGTTGGAGGGGCTACCCCCATTGTCGTTGCTGGCGTTGGGACGCTTTCCCTTGCTCTCTCCCTCTGAGATATGCAACCCCAGTTGGCGAGCTTTCTTCAATCGTTCCTCGGCACTTGTAGCGCTGATGATAAAGGCCTTCCAGTCCTTGAATTGACTTTCGCCCATCCAGAGACTAATTATTGGGAGTAGTCTCTTTTGGCAAATTTCAATCAAGGAAGAGTCCGGGTTGCCAGATGGTAACTTCATTGCGGTTTGACGAAACCGCTCAATGTAATTCCTTGTCAGCTCTTTCTCTCCTTGGACGACGTCCATGAGGGTAGACATCGTGACGTCCTGCCCTACCTCATAGAACCTCTCCAAGAACAAGCGCTTGAAGCCAGCGAAGGAGTGGATGCAATTATCTGGCAGGTTGCGGTACCAATCGAAGGCGACTCCTTCTAGTGCCCCAATGAATAACCGTGTGAGGATGGCGTCATCATGGGGCAGATGGTCGGTAGTGACCTCAAAGTAAGTGATGTACCGGCTTGCTGAAGTCTTACCATCATATGGGTTGATATTGAACGGCTTATATCTTGGGGGAAAGGGCACATCCCTCCATTCAGCTGGGTATGGTTGCCGTATTCTGAGGTCTTGAGAATTTTCTCGGGCGTGGAACATCGCTCGAAGCTCCTGAACCTCTCTCCTTACTTCTCGGGCCTCATCTGTCGCGGTAGGGGTCGTTATCTCGGGAGCATTATTGCCCGGGTTTGGTGCCGCTGAATTTGAATCTATGTTGTTCGCGGGACCCGTGCTTGTCTGACCAGGTGACACTCCCTGCAGAGTAGGAAGCGCTGCTTTGATCTCGTCTACAGACTTGACCAAGGCGTGCAGTATGGCCTCCAAAGTGTCGATACGTTGGCGATCGCCGGAACCACCTTGGCTGTTGTCCGTCATGAATACCGTCCTTACGTGAGGAGTGACAGAAGGAGAAGTGGCGGACATGCCCTCCGAGTCATACTCATGCATCGAGAAATCATCAGGATATGTGGGGATGTTCTCTTCAGGTTCGGACTCGGAATGAACAGTACCCCCAGCTTCAGAGCTTGCTTCGTTTAGGACGTCTTCGGGGACGTCGGTATCTGTTGTATCCGTCGGAGGATTTGCTTCCTCCAGTCCGTCTTCTTGGAATGTCGGGTTGTCGTGGAGGTTTGGAGGAGTGCTACCCCCAGTTCCGACGACCCCCAATGACGTAGACGGCGAACTTCCTACTGCAGCAGTTTTCGTCTTTGAACGGGTGTGTTGGAATACTCCAGTAGAGGATAATCCTTTAGACGACGGCTTTTTAGCTGCAATAGTTGACACCTTTGGGCTGGAGATGCTTGTCTTCTTCCCTCTCCCCTCCACGGGGACTTTCCGTACGGAATTGCAGGAGGCAACGGGAGGTGCCTCGTCTTCTGAGCTCGGATGTTGTAATCTTTGGAAGACGGATGGCCGGTCTTCCGTTACTGCCGAGTTGTTGCAACAGCAGTTGAAGATAATCTGGGTGCAGTGACGTCCCTGTGAGGACTCTCTGTATGCTGAGGCTCCTTCTCTTTCCTTGCGTTTGTGGAGGATAGCTTCACGCAGGTCAGAGGGACCACTTTGTCCGTTTGCCGCCGGGGGCTGGACTCGAGTGGTTTTATACAACTTCCCGTCAGAGGCCCGCGTGATACTCAGCGGGACACCCCGATAGTCAGAGGTTGGGGCAGCTGTCTGGACTTGATGAGCCCGCACTGCCCTAGACTTTTTCTTTTTAGCACTTGTGGGTGCGTAATAGGAAGAGTCCACATTAGGTATCACAGAGTCTGGATTTTCATCCAGAAAGTGATCAGAGTTAGGACCGCATGAGAGTCGGTCGAAAACTGATCGAGAGAAGTGCGGTAGAGACGCTATGCGGCTAGCGTTGGGTGCCGTGCAGGCTATCTGCATGCGACTGTCTTCTGTTGTGGGACGAGTTCTTATGCGGTTAGGAGTCACGGCCGTGCAGGCTGTCCGTATGCGGTTGGCATCTGTGGCCACATGGGTTTTCTGCAAGCGGTTGACTTTACTAGCCGCAGGAACCTCATCCATGCGGTTGGAAACTGTAGCTGCATAAGTTATGCGGCTGACAGAAGTGGCCGGATGAGTTTTCTTCGTGTGGTTGACGGTTGTGGCCGCATGGATTTTCTTTCTGCGGCTAATACCCCTCTGTGGCTCAGGTTGAGCAGAGACCCTCTTTGCCCCTGCAAGTCCAGCATCATAGTGTTTTCTTCTGTCGGACTTGGGGACAGCAGAGGTGTCTGCGATCTGAAGTGGGGCCGCAGGAGAATCTTTCTCACCGTCTTGAGCGACCGAGGGTATCCCATCGAGGGCTTGGGGAGGAGCAAATGACTTTGGCCTCCACTCTTTGCGAGCCTTCGTGGTGCGGATGCGTTTCTGGACCGGGCCAGCGCTGCCTTCAGAGAGCATCTCTTCGAACGCCTGTTGGTCGAAGCGGACGACCATCTTCTGTTGTGTGGAGCCAAGTTTGGCTGCATCCGATTGCGTCACCAACTCCTCAGCCGTGGAGAAGTTAGTCCCCAGCAGAGTCGCCATCGTGTTTGCCATTGATTGTAAAAGAACAGAACAATTATCGGAGGACTGAACTTAGACTCACAATACAAACTCGCTCGTACAAAGAAAGCCTAGGGACGAAAACCTAGGTACAGCAGACTAAGTATGATTGTTTATTTTTAATTCTGGAGGGTGACGATAGAGGCTCGGAAAAGCGACGGCCGCTCTGCCTTACTCCTTGGACGATCGGTATGCAGCCTTGGCTCGGGGAAGATCTGCTCAGCGTTGACGAAGAAAGGCTCTTCTTACTCTCCTCGGGTTGCTCTCCTGGCTTCTCTCTCTCTGTGAATATCAAGAAAAGGGGGAGCTCTCTCTGTGTATACCTCTCTCTTCTTCTCTATTTTTTTTTTATTCTTTTGTTGCCGACCTTTTTTACATGGGAATGATGCTGGCTATTTATAAGAGTGGGGTAGGATCATTAGGGTTTGCTGATGATTATCTATTTGGAATGTCGGCGCTCCTTCATTCTATCTGGGCCCTTGATCCTGATCATAATGAATCTCGGCCACTAATGCGGATAGCACCAAATCTTATGAGCAGTTAATGCTGACTGCTTTAAATCTTCGTGATTGATTATGCCAATATTTGATTGCTCGCCACGTGTCCTATTGGCTTGATGATGAATGATATGCCCTGATCTCGGCAATGATGATGATGTCGAATATTCTCGTTGGGATTCTGTTGCATCTTCAGTGCCACATTTTTTTAAATTGAAGATCCTGCCAGGGCCGCATAGGGTGACCAACACTTGAACCGCAGGGGGATACTACTCATGAGCCGTATGAGTCAATGCCTCATCGAGCCGCAGGGGATGAACTTTCCGTGAGCCGCATATGCATAGTTTCTGTAGGCCGCATGAATTAGCGTGGTGTTGAGCCGCATAGACCGGGCTATGGGTGGACCGCATATGGCAGGTTTTTGTTAATCATATTAGAGTGACTCCTCAACGAGCCGCATAAAGCTGTTCTCTATCCGAGCCGCATGAGACTTTTGCCATGCGGCAATCTAGGATTTTTTGTCAGATCGGGTCAGAGATTTTCTTCTTTTCCCGAAGAGTCTGTCATTATGGCAGAGCCACTATGATACTTTATGTCAGAGACAGCCGTCGAGTCGTGTCAGAGCATTAAATGAGGCCATTACTCCAATGGCCAACTGTGGGGGGGGTCACACGTGTCGTCAATTGAGCCGTATATTCCTGCTGAACCGCATTCATCCCCGAGCCGCATGAGTCTGAGGGTCTTCTTTTGGGCCGCATAGGGCAACTCCAGTATGAGCCGCATAGACTTGCTACCCAAAACCGTCTGGGCCATTTATGCCTTTATTCTAATATTTTCTATGCTTCTACAGTTCGGCCTGCGGTGACGGGTGGGTGTGATCTTTCAACCTTTTTGGACGAGTTTGGAGCACATGGCTTGTGCCCTAACTCTTTGTCGCCGACGCGCATGGACTTCTGTCCTGATGATGTCCCGAGGCTATTTCGCCGATGCGCATGGGTTTAGGCCCTGATTATGCGTCGAGGTTTTACTGCTGACGTGCATGGGTTTATACCCTGATGATGCGCTAAAGCTTCACTGCTGATGCGCATGGGTTTAGACCCTGATGATGTGCCGAAGCTTCACTGCTAACGCGCATGGGTTTAGACCCTGATGATGCGCCAGGCTGCTTGACACACTTTGTCTTCTTAAAGCTTCTTGTCTGACTTTTGTTTTTGCTGTGTCAGTGTCGATGACTATCCCTTTGCTGAATGAAGTCCTTCTGGATGCTTCTCTTTGTCAAATGGGAGTTGATTTCGACGAGGAGGTTATTAACCCCACGAAGGCTGCTATCCTACTGAATCAGCCTTCCGAGAGAATGCTGCAAATTCGGAATCAGTCGCCTGTTTTCCTCCATAGTATGATGGAGAGCGACAAACTGAAATCTGCTGAGTCCGAGGATGTGACCTTCTTGAAACCTGCCTTTCTGTTTGGTGACCGCTTGACCTCTACCGAGGCGAAGATACTGAAGATCAAAGAAGACTGGTTCTTCTCTGCAAAAGGCATGGTTCTGTACATGCGACAACTTGAACGCCAATTGCCGCTGACGGCCTTCTACCGTTTAGCTTCCAAGAGAAGGATGTCATGGGAACTTACTCCTTCTCAAGGAGGGGCAGTGGGGGGTACACTTTCGATTGTTGTTACTTCGAATCAAAGGGATACCTTGGCCGCTTTGCGAGCCGAGCCCTCGCTCAGTTGTCGAACTTTGCGCCCTAGGAGCCTTTATAGTGAGTTCCTTAATGACACCTTTGCCTTTGGTGCTTCGACCTTTGCTAATCGGATGTTAACGTCAAAGGTTATGTATCTGAAGGGTGGCTTTAGGGTTGAAGGTTGGTGTAACCATATGCCGAAGTGGGACGAGTTGACCCTTTGGGTGTTGTCGAAGTTCAAGGCTGAGCTTAAAGAGATTGGGCTAACGGCCGCTATCCGTGCCACACAGGCCGGTGTGGATCTCAACAAGCATAAGTTTCTTGCACTCTTGGAAATGTTCAATACCCAGACTAGCACTTTCTTTACTCCGGTGGGGGAATTGGGATTGGCTCACCATGAGATATACGAGGTGTCCAAGCTTCCCTGGGGCTCGGAACCGTACGAAGAATATTTCCCGTCAAACGAAGAGATCCTTGTTCTAGAAAAGAAGGACCCGAAGATGATGGCTGTTTTCAAAGAGGTGGCGAGCTATCATTATCTGATGTAACGGAAGGACAAAGGCAAGACACAGCCACACGTGACTGCTTGGAGGGATTACGTCTTCAAGCAGGATTTGGCGGACTCCTCGAAGATCCGGTTTACGACTCCGCAGGTGCTGAAACCCGCAAAAGTAACTTCCAAAATGAGCCGACAATGTGAGAAGGCCCCATGTTCAAATGAGAGTGGCAAAGATGTGTACAACTGTTTCTGGCACTGTGTGCACCGAATGTCGTCCAAGGCAGTGTTGACTGCAAACTTGATGATATGGCTCCGGGACTATGTGTTCTCGGGCGGATCTGGCTCTGTGGAGAGGGTAACCCGGAACCTCATTTTGCAGCGGTGAAATTGGTTTTTGGTCGCCCTTTGGCTCTCCTCCCCGCGATGGTGTGTAACCTGCTGCGGGGTTTGAGAGATTTTGCTGATGACGTGGTCCGTGAGAGGGGTAGGAAAGACAACTTTCCCCGAGCTGAGCTACCATTGTATTATCTGATAGGATGGTTGATTATGCACCACCCAAACGTGATGAGTCCGGGTCCTGAAGACGATCACGTTGAAGGTGATGCCTTTATCCGTCGCTTCTACAAGAGAAAGTGGTTGTACACCGGCGTCCCCGTCTGTAGGAGAGTCTTGTCTTATCTCCAGGGGTGGGAGATTGTCAAGGTCAGTCCCATCTTCAAAGATTTTAAGGTTGACCAAGATTTGGAAGACTCTGGTGAGGATACAATCACTCTGCCGAAATGGGAGTTTCGTTGGTTGCAGAGTATTCAGCCTTCCCACTTGGTTTACCGCAACCAAAATAAGTGTTACCTGGAGCCATATCTGCCGAGCCGGTTTGCTCGCCAGTTTGGTTACACCCAGCTAATGTTACGGAACCCCAGTAACAGTCTGAGGTTTGTGGGAAGTTTACTAGACGGAGCCCAGGGTTGGCAATATTACAATGCCGGGTGCACTGGGGTTCGTTTTAATACACCAGTTCACAACCCTTGGCCATAGATCCTGTATTCGGCCGTTAAGCTATATTGTGCCATGAATACTATGCCTCCTGATTACGATAGGGAGACTAGTTTCATCGTTGGAACTCAGCTTGAGGCTACGAAGAATATGTTGGCGGCGGCCCGGCCATATCGTCCACCAGAGTTGGCGGGATATCGGGCTGATATTGCAGCGTCAACGGGAGGCACTCGGAAAGATCCCCCAGCTAGAAAGAGGCGGCCTGACGTAGAAGCCGGTTCGTCTGTGCCAAAAAGGCCGAGAAAAGCGACGACTCTAAAGGCTACGAGGGTTCCGCCTGTAACGCCAATGGAATCAGTTCCTGCTGAGGTAAAGACATTTTCCATAATCTGGCTTCTTCTGTCATTTTTGTGACATATGCTTTCCTTTTGTAGGAATCGTTGAAGAAGAAGACCCGGTTTTTGAAACCGGGCGTCAGTAAACCGAAGAAGGTGGCGAGCTCTTCTAATGAGTGCATTCCTCCGATTGTCATGTCTTCCGTGGAGGAGAATCCTGACAATGTCGTTCATACGGAGATTTTAGTATCTCCAAATTATGTTGAAAGGGAAGCTGAGGTTGAAGCAGTCCTCGGGAGGGTTCAAGCCGCCGTGGGGGCCTTTGACATTGAGGGTCCAGTAGACACGAGGCTTCCAGATGAGGAAGTGGAGTGGAGTTCGTCGTCTTCAGATAACGTTCCTCCAGAGATGAGTAAGCCTGTTGCAGGAGCAACAGACATGATTGAAGCATAGGAGAGGGTTGATTCTCCTTCTTGTCATGATGAGGGGAGGTCGGCTGTATCATTGCCGAGCCCTACCCCAGACCCAACATCGGAGGCTAAGGTGGCTGCCGACCGGGAGGTAGCGACAGATTCTATCCCCGTGGAGGGATTTGATAATGAAAATGAGACTCGTCCACAGAGCCTGACTCCAGGGGAGCCGAGTCAGGAAACAAGTGCTGATCTCGCTGCTTTGCCAAGAGGGGGAATGTCCCGTACGGCCTGCTGATAGTGTGCTGGGGACGGATGAGGTAGCCCCTGACGTCGGTGGTCCCTTCGAGCTTGAGAAGGGTAAGGGTTTGCTGGAACCCTCTGTTGCTCCTTCTACTTGGGGTACGATATCGATGCCCCTCTCGGCTTCTTCCGCTCTTTTGGCTCTTCGGGCTAGTGGCGAAGTTCAAGCCCTTGTTGAGGGAGGGTCCGTTGATGCCGAGGTTTCAGCCTCGTAGATTGAAGCCGGCGGGTCTTCTTTCGGTCTTCCGTCTAGAGCGGCTCCTCCAACTCCTGCTATGACGCCGCAAGTGCTAGCGGATGCAGATAAGTATACGAAGTTTATCATTGAGGCAGTGTATAAGATGTTGCAGAGGGGCGTATCGGCAGTGATGGATGCTAATGGGAGTTTCACGACGACAAAAACCCTGGCACTCCCTCACATCATTCTGATACGTTCCCACCAGGGCTATGATCATATGGCCAAGATTCTGGAGGCATCGGTGGCCGAGCTAGATCAGCTGCTTTCTGAGTTTCAGTGTATCCAGTGAAATGATCTCTCTGCTCTAGTGGAAGCAGAAAAGGAGAAGTTGATCGCTGAAACTGAGTCATCTTATCAGGCCACCGTGGCTGTCTAGGAACGCGAGCTGGCCGAAACTGAGGTTGCGATAGAGAGGCTATCTCAGTCCGCGGAGGAGAAGGTAGAGTTGCGAGTTATGTTGGACGCTAGTATAGCGGAGGTTAATGCCAAGATTCGCCTCCTTGAAGACCAGCGAGCCCAACTCTTGTTAGATGCTGAGCGAGTCCAGGCTGAATATATAGCATCTAAGGAGGAGGAAGCGGCTTTCACCCGCCAGGCTCTTTTCCTGGCTCAGCAGTGGCAACAGTTGGACGAGAAGTATGAGGATGACACTTCTCCTGAGGCCATAGAAATGATGCGTAAAGAAGCCGAACGCCGAGTCCTGGCGACCGCAGAGACTCGGGCGGCAGACTTGAAGCGTCGGATCGAAGAGCTTTCAGCCAATCTCGGTGATGCTTAGGGATTGTAGCCTCTCCCTTTTTTTTATTATTTTGTGTAATTTACAACTCCTGCTGGGGATGTAATTCTTTACTTTTAAATAAAGAATGAAGAGTTTTGTGGTGTGTTCATTTTTGCTGTCATGAACTTGATGATTTGTGTGGACCTATTATCTTTTGCGCACCTTGGTTGTTAGGTACAGATAATAAGTTTGAGAGAACCTAACATGTTTGCTCAGAGGTGATGTGGACGTGGCAAATATGGGGTTCAAATGATAGAATCTTCCTACTCAGAGGTGTTATAAACGTGGTAGGAATGACTCTGGGGGGATACGCGGAACTACTCAGAGGTAATGTGGACATGGAAGTTCTACGATTAATGTACGGCAACGCAGGGGTTGTCTGTACGGGATGTTTACTCAGAGGTAATGTGGACGTGGTAAACATGGTGGGTAGTGTAGTCTTACGGAGCGTAGGATTTCATTTTGTAGGGCGTAGAGGAGCAACTCAGAGGTAATGTGGACGTGGTTGTCCTTCTACTGGAGGACAGAACGCCACGGAACAGATGGGTTCCGAAAGCGTAAGATTTTATGGAAGGGAATCGTACGTGAGCCCCAATGATTGGGTCCACAGACTCCCTTGTTGGGTGGAGATAGAAGTACATATCTAAAGGATGTCGAGAGTAGTACTTCTTTAGGAACTTGCCGTTGATGGGCATCATGAATAAGTCCCCATTGGGTTTGGCGGGGCGGTAAGCGCCGTTTGAGTATACCGTCTCTATGATGAAAGGTCCCTCCCACTTGGGCTCGAACTTTCCTGGTGTCTTGTGAGTCAGCACCATCGGCCGCCTGACTGCTAGAACCAGGTCGCTTACTTGGAAGGTCCTCTGCTCGACCTTCTTGTCGAAAGCCTGTGATATACAAGCTTGATAGAGTTCGATGCGCTGTTGAGCTAGGAGACATTTTTTGTCAAGTACCTCCAATTCTCGCAGACGACGACGTTGATTGTCTTCTTCTGTGAGTTGATTTGTGATCGCTACACGGAGTGAGGGTATCTAGATCTCGAGAGACAGTACCGCTTTGCTCCTGTAGACCAAGGAGAATGGTGTGTTGCCCGTTGGGGTCCGTACCGTTGTGCGGTAGGCCCAAAGGCATTCACCGAGCTTTTCGTCCCAGTCGCGTTTGTTGGATGACACGACCTTTTTGAGTAGCTTGACGAGTCTTGTTAAATGCCTCGGCCAATCCGTTCGTTGTCGGATTGTAGGCGGTCGATGCCACGTTCAGAATACAATTCTTGTCACAGAATCTACTGAAAACATGGCTGATGAATTGTGGACCGTTATCGTGGATAATCCTTCGAGGTACCCCAAAACGGTAAATGACATGGTGCTTGATAAAGCTGATCACCCTAGAGCTCTTCACTTCTGCCAGCGGAATTGCTTCTGCCCATTTGTAGAAGTAGTCGGTGATTGCTAGGATGAAGCAGTGTCCTCTCGATGAAGGAGGGGTGATCGGTCCTACAATGTCCATGCCCTAAGCTTCGAAGGGCCAGGAGGCGACCGTAGGATGTAGTGGCTCTGACGGTGTATGGATGAAGTCGGCATGAAGCTGGCAAGCATAGCACTTCTTAGCATAGTCGACAGCGTCGGCCGCCATGGTTGGCCAATAGTAGCCTATGCGTCGCAGTCGATCCTGTAACTTAGGCCCAGGTTGATGAGCCCCGCAAGTTCCGTCATGAGCTTCTCGAAGGGCTTCGGCTGCTTCTTCGTTGGACAGGCATCGAAGGAGAAGTCCATTGTAGGAGTGTCGGTACAGCATTTTAGTGGCTGTATCATAATAGAATCGAAGGGATCACCTCCTGACCGAGACGACTTCTTTGGGGTCTTCTGGGAGGATTCCGTAGACAGCAAAGTTGATGAATGGGAACCTCCAGTCTCGGACGTTAACACCAGCACTTGTTGACATGGCATAGGCCGTTTGTGAGCATAAGTTGCTTTTAGGACAGACCAAGTCTCGACCAACTACCGTGACATAGTATTGAGTTCCGAGGGGTGCTGCCTATGATGCTGCGAGGCCATCCAGAACGTCAGCCTCCAGGTTTTGTAACCGGGGTACGTGTTCTATCAAGAACTTGGTGAAGGTTGCAATAATGTTTAATGCAACCTCATGGTAAGGAACCAGATCTTCATAGCAAACTTCGTACTGTCCTCTGATCTGGTTAACGACGAGTTTTGAGTCGTCGTAGGCTTCCAGATGATTCACCCCCAGCTGTTGTGCCAGCTGGAGTCCCATGATGAGCGCATTATACTCGGCAATATTGTTGGAGCACGGCTTCGAAAGGGAGTTGGCACGCTGGATGACCAGCTGATCGGGGGAGACTAAGACTACCCCCACTCCTGCGATGATTTGGCCTTTGGGGCCTGTTCTTGAAGTGCCATCGAAAAACATCCGCCAGACGGAGCTTTCTTCGGGATGTCTTCATATAGTCTGGTAGACTCTGGGATGGGGTGTACAGCTAAAAAGTCGGCCAGAGCTTGACCCTTTACGCTTTTTTGTGGAACGAACACCATGTTGTATGGCATTAACAGGATCGCCCATGTAGCTAGCCGGGAGTTCAATGATCCTGGCTTCGTCATGAGAACCTTGAGCGGATTGACTCGGGAGATGACGTGAATTGTCTGGCCCGAGACATAATGGCGAGTCTTCTGGATGGCAAATACCAAAGCCAAACACTCATTTTCAATAGGGTTGTACCGGTGTTCGGCCCCGATCAGTGTTCTACTGAGGTAGTAAATAGCTTACTCATAGCCTACATCGCTGTTCTGAGCCAGCAGAGCGCTGAGGGAATGATCCATAGCACGGACGTAGAGGAAAAATAGTTTGCCGACGACGGGTGCCTCCAGGACCGGCGGGCTCGTCAAGTAAGCCTTGATATCGTCGAAAGCTTTTTGGCATTACTCTGTCCAGACGTAAGAGACTCCCTTCTTCATGAGCTGGGTGAAGGGTTGACATTTTCCGGAAAGGTTTGCTATAAACCTCCGGATATATGCCAGACGCCCCTGTAGGCCTCGAAGTTCTCGGAGGTTCTTCGGAGGGTCCATGTCAAGGATGGCTTTGGTCTTCTCGGGATCGACATGAATGCCTTTCGCCGTGATAAAGATGCCCAGGAACTTTTTGCTAGAAACCCCAAGGAAGGATTTAGCGAAGTTCATCTTGAGCTGATGCGATCGAAGACTGTCTTCAGGTCTTGTATATAATCACCTTTGAGACGGCCCTTGACTACGATGTCATCAACATAGCATTCGACTGTCTTGCGAAGATGTTGACAGAAGATGGTACTCATAGCTCGCTGGTATGTAGCACCAGCGTTCTTCAAACCGAAGGGCATCACTGTGTAGCAGAAAACCCCCTTTGAAGTCCTGAATGACGTGTGTTTTGCGTCATCGGAAACATCTTGATCTGATTGTAGCCCGAATACCCGTCCATGAAAGACATGCGTTCGAAGCCACATGTGTTGTCAATCATCACGTCAGTGATTGGAAGCGGGAATTCGTCCTTCGGGCAAGCGGTGTTGAGGTCCCTGAAGTCGATACAGACTCGTATCTTCCTGTTCTTCTTGGTGACAGGGATGACGTTGGCCACCCAATCCGGATGTTGCACTTCACGGATGAACCTGCTGGTCAGAAGTTTGCCCACCTCTTGATCGATAGCGTTCATGATGTCAGAACGAAAATGTCGCTGTTGTTGCTTTACAGGCTTGGCATCAGGTAAGATGTTGAGCCTATGCATCACAATCTGGGGATCAAGTCCCGGCATATCTTCGTAGCTCCAGGCGAAGACGTCGATTTATTCTTTGGCCAATTGGACCAAAGATTCCCGATCTTCTTCTTTTAGGCTTTTGCTGATGAAGATGGGTTTGGAAGAAGATCCATCCCCAAGGTGGATCTGCTCGACTTCTTCTTTGGTAGGGGGTTCGCGTAATTCAAAACGAGACTCCTACTGTACTCCTAGGCGTTGAGCCCAAGGTTCTTCCTCAAAGAATTCTGGCATTTGATCTTCGCCTTCATCTTCTTGAGGTTGTACAGATGCCATGTTGGCTGACAGCACCTTCTTGAAGACTGAGCCGATACTGGTATCGAAATCCCAAGTTGATGCTTCGGATGACTGAGAATGTTCTACTTCTTCTGCCTCCGAACTTTCTGGAGTTGTCGACGGCGTGACATAGCCCACCCCCCGTCGAATTCGATGATAGTAGTCCTGCGGCTTTTCTTTAGGTATTGGGAGCCAGAGAGGAAGATGTCGACCCTTGCCGTAGTTCAGGCCTTTGTTGCTTTTTAGATCGTAATCCATCTTTTGGATGAGGTACTTTGCCTTGTCCGTGTACCGATAGACTTGTATTCTACCGGTATCTGGTTCTGGCTCGAGTGGCGGGAGGTCTTGATGACGTTCGAGTTTGCCGAAGATGATGGATTCTTCGTCTCGATTCCGCAACGGGACTATAAAACAGACCCCTTGGGACGGGACTACTCGATTTACATGATGGACGGTGTTATTTGTGTTTGCAACGACCGTAGAGCCTTATCTAATGTATACATGGCATTCCAATGTGGAAGACTAGAATAATTAAAAGACACTCTATTATTGATAAAACACGAGATTTTATCCCGCGGGATTATATTGTCCAAAGAGGGTACATCTACATCAGCAGATATATATTCCCCTAGCTCTTCATCTGTGAGTACTAGGGTTGGATCGGGAGAGTCCCCCGTAGCTTTGATTTTGGGGTCCGAGAGGGCTATGTGGGCCTTCTCCGGCAGCTTGGATGAGACGGATGATTGCGGAGGCTTGCCTTTAAGACGCATCTTCAGAGGTGCCTCAACTGCGCCTTCAGTGATTGGTGCCCTCCCCTGTAGTTTTGCCACAAGGGGAGCCGATGTTTGAGGCGGCTTTCCCTTGAGCCGTATCTTCAAGGGAGTTTCAGTGGGTGTTCTACCTAGAGCAGTTGGTGCTTTTCCAGGTAGCTTGATTGTCATGGGAGGCAACGTCTAAGGCGGCTTTCCTTTGAGTCAAATTTTTAAAGGAGCGTCAGGAATCATCTCTGGCTCCATGTCCGGCTCTGCTGCCGTTTCTGTCTCATCGTCAGCATCATTGGCTTCCTTCTCGTCGGGCGACTTGTACAAGGTAGAATCAGTGAAGTAGGCTTCGACCCCCTTGAAAGGGTCAATGTCCGCAAACTCCGTCCGGATGATGTCCTTGGTGGACACGTACTTTATACATTGGTGGAGTGTGCATCGTACCACCATGTACTCATGCAGCCACGGATGACCCAGTAGCAGGTTGTAGTTGACGTCGGCGTCCACGACATAGCAAGTCACTTCGGTTCTGAGGTTACCGATATGACACTTTAGCCGTATTTTGCCCAGCGGCTCACTTTTGCTAGCATTAAAGCCGCTGATTGTTGTGTTGGAAGGCGCCAGACGGTACATTGGGATCCCCAATGTTGAGAGTAGCATCTTCGGGATGATGCTGAGGGAAGACCCTGGGTCGATTTGAATCCGTTTCACCTTGACGGAACCGATATACCCTGTATAATACAGCGGCTGTTGTGTCGGTTGTGCTTGAGAAGCATGTCTTATTGGGTAAAGGTTATGTTGGGGATAACTTCATCCGCATAATGGTAGTGCGTACATGTGGTCGGGGTATCCTCAGGCTGCTTGACCTAACTGATGAAGGATTCAGCATCCTTCAGGGCTTCACAGAAAGCTTCACGAGTGTCCTTAGAAAGACGAAGAAGCTCAAACAGGGATAGGCGGGCGGGAGTACTGGCAATTTGTGCCAGTATGTCGAAGTTGTGGGGCTTGGCTAGCCCCGAAGCATTCTCCTTTCGCAAAGGCTTATAGAATCGGGCCTCTGCATGCTTCTGTTTATTGGCTGCTGGAGGCTTGGATGGGCCCTCTTCCTGGACAGCAGGGACGATGCAAGGAGGTACCACCTCAACGGCAGCTTCGTCAGGTTGGGCGTTCTAATGCGAACGCGTCTGTACAGGAAGTGGCTCTTCCGCATAGGAAGAGACCATGCAGCAAGACTTGATCTTTCTGCCTTTGGTTTTGGAGGCAAAGCGTACCTCCGGTTGAGTAACCTCGGAGACGAGATCGGGGTGAACCCATAAGACCTCTCCCCGAGATGTGGTGAGTGGGATGAGTCCACTCACGTTGTCACGAGTAGGTGGCAGGTTGACCACCTCTATTGTCGCCTTTGGGATAGGGACGACGCCATCTTGTGTTGTGGTTGGCGACAAGTTGCCAAATTGGAGTGACACCAGGTTGGCCGAGACCGTTTTCTTCTCGTAGTCGACGGAGATAACATCCGCATTGATCATGTGCTGGATGTAGTTCTTGAGGACGTAGCAGTCCTTAGTTGGATGTCCGACAAACCGATGGTAGTGACAGTACCTCAGATTGTCCACTTTTCCAACCTCATCGGGATGCTTCGGGTCCGACAACTTGATCTTGTCACCCTGCTTCAATATTTCGAAGAGTTGCAGGGTGTCTTCATCATTGAAAGAATAAACCTCCTTTGGCTTTGGTGCAAGTGGAGGCTTCTGAGTGGGTACTGATGCACCTTTGGAGGCATTGACAGTCAACGCCTGTTTCCCCTTCGTCTCTCACCCAGGGTTGTTGGCTGCAGGCCGTTTTCTCTTGCCCTCAAAGGCAGGGAAACTGACTCCCAGAAAACGAGCATTGGCCGTCTTCTTTTCTGCTGCCTCGGCCTCGATGATCAAGGAACTCCAATCGGAAGGAGGAGTGGAGTTGAGCCAGAGTTTGATCGCAGGCAGTACGTTCATGCTGCAGGAGGAGAGGAGCTCATATTCTGGCATGCCCGGAGGCAGTCTGAAGCAAGCTTGTCGGAACCGTTCGATGAATGCTTGAACTGTTTCTTTCTCTTTCTGAAGTATCTCTATGAGGGACGCCATGGTCATGTCCTTCCCTCCGTCGTAGAAACGATCGAGGAAGAGACGCGTCAAGTCGTCGAAGGAAGATATAGAGTTGTTGGGGAGACTGTAGTACCAGTCGTACACTACTCCTTTCAGTGCCCCGACAAATGTACTGGTGAGTAGTACGTCCTCCTTCGGGAGATCATGTCCTATTTGGGACTGAATGTACGTCAGATAGCGGTACGGAGAGTCCTTCCCGTCGTATGGCGTCAATGTTTGTGGTTTATACTTTAGAGGATAAACTACTTTGTTCCATTCGAGGGGATATGGTTGGGGGATCCCCATCTTCTGGCGCTCCTTCGACTCGAAGCGCTCTCGTAAGTCCCTGATCATCTCCACCACATCATCTGTGGAGCTGGGAGTCAGAGATGGTGGCACAGCCTGGAGTTGAGCATTTGACGGCTCCGACGTTCGAGGTGCCTCGCGGCAATCTGTATCCATGGATACCCGTTGAAGGGGTACGCTTGATCCTCTATTGGCCCCGGGGTCAGGATCGGTAGAAGGCGCCCTGGCCAAAGCTGACCGTATCTCAAACACTGCTTGAGTCAGTGTTTGCATGGAGGCAGAGAGGGTTTTGAGTCCTCCCTCCAAGGTATCCATGCACTGGACAAGGTCTGCTTGCGGCGTATCTGGCTCGGCATCACCCCCAGTCATGTATACTGTCATGACATGGCTGGAAGTGGATGAATCGGTTGAGACTTCACTCTCGGCCTCACTCTCCTGTAGGGGAGTTGCCTCTCCTGGAGCTTCGTCCTGGCTACCCCCAGCTACGTTCTGGAGGACACCATCGTCTTCGGGAGAAGTATCCGCAAGGGCCTGATTACCTCCAGTTCTATCTTGGAGGACTTCTTCGTCTTCGAGACACAGATTCACAGGGGCTAGACTACCTTCAGCTACGCCCGGGAGGCTGACTTCGTCTCCAGGATGAAGATCCACCCCAGCTGTGCTCTGGAGGACATCTTCGTCTTCAGAAGGAGGATAAACAAGGGCTTGACTATCCCCAGCTTCCTCCAGGATCTTCTTTCTCCCCCGAGTGCCTTCAAACACTCTAGAGGACGGGACAGTTGTCTTGGTTTTCCTCAGCTGGCTCTTGGACGAGGACGAGGAATTGCCAGTCGCCTTTCAGATTAACGAGGAGTTAGAGATTATATTGCATGAAGCAACCTTTAATTCTGGCTCCTCTTCAATTGACACCTTCTTCCCGAGGCGACGTCGGAAGGGTGTTGATGATTGCAGCCGCTGGAACACCGACTGCCTTGGTGGTGGGACTGCTGTTTTGCAACAACAGTTGATGTTGACTACAGCACAGGTGTGC
The DNA here is from genome assembly GCA_029216955.1 of Iris pallida. NCBI lineage: Eukaryota > Viridiplantae > Streptophyta > Magnoliopsida > Asparagales > Iridaceae > Iris > Iris pallida. The sequence goes on from JANAVB010022800.1 coordinate 3,600,433, forward strand.
CCTGTGAGGGGCGCATTGTGTTTGTCAATCGACTCTCCTGATCGGCGTTTGTGAGTGATCACGTTACGCAGATCGTTGGAGGAGAGTGCCACCTTCGCACCCCCATCAGGCGCATGACAAGACCAAGCACCGGGGTGGTCAAGTAAATGGTGTGCCCCCTGATCCAACACCAAACAGGCGCTCAGATCAGTAGTAAGGGTGCAGCACTTAAAGTGACTTGAACGAACCTCAGACGCACAACCAGTGGTGGTACGGGAGTTCAAGACCACAGGGTCTGCCTTGCTCGACTTAGTTACGAACGCAACATATGCGCCCAAGTGAGACAAAGACTTTGAAGGTCGACTCATTTCTGACGCAGAAGCACCCGAGTCGACCTTAAACAACTTACTATCAGTATAGCGCATGATTGTGAGCGCATGCTTTTGGTTTGCTGCCGGCATAGCACGTTTGAGGCGCATGGCCCGTCCTGCCTTGGACTTCTTCATACCAGCCCGCTGGGGTGCATAGTACTCAGAGTCCAAATTCTCTTCGTCACTACAGCGAGTGAGTCTATCAAAGACAGAGACCTTCTGTGGTGCATCAAAGGTGATACGCAGGGCATTAGCTGCGCCCCTGCTCCGTCGACGTATCTTTCTCGCCTGAGAGGGAGATGGCTGGGGAATGTAGTCAGACGCACATTTCCCTGAGAGATACACTGTACCGGTGGGCGCATCTTGACTGCTGAGGACATCAGCAGGAAGGGTAGGCTGCATCGGTACATCCCCTTCGGTGGTGGTGCCAGAGGCGTCGACCTTGCGCGCCCAGACTCGGCGAGTCTTGTTCGGCTTCGGCAGCCGCTTCGAAGGACTCGTACTGCCTTCAGAGATGAACTCGTCATACGCCTGTTGATTGAGGCGTATGACCAGCATCTTGTGGGAGAAGCCCACCTTCACATCGTCGGATTGCGACACAGCTTTCTCGGTGGAGGAGAAAGAGGTCCCCAGCAGAGTCGCCAGCTTGTTTGCCATTAAAATCTTTTGATTGCAAATTTCAATTACAAATAAAACAGTATTACAATGTAGGACTTAGATGTAGTCCTAGGAGTACACTTTTGTTTATCTGGGTTCCCTTGTGCCGACGGAGCGAGTGGTAATACGTTGACTCCGTTGACGATCTGACGACGGTTCTCGGTTCTCTGAAGGTCTGAGTTGCTCTGGGTGCTGGAGCTTGCGGAGAGAAAGAAGACGTTGAGTGTCTGTATCTGCCTCTCTGTGTGGGTATTTGTCGGTTCGTAGGTCTGTTTCTGTGTATGTGGATCTGTGGAAGAAGGAAACGATCCCTCTATTTATAGCTTTGTAGGCTGGCTGCTCATACACGCATATGTAGGATACGCCTGTACGTGGGGACGCCACGTGGTGATTGCTGATGGAGGCGCATGGGCGATGTACTCTGATTGAGGAGTTGAACCCTTCCAGTTGTATTTGTGGGCTGTGGCCGAGCTGACACGTAGCAATGGAGAGGATCTTTCAGTTGCTGAGATCTTGGGTGATTAGCACCCCTTCATAGGCTAAATCGAGTCAAAGGACACGTGTCGTAGGTCTATGGCTCAAAGATCTCGGATTTGGTGGGGAGTGATCTGATAGGATGCGCCTGGGATTGGACACATGAGGAGACTTTGGCTTGTAACCTTTAGGAGTCACGAACCAGTCTGGGCGTACGGCTTTTGGGGCGCATGCGAGACTTCAGTAGTGACTTGACTTCTGTCTTTAGGGATCAGAGAAAAGTCTGAGGCGCATGGCTTTTAAGGCGCATGCAGAGATTTGGGCGCATGGCTGCGGAGACGCATGCGAATGGTTGGGCGGCCACGTGGCTTGTAACCGCCGGAGGAAAGTAATGATGATGCTGACGTCGGTGACGCTTCGTCTTCTGAAAAAGCTGTCAACTGTTCAGTCCTCGGGAGACGTGCTGCCAACTCTGTCAGACTTCAGCATTTAATATTCTTTGACAAGTGATGGGCTGTTGAGTGGGCGCGTTGATCTGCGTTCCACTAGGCACATGGGAACGCATGAGCGCATCCTCATAAGGTGCTTGGTGCTGATGGACGTGTCTGTATGATGTACGGTCTGACCGGCGCATCCGCTTTGCATGACACGACTTTATTAGACCGACTCTTACGTTCTTCTAGTGCTTTAAATAGCCGTTTTTGAATTGGCCGAATTCAAAGCGTCAGGTTTATCACCATTAATGTAAATTCATTGTACGGGATTCGGAGAGCCCGCCACTTGGCGCATGGGTTTGATTTTCCCGGCCTATAAATAGTGGCAAGGAGAGAGTTTGCTTCTCGTTCTCTTACGTCCTCCCGAAATAAATTTGTTTGCTCGAGCAAATTCTGTTGATGAGATGCTCCCGAGGGTGAAGATGCGACGCATTGTCTTCATTGATGCACTTGAAGGTGACTGTTACATCCAAAAGTCGGAGTCGAGGGCTTCTGAGGCAGGCGGAAGGTGTCTGTTGCATCCAAAGATCGGGATGTTCGAGCCTCATCTCCGTTATGCTGGAAGAGCCGTAGATCGGAATTGCGGTGCCCCAACTTTGGAGGCTTTTTTCTCTGTCAGAGTGGGTTTGTCCATTCTGGTTGTGTTGGAAGCCTCCTTTTGTCGCGGATCAATTGCGGTGCTCTCCTCTTTCTTTGGGCTTTGGAAAGCTCTTCCTCCAGCTAGAGGGTTGATTGCCCACCCTCGTTCTGCTCAATAAATGCTTCATTAGTCGAAGCATTTGATGGCACATATGTTGAGACTTCATGATGCGCCTGACTGAGACACTGAAGGGCGGCACATAACTGAGCTGCAGAAGGGATGCACATAACTGAGGATGCACATAACTGAGCTGCTGAAGGGATGCGCCTGGCTAAGACGCTGAAGTGATGTGCCAAGCTGAGAGCGTATGGCGGTTGCTGTGCCTAGCTGTAGACTTAGGGTCTTTTCTTTGTAAAAATTCTCCTTTGTACAGCTCTTTTTTAGACATGTAATAGACTTTTATATGAAATAAAAATCTTCTTTTGATGTCTATGCTTTTGCTATTTGCTGTGCCGAGTACTTCATCCGAGCTCCCCGGCGCATGTAATGTTAGGCGCATAGGATTTCTGGTCCTAAAATTCCTTGCTTCTACAAGAGTACAGGAGTTTGGCCTATAGAAGGAGCTGGAACATTCGGAACGTCTTTTGAAGGTAATATTTCTTCAGGAGTCTTGACTTCCGGAAGATCATTAGTAGGGGATAGTAACATTATTCTGGCCATAGCAAGTGCAGTCACAAGAATGGTGATCCTCATAAATACTGGTTCCAAAATAGGAACCGAAGGAGGATCCGCTGTAACTGTTGGAGCCAGAATATTCGTTGTCGGAGTGTTTGTAAATAGAAAACATACATATCAACATAAATGCCCAATAGATAATATCTGGAAGGGCAATACTATCCCCTTTTGGGGACAGTGGGTCTTGCGACGGCGATGACAATTCTGGTTGACCAGGAGACTGCCCCAGCACTGAGGGAGTAAACGAAGCTGCAGTTTTTCGCTGCACAATTTCGGTTACCAACAGCTTTCTCCTTGTTTTGTGCTTGAACGGTATTGGAGGAGATCCCTCGAATCCAGAAGGTTCATCCCGTACATCCGGCCCTCTATTAGTCTCTTCATTAGGAATTCTGCTTTCTTTTGGGATTGGAGAAGGAGTTGTCCCCGTTCCCCTCGAAGAAATCCCTGTTTCAATATGTCGTGTCTGGGATCTCGTCCTCGTTGTCGGCTGTTCAGTAATAACAACTGCTTCTTTCTTTTTCTTCCGCCGACCTTAGGGGGAGAAGAACATTTAGCTGGGACATATTGGGTAGTTGATTCCCCAACTTTTCGTCTTTTACTAGCCCCTTTTGCAGGAGATTTCTTTTTTTGCTTCTTGTGAGAGATTTTTAGCGGATCATTCACTTCGTCAGGAAGGCCAACAAGTGTAGCTTCAAGAGGTTCATCAGTAGAAGCATTTTCCTCAGCCTTTCTGAACTCCAGGGTGGTCTTAGCCCCTGCTTTCGACCGTCTGACACTAACAAAACTATCAAACAAATTGAAGCCTTCGAAGAAGGTATTGGCCAAAGTATAAAAGTTTGCGTATGTATATAACATACGCAGGCCCACTTTAAGAGTAGCAGAGAGCATTGATAATGTATCCTTCGTGCCCCTGGCACTATAATATCTCCATCCTCTAGCACCATCGATCAGATATCCGGAGGCTTTTAGGCAGATGGTTGCGTTGCCGACGTGCATTTGATCATAGCCGAACTGGCAGACAAATCGGCTAGGCTGATACGATTCTAAACAACACTCACCCCCAAACCGATATATCAGGTGATAGGTTCTGATCATATTCAACCACATAAAAGCAGCTGGCAGTGGACGAGCACCTATAGTCACTAGGTCCATGAGCAAATAAGGGAGATTCTCAGCTCCAGAAGGTAGAGGAACGTAGTAGAACCTCTATTCAGAACCCATATTTAATGCTTTTTGGCAGTCAGTAAGAGAGTTTACTTTCCACCGAGATGTGGCATAACATCTGATGCTGAAGTCTTCTCCTATGACACCTAGAGCAGGATCCACCAGAAAGGGATTATGTAGTAACAACCAGCCAAACAAATAAGTATACAACATCTCAGTACGAGAAAACCCGTCTCGAGTACTGGGATCCATCATCGTGGCATTTATGAAAGAACGAAGACTTGCATTCAACCGACAAGTCATCGCAGAAAGAATGTCCATCTTGTGTAAACGCACAATAACGAATAGTATATCCCAGTGGATCCTATCAATAGTACTGGCTCCGGGGACCACGAATCATCGCAGCCATAATAAGAGGAAACCTGCCAGAGTAGCCTCTCGAGACATCTGTCTACACCGTGTCTTATATAAGTCTCGATGGGAGTACCAGCCATAAACTCACGCCAATCCTCCTTCAGCTCATTGTCAACATGCCTTAACCTTTCTATCAATTTCTGGATAGTACTGCAGTCAAGTGGTTCAAAAAAGCGAGGCTCACAATCTAGGTGTTCCTGCACCTTGTCTTCCTAGATGTGGCCCAAAAATAGATACAACAACCATTTGCACAAATAACACATCTTCTTTGCATGACACTTGTATAGAAGGGTGCAGATCATGAAGTGGCATAACAACTCGTCGAAGACTGCCACCATTTTGGGTTTTTTCGGCTAAAGTGTCAAATTCTTCATTTGTTGGTACATACTCTTCATATGGGTTTTTACCCATTGGCAGATGAGAGATGTATTGCATTTCGTGAAGGGCGAAGCCTATTTCTCCTCGAGGGGTTACAAAAGTGCCTGTTCTACTATTGTATCTTTCTTCCAAGGCCAAAAACAAATTGAAATTGGTGCAAATTTTGTAGAAAGTAGTCCAAATGGGTTCATAAGCTCTAAATTAAGCAGCTCATCTCTAAAGTTGTGCAAAGCCAAGATTGAAAGCTGCTTCCAGCGTTTGATATCTGGATTCATCAAACCCGTCAATCTTATATTCTGAGCTGGATACTTTCCTTCAGCCTTAGCAAACAGGTTCGCAAAGAAAGGTATCCTAACTGGAATCATCAGAGATGAATTCTCAGGAGGCACGTAGCTTGGTTTTAGGCCTCTCAAGTAGGTGCTATTCCTCTTCGACGAACTGAAGAATATGTCTCTATTTTGAGGACCTAGTCTGTGGCGTATCCTTTCAACTCTGGCCGGTTGAAAAGGAGTCAGATCCCATACCATATTTTGAGGATAGTTGGTATGGGCATAACGAGATAGGGATATCATATCAGTGAGATATATTAGTGTTTTCGCCCTGATAGACTCGCTTTTCCTGCTTGGATTTAGGTTAAGAATCTCTCTTGATAGCTTCGCCAAGATTTCTTATGGGGAACCTGATCCAAGCTTATGAGGGGTTCACCATTCATAATACATAATAAAGTCTTATAATCTTGAGACTTTAGCATAGATCTTCTAGTTTCTGGAAGATCGTATTGAGGAAAATGGACATGAAAGAGATCTTCTTGATACTCAGACACTCGGAAGGCAGAAGCCAATTCCTCAGCAAAAGGGTCTTCTCTCAGATCAACTGCAAAAGAAAATTCAGAGTTAAAATCTTGAAAATATTATTTTCTTATAGAAACACCTTGTGCCAATCATGGATGGCGCAAGATATGAAGAACAGTCATCAGTTAGCGCATGCAGAGTGACAGTTCTTAAATCAAATAGCGCATTAGTCAGTCAGCATATGATTTACACATTATGATGGATGGCGCATCATGCTTAAAACATGACAAATGGTGCAGGGTATCATTTTTTATGATTAATTTTTAGCCAACACTCTGAAAGAGGTGGCGCACGTTGCAGATGGCGCAAAGCATCGACCGATAATCTGAAAGAGGCGGTCGATGTTGGCCCTTGATCACGCTATGCGCGAATGGTGCGAACGTTCTATTGTCATCTTCTTCGATCGATCTTCTCACCTTCAAGAGCAGGGTTCGCCTCCTCGGCTCTCGCCGACGGCATGACATGCTGTGGCACCGTCAACGAAGGCACGCACGAAGCGGCTCCGGCTACCTTCTTCCCTTTCTCAATTGCGTTCTCTTTGGTGCCATTTCGATTGATCGAAAGCTTCAAAAGTTGAAGAAAATAAAGAGCTCGAGAAAAAGAGAATTTGAGTAAAAGTGTTTTCTCTCTTCTATCGTCTATTTATAGCCTAAGGCTACCCATAAAGTCGCACGATCCACGCCCAAAACTTGGGGTCAGTTATGATGTTGTTATGCGCCAATCACACAGAAATGCTTCTTATTCAAAGTATTCCAAATTTTGAAGCTTTTCAAATTTGAATACTTTGAAGGGGGTCTTGTAGAAGCCTAAAAAGTATAACCATCATCATGCGCTACTCATAAATGATGCCAGGTCATAAATCATCAAATGGCACTGGCCATCAGATGCGCACAACATCTGTTGGCGCTGGACATAGGTGGCACACAGCATCAGTTGGCACTGGACATAGATGGCGCACAACATAGGTGACATAGCTAAAACTGTTGTCATCATTACTGATAGCACGTTAGTCGAGAAAAATCTGTTCGAATCCTGAACGTACGACGCTCGAGAAGATTGTGTCAGATTTGTCATAATGACTGACAGCTGCCTCATGCCATTTGCAGTTGGCACGAGATAATCAAATATTATTACATTAAGGAGAGAGCACTAAACAGCTAGTAGCGCTTGGTGCCATTTAACAGTTGGCGCTATTCGATCAAATCATCCAGAAGCAGAAGCAGTTAGATGACATGGTGCGCATGCCACTAATCTCGAAGAATGTATACGTGACATTGCCCATGACCAAGCACATCTCTCACAGAATGCCACACGCCCAAGCAGTTAAACCAACTGTTCATGCGACTGGGTGAATGGCGTGCCAATTGTAGTGTGCGCCAATCAGGATAACTACTTAACAGTTACCTATAAACTCTATAAATAGAGTTCCAAATCACTTTAAAAGCATCACTAATATCATAATCTCCTTAGCACTTGCTGCAGCACTCTCCAAATGCTTTCTTCTTCGACATCGCATCGTCCAAAGGATAAAGTGATCGTCGTCTGATCAAATTTCTACAGTTGTACTTCTCTAGAAATTAAATTTCTACAGTTGTACTTCTGATCAAATTCCTATAGGTATAGTATTAGTATATATATATATATATATATTTTTTATAGGTATAGTATTAGTGTATATATATATATATATATATGCCAGTGGCGTGGTGGCCTACCGGTATAGCTGTCAAGACGGGCCGGCGGGACGGGCCGGCCCATAACCCACCATAACCCACAATTTGGCAGGGAGGGACGGGCCGACCCACCATTTTGGCGGGCTGAAAAAATTCCAACCCAGCTCAACCCACGGGCGGGCCGCGGGCTAGGCGGGTTGGCCCGCTAATTTTTTTTAATTATTGTTTAGTTTCTTAAAAGGAAAAAAATCATATATATAATATTTTCTACTCACTCTCATATGCATCAAATTATAAGTATTATACAAGAAACATTATAATAGTAGATATTTCTTTAAAATACATTCATTCATGTAAATAAATAACCAAATTTAATATTTTATACGTCATTACTTGCATTAAATGAGAATTTTTATCATTTATTATACATGTCTCATATATATGCTAAATAAAAAATTAAATTTTTTATAAAAAAAAAAGATGGCGGGCCAACCCACTTGGCCCGCGGGCTAGCCCACTGCGGTGCGGGCTACTAGCGGGCCAGCCCACCTAGGCCCGCCTGTTTGGCGGGCTCCTAAATGCTCGGCCCAACCCAACTTTTTGACAGGCGGGACGGGCCGGCCCGGCCCAACGGGCTTAGCCCATTTTGACAGCTCTACCCACCGGTAAGACCGCTGGCACTCGGGGGTGAGGGCGCGGGTTCGAGTCCCCACTCCCATGGGGGCGGCTGGGTGGCGTTGTCTATGGCCTCCAGGCCAAGGCTTGCTGGGCGGCATTGTCCACGGGCCTTGGTTTGAAAAAAAAAAAAAAAAAAAAAAATATATATATATATATATATATATATATATATATATATATATATATATATATATATATATATAAACTAATCCTAATTATAGTAAATTGCTAACCCTAAAACTAGTCCTATCTATTTCCTTTTTCTCTCTCGACCCCGCGTACATGTCGCAGAAACCGTAACAATAGCAAGACAAGTAGCAGCGCACAACCCAGCATGCCACTCCGTCCGGCCACCTACCCCCGGTCGACCGACCACCTGAGCGTCGATGCCGTCTGTCCATACCGTATGTGCAGCTGTGGGCACAATAGAAGAGCTGCAACAACATCAACATCGGCTGAGGCAACAACAGGATCGATAGTAGTAGTTGTTGTTTGAGGTTTAATTTCTCCACCTCTACCCAATTATTTTTTAACCTATAAAGTCCTACACATAGACACCCTAACTACCTACAAAATCCATCCATCAAGTGGATTTTCTAAATCAATCCATTACTTCGTGAACGTTCATCACATCGTGACAAAACTTGCGCCATTGGACTCGTGGTATTTTTTGGTCTTGTGAGCCAAGTTTGGTTCAATTTTGCGATAGTTGACCGGATCGCTATATTGCGGGCCCCACGATTCATTTTGACGGACAATTTTGTGCACGGCTCGTCAGAATCCAAAATTGGACATACCATTGAGCTCATATCAAAAAATTAGACCTGTAGACATATAGTTCGATGACCATAGAGACCATTAGGTTTAGCACGTATTTCGGTGCAAAGCTGGTCCAAGGACGCACATCATTTTGACTCAAAATAACCATTTTGCCCTTGTGTCCAGAATTAGACTTATGGGCAGTTTATCTTAGCCATATTTTCATTTCGAAAACATCTGTGATATTTATTTTAGCATCCAGAGACGTTTACGAAAGTTCTACCTTTGCTGCTTTTTTGTCTTGACGAGTTTGCCTACAAATGTCGTTAAATCATCGCACAACCTCCAAGTAAGATACCTTGCCATATTTACTATTTATTTACTTTAAGTTAGCATGTGCACTCAAGTTATTTATTTATTTTGAAGTTTTAAACTGTAACGCCCCAGTCCTAAAATACTTAGGACTAGGTACGTATCCATGCCAGCTGCATACATACGAAGTATACTCTAATATATGGAAACTCATATGTATACATAAGCTGTAAAATGGAGTAAAACCAGAGTAATCTAATCTCATCCACAAATGAAGAATAAAAGATATCATATAATCAACTGTAATAAGTCTTTGTACAATACGTTGGGCGGAGACAAAGTCTACTACCAACTATCTCAAATAAAAGGTACAAGAAGAAAAAGATGAAATAACAAGACTTGCCAAGTGCAATCATCTTCGAATGGATGGAGTAGATCACGGCCTCGACTAGAACACCTGCAACTATCACAGAAGCACACACCTGGAGAGATAACCAGGTCCTCAGAGGGACGTAACAAGATACAATAAACATGTCATATAAATACTGAATATAAAATATGCCACAAATAAAAGTAAGTGACAAGACAACAATAAGGTATTCTAACCATACTAAAGTGAACATGCAGTTAAGAACAAACCTTTCGTCGCATGAGTCCTGGCTGTAAATGGGATCTGGTATAGTCTCCACTTGGGCACCAGTGACCTAAGCGCATGACGTTCAAAAACGACAGTGGCCAACCTGAGAGGCTAAACATACTCGTATCTCCAGCGGAGCTTTCGGGTTACAAAGGAAGTGCAATCGAAGCCCATACGACAAGGAAATGTTCTTCCCACCCAATGTACCTCTCATGTCGCATCCACGACCATGTAACACTACTAACCGTCAAGTCTTCTAATATACAACTATTGACAGTTAGATCTAACACATGCGCATAGGTGATCAGCCAACACGCAAGGACCTCTACATGTCACTCATCTCACACATCCTCGTGGTACAAGTGTGTCAAGGTATATACGATACACTACAATCGGTAGTCCCTTAACTCTAGGGCCATATGTAATCAAAGGATAATAACAAGTAAGCTAATATCACCGAGCATGTAGTAAATTAGGAACTGTAAGAACTGGAAATACATGAACAGTGATATGTAATAATTATAAAATACAAACTGAATATAAACAGTATAATGGCAAGATATCTTGCCTGAGGTTATGTGCAAAAGAAAATAATCCAGTAGCTCGAATAGACAAATAAACGAAACAAGAAAAGCCAAATCCCGCAGGTAACTCCGGATGCTGCAACAAACATCACGAACGAGTTTGGAATAGAAGATATACCTGGAACAGGGGCAAAATTGTAATTTTGGGTCAAAATAATGTCCGTCGTTGGATCCGCTTTGCACCGAAATATGCGCCAGAATCTACGATTTCTAAAGTCATCAAACTACATGTCTACGAATTTGTTTTGATGAGACGAACCCAACGATATGTCCAATTTTGGATTCCGGTGGGCTGTGCACAAAGTATGAATATTGACCTAGTTTTAGCAGACCAACTTATGTTTGTGAATCATCATCATGTCTTCATTAGCCTTGACACATGTATGACACGAGTTATGAGTCGCATACAGAAAAAGTATTGGCTGGTCCAAATACGTACGAGACGTACTATAGGTTATAACTGCTAATAGAGATGCATGTTAGATGACTTAGTAGTTATAGAGGTATTATGTCATGGATATGACATAGATAAAAGCATGGGGTAGGAAGGATAGTTCCTTAGTTTATGGTCGCGATTGCACATTTCCTTTTGTAACCCATAAGATTCGTCGGAGACGCAAGTGAGATGATCCTACTATTACTAATGGCCTCTAACATTCAAGGAGCACCATGTACTTAGGCCCCTGGTACCCAGAGAGGGGACTATGCGAATACTATTTATAGCCAGAGTGCCCATGTGTTAAAGGTTTTTTCTTAAATAACATATTCACTTAGAATGGTTAGGTGACATTCGTTTGATATTCCTGTACTTATACCTGATCATGGCATGGGATAGTATCTTATCGTGGAATATGGTGCCCCCTTGTCCTTGTCTAGTTGTAGGCATAGTTTTTTGATGATAGGGTACTGGACCGTTTGTGCTCCGGATTATTTATTTTATTTTTGTCTATGACTATATGACATATTTATATTACTTTTTTATACCTTGTTACGTCTCTCTGAGGACCTGGTGATCTCTCTAGGTAGTTGATTGGTGCAGAGTTAGTTTGCTGATCATGATGGTGTCATTATTTCTGATTCAAGTATCTTTTAAGATTTCATATTTATGTCCATTACTTGCATTCTGTTCAATAGCCTAGTTTTATATACCTATATTTTTCTTTTGGTATATTCAAACATATATGTTAGTGGGCTGCAGACCATAGCACATATTGTTTATTCTTGATATCCAATCATTATGTGGATTGTGATATATGATGGGTGATTTGATAGATAGATTTAGAAACCAAGACAGCTTACACATATTCTAGCTGGACCGGATTCTACTAGTTATATAGCTGGCATATTTACATATTCCTAGTCCTACGTACATTAGGACTCTAGTGTTACAACTCTACTTAGCTGATTGAACAAATCATCAATTTTTGGTATCAATTACTTGTTTTTGACTGTTATGGCATTCAACACCCTATAGTCCACACACATCCTTATGGACCCATCCTACTTCGGCATAAACAACACAAGAGTGCCCCAAGTGAAGCGCCCGATCAAATAAACCCTTTGCCTTCCAGCTCCACTACCTTCTCTTTTAGTTCTTTCATCTCCTTCTTGTTAATCATGGATATATTTTGATCCACTGGTGCTACTCCTGGCAAAAATTCGATGGAGAACTCAACCTCTCTATCTGGAGGAAGCCATGAAAGATCCTATGGAAATGCATCCAAAACTCTAAAATAATAATATGTGTCAACTCCTCCACTACTAAGTCTCCACATATGGTCTTTTCTTCAATCTCCCAAGCTCCTCTGACAAACTCGCACTCTGAGTTACCTGCGGTCTGAAGATCATACTATAGAAGCATGGAAAATTTTAAGTCTATGCGTGAGTTCTATCTATGCCCACGATGATAGACAAGTCTATGCGCAGAGTTTCAAGTCTATATGCGGCTGAACAGTTGAGTCTATACGCAAAAGCTCTTATGAAGAAGCAGTAAAGTAACTTCATGAGTATTTTTGTTGACACTTGTTAGGTATGATACACAGATTTATGTTGTATTGTATGCTAGATGACTTGTACTTTACTTATGTATATGATTGGATTAGACTTGTTTATTGTTAATAGTTAGATTGGACATGTCGTGGATTCAACTCGACAGTATCATTGGGGTGGAGAGGACAATCACTAGACCTGTGGGCTGTTTTGCAATTTTCTAGTGACTATACGCTCCGATGGAAATGTGGGGTAACAACCATGGTTATTTATAAGAGCAGTTAGCCTCTGATGTCTAGGGACACTATTTGGTTGGTACAGATGATTGGATACACCATGTATATTGAGGCCATTAGTATTGGAGGAGTCTATATCGATCACATAGATAGTTCATATGTTACAGATAGTAGTGTAGATGTACTTGGATGTTTATTTGGATACTTCTTATGACCTGGATAGCGTATACAATTTAAGGTGAGCTGGAGTCCACTTAATGCATAGCTGGTCGTTGCCACGTATCTTAGTCCTACATATTTTAAGAATGGGGTGTGACATAGTTTCAGTGGTGGCCCATATAGGTCGAGCCTTTACAAAGTATGTGAATTAGTGGTAGTGCCTAGGCTAGACATACTATACGAGGTTGTATCTAATTGAGGAATAGGATTTCATGATACATCCATAGCTATGACGATTGGCTTCTCTAGGATCCTTCATGCATAATTGTTCAGCATGATTAGTTTCATATTATTCACTTCCTTTTGATTTGACTGAACCGTTCCCAATTGACTTCTTGATTGACTATTCCCGTTTATTTTGATAAAGTTTTTTGGAAACATCTCATAGATTTTACCAAGGGTAGGTTCAAAAACCTATATTATTTGGCAAAGCAGATATACCCTGCAAACATCCATTATATTATGGAATCAAGATTTCTTACATCCAGATGTATACTTACGAGGCAAAACTTTACATAACAGGATCACAAAGGTATATTATTCTCGAGTTTACCTAGACTACGTCCTATACATCTCGCTTGACTTCATACCATTCTTTGAAAGCTTTCGACTATCTTCTTGTCTTGCTTGACCTAACCTTGTGATGTTGGTATTGTTTGTTAAAATCAGCCCTAAGACCTTGTTACCATTCAATTATCAATGACTGAATTAGAAAACCCTCTAGACGGACCTCTTAGGGAAACTAGCTAGGGTGGTTTATGTGATTTTGATGCATCTGTAATACAAAGGGTATGATTGTCGGGAATATGCATATAGTTAGTATTAGGCTAATGTAAGCCCTTGTTGTCCTTAGCTGCATCTAATTTTGTCAAGGGCAGGTTCGAGAATCTATATTATTTTGATACATCAGTATAAAAGGTATGGTAGTTGGGAAAAATGTAACCCCACCTTATCAATTTTAGGAAATTTTTAAATATTTTAAATATGTTGAAGAATATATATATTCATGTTTGATTTTTTTATTTTAATTTCATGGTTATGATTTATGGATTAGTTTTATTTAATTGGCATGGTTAGTTAATTAACTAATTATTTAGGAGTAACTAATCTGGAGTGGCCCCCAAGACTCAAACCATTTTTCTAACAACTTTTTGGTGTGATTTGTAATTATCATTTGTTGAATGCTAAACTACAAATGATCTCATTTCCTTGTTCTCTTATATGTTGATGGGATCTGCTTCTCCAGGGGTCCATCTTAGATGTCGACTGCCTTGAGTGATCATAATTAGATTTTCCTCTGTTTGGAATTTGTCGTGACGAGCAGTTCCTTAGCTCGAAGTAATTTGGACTGGATTGAAGAATCGACGATTGGCCATCAGTATTAATCAAGGTATTTTGGTTTCTAGAGACTCATAATAATTTCTGAATGGGATTTTTCCTTGCTGAATCCTTTCCTTGTTTCGATTGGATTCTGTTGATGAATACTGCAGAAAGAATTTTGGACACGGAGCTTTGTGTCCGACATTGTGGATCGGGTTTTTAATTTCTGAGTCAGATTTCCTTTCTCAGGTAATTGTTCCACCCTCTTTACTCCGATTACTTATTCAATCAGTGATCGCACCTAGTTGATTTTGGTTGTGATGCCAGTTGTGTTCGTGTCTGTTTCATACTTGATGTTCGTATCAAGCGTGTGTGTGTATCTGCTCGTGACTGATATTGTTCATGTCCGGGGGCGTGTACGTGTCCGAGGATGTCATAGAGGAGACTGGGAAGACCAGTTTTGAAATTGGTCCTATTTGATGCAAGGGAGCTGTGTAATCTTCAGTTGGGTTCTATTTTGGTGCAATAGAGTTGTAAATTATATGGTAGATATTATATCTGTATGGTTGTTCGAACTACTAGTATATTGCGTGTGTGTCCAGTGTCGAGGGATCGTGTGCAGGAATTGTTTGAAGATGAAGTTTGGATATTGTAGGTCCATCTATTGGTAGAGAGTAGTCATTTGAAAATTGGTGTTGTAATTATATTCCTTACTTTTGAGTTACAAATGGAGGATGTTATCAATTTGATTCTAGTATCAATCTGGTTGTATATTTTTCTATTTTTCATTCATGATTAAATTTTAGTTGTATAATCTTCTGTTAAATTTCAATTGCTTAATTTGGTTATATTTTTTGGGTTAAGTATGAAGTCCAGAGTGTGTTCTTCTGCATACTTCCCAGGTCTGAGTTCAATATGGCCGTTAGTAGAGAGCTGTTGTAGAGCTTAATTAGTTGTGTTGAATTTTGGATTTTGTAATGGAAGGTTGAGGCCAAGTCTGTTGCAAGATGGGAGAAGGAAGTATATGTGATCTCAGTTGTGTTTGGGAATGGCAGTAGAAGAGTTTAATTTATGAATATAGGTTTGTGCCTGTTGTAAGGTTTTGTTTGTATTGTGGTAAAGCTTTTTGGGTTGGGTTTAATAAGTTGTGTCATTGAAATGCTTGTATGATATTGGACTAGGCCAAACCAAGACTAGGATTTTATTGATATGAATATTATTAGCATGACTAGAAATGTTATATTCATCTTTTCACTATTCGTTATTAAGGTTATTATTTTCTTGTAATTACTCTTTCAGTTTTTTAAAATGATTTACTAAAAAGTCTATATTGGTTAATGTATACCATCACCTTGCTTATAAGTTAAACTAAATTAGTTATCCTAATATTTAGTAGAGGTTGATTAATGGATAGATTAGTTAGTTAGGGAACCTTTAGCTAGTTGTCACGATCCGCTACCCAAATTGTTGGGCCGGGCCGAGTCATGTCCAGCCTACGCTTGAGATAAGGCGTAGTAAGCTGTTCTGAAGACAAATAAGATAAGACCAAAGTGTGCTAACAGTTCTATATGTAATAATGAGTCCGAATATATCCAAACACAAAATCATCTCGTATATAAATATGTTCCAAGTACATGGCTAAAAGTAAAATTGGATACACGTCCAGTTTTAAAATACATAGTCAACAATATGACTACACTCAAAGTCCCAAGTAAATAAACAAACTAGACAAGTTTTTCCGCAGGTACATCCTCGTAAAGTAAAGCCTGATCCTCGACAGCAACTCCATAATAGGAATCGCATAGCAACTCCTCCTCGGTAAGTATACCTACAACGTTATCCTATCAGGACGGGAGCAAGTACTGATTCTAACAAACTAAATATACAAAACATGAAATGAACAGAAGTGTAGGAATCATGGCATATCATAATCTATCATGGCATCATATGTTTGTTTTAAAGTTTAAAACCGTAGCATGTACGTGATCGATCAATAGGTAAAGTAGGATGTACAGTGGCACATATCAATTTTTTGATGTGTACATACGTACACATAATGGCATCGGTGTATATCCATACACAAATATGGGACCAGAACATAAGACAAAGTTACATATAGAATGTAACAATGCTCGGTAAATAATACGGAGAAGGATCATGATCACGTACTCTACTATCAGTTTCTCCTTAACCCGTTTTATAACATGTGAGTGATACGAGAACAGTATATAGCATGTTGGATACTGAGAGCAGTATGAAGTATATGAAACATGATGATATACGACTTGCAGTTTAGATATTAACATGGTTTATACACAATTCATTATATGCTGTAAATAAAGTTTGTATAGGTACTTGCCTCTAGCAAAGCAAGGTAGTGAAGGAAATGCTATAGATGTCTGGTGACTCGTCACTGTAAAAATAATACATAAACTTAGTTTTCATACTAAGTTACACACTAAGACACTAGTTGTGCGACACGACTTTCTGACTGGATACCTAGCCAAATGGTGACTTTAGCATAGGAGACCAATATAGGGGTGACACAATACTTAAAATAACTTTCTAGGGCCTTTACACTATGGTAGCGTGAGGTCCAATACTACAATATCCCAAAATCACACAAAACATCGTAAGTCGTAATTAATCAATAATTAAATCAGACTGTACACTGTATTCCAACAATTTTTAAGATAGACAAAATGCTCAATTATACATAAAATAAAGTACCAGAATGATCCTTTCTAATTATAGAAATTTATACTAATTGTTCTGGAATTTATAAACCCTAATAGATATTTATTAAAAATCAGTAAACATAAGTATCCTGAAAATGAGTTCTGTTTTTCTATTTTTATAAAATGCCGAAATTACTTATTAAATGCTGACAAAAGTATATTAAATTAGCTAAATTAACATAGTATTTAAATACAATTTTTTCCAGATTTTACAGCTAATATTATATATATATAAATTCAAAAATAGGAAGTAACAATTTCTGGAAAATAATTAATTAATTATTTAATATTTTGTCCACTTATTCGAAATTGAACCGAAGTCCAGATACGGGACCCAAAGTCATGAATCATGTCCAATATGACTTGTACAGACTTTGAATGTATTAGACACATTTGGGCCCAAAAACCTATGCTAGGTTTGCACACCAAATGGCCATGATTAATAAAATACAGTAATTCAAATATATATATATTAAAGTATTTTAATAATAATATATTTTAAAGTGGTAAAATATACAAGTCATAAAATTATTTAATAAAATAACTTGTGAATTTACACATAATGAGATTTTGCACAAAATTGTATTTGAAATATATATACATATACAACCAATACATTTATATATATATATACATAAATATATTTTTTTAATATAAAAAAAATATTTATATATATATTTATATAATGAATATAATATATATATATATATATATATATATATATATATATATATATATATATATATATATATATATATATATATATATATATATATATTATATATATATATATATATATATATATATATATATATATATATTTATTATTTATTTATTTTTATATATATATATATATATATAATAAATATACATATATATATATAAATACTTAATATAAAAATATATATATATAAATACAGTATATATATTATATATATAACAGTATATATAATAATATATATATATAAATACATATACATATACATATACATATACATATACATATACATATACACATATATATAAATACATATATACATATATATATAATAAAACAAATAAAAATAAAAATAAAACAAAAAGAAAACAAAAGGGGGGTTCGAACTCGGCCCGCTGGGACAGGGGGTGGGTTTGAGCGCCACTCGGCTGACCAGGGGCCAGCTCGAGCTTGCTGGTTGGGTTAGGGTTTAGGTAAGTTTTATAATGAATTAAGATAATGGGTTTTAAACCCAATAGCAGATTATTAAACCCGTTAACCTATAGTCATGTGTCTTCGTGTCCTGACAGTTAGGGATACGAAGACACACGAGTCCAATATCCCAGGCGTGCACGACACGCACGACACGAACTGGCCGTGTCCGAACTCACTCACGCACTGCTCGTGTCTAGGCAAGTCTAGTGTCGTAAAATATGAGACACGGGGCGACACAGGGAACAAAGCGACACCTACGTGTCCAGTCGAACGGGCTGTCGAAGCTGCGACAAGGCGGAGGAAGCGTCGGGGTCGGTGGCGAAGGGTGGCGCTGGGTTCGTTACGTCGTGGCGAACAATATGGTGGTGGTGGATCACGGCGGGTGGCTGTAGCGGTGGCGGTAGCAAGGGGCTAACTCCGGCGAGCTTTGTCGGAGAAGAAATAGGATAGGGCGGTGGCTAGGGTGGTCGGGGTGGTGTCTAGGGTTAGGGTTTAGGTCGGGGGGCTTTTATAGGCTGGAAAGTCGGTCGAATTAGGGCTAGGGTTACGAAAAATTAGGGTTTAGGGTTAGGGTTTCGGTTGGTTAGCTGGAGATGGTGACAGAGAAAGGACGGTGGTCGGGGTGGTCGTTTAGCAGAAATCCCCTCCATAACTAGCCCCCCCCCCCCCTCGTAGTTGCTCTGTGCAAATTTTCATTTGCACAGACAAAACAAATTTTGCAAACAGTATTTAAAACAATTAAAATAATTATAAATTGATATTAAAACAATTTAAATAATTGTAAAATAATATTTTTAGCTTTAAAAATCATTTTAAAAATCATTTAAAAATTCTAAAAAATTTCTAATAATTATAATAACTTATTTTAAGGATATAAATGCTATTTAAAATTATAAAAATAATATTTTAAAATCTAGGGGCTTACAAATCTTCCCTCCTTAAAAAATTTTGTCCTCGAAATTCATAAGGATAGAAGACTCTACAAACATTTAATATAGCAAACAATGCAAACAATGACTAAGGATACTATTAAGACTAACCTCTAAGGTATCAAGCGAGAACGGGTGGTTCCCTCACGGCTGTTGGGTCGAACAAGTAAGGATATCTCTCCCTCATGTCCGACTTCCTCTCCCAAGTAGATTTCCCCGGAGAGTGACGGCTCCAAGCTACTCGTACCAAGGGTATGACTTTGTTCCTCAGCCTCTTCTTCCTCCTGTCCAATATCTTCACTGGCTGCTCAGTAACTGCAAGGCTCGGTCCGATCTCCAACTATGAATGATCTAGCACATGGCTGGGGTCTGGAACTTATCTCCTTAGCTGAGACACATGAAAGACATCGTGAACTCCTGCTAGGTTGGAAGGAAGTGCAACCCTGTAAGCTACCTCTCCAATCCTCCAAGTATCTCGAACGGCCCAATGTATCTGGGGCTCAACTTATCGCCTCGTCCGAACCGGATCGTCCCTCTAGTAGGTGATATCTTCACTAACACCATATCTCCGTCGGCAAACTCCATCGGTCTGCGACTAGCATCGACCTAGTGTTTCTGCCTGTCCTGAGCGACTATGAGCCTGTCTCTGATCATCCCGACCTTCTCTGCTGCATCCGTGATCATCTCTGGCCCAAGCATAACTCTATTCCCAACATCATCCCAAAAGAGCGGTGTAAGGCATCGTCGTCCATATAGTGCCTCGAAAGGAGACATACCTTTCTATCAATTTCGTCATCCAGCGGTGTACGGCATCGTCGTCCATGTAGCTGTTGTTGTATGAAAACTCTACCAAGTGCAGATGGCTCTCCCATGATCCGCCAAAGTCCAGCACACACGTCCTCAGTATGTCCTCTAACGTCTGTATCGTCCTCTCGGACTGTCCATCTGTCTGTGGGTGGTATGCTGTACTGAACTTGAGCCGACTGCCCAACTCCTCCTGTAAGCTCCTCTGGTAATGGGACGTGAATCTGCTATCCCGGTCCGATACTAATGCTCACTGGTACCCCGTACAAGCGAACTATCTGCTGCATGTATAGCTCTGCCAACTTCTCGGTGGAGAGCCCCACCTTGAAGGGTGTGAAGTGCGCACACTTCGTCAGCCTGTCAACGATGATCCAAATGGCATCCTTTCCCTCCTTGGGAACGAGAAAGCCCTGAGACAAAGTCCATCGTAATGTGTTCCCACTTTTACTCGAGAATGGGTAACGGTTGCAATAGACCAGCTGGCCTCTGACGCTCCGCCTTGACCTGCTGGCAAACTAGGCATCTCGAAATGAAACGTGATACATACCTCTTCATCCTGTGCCACCAAAGATGTTCCCGCAAGTCACGATACATCTTGTTGGCACCAGGAATGAATAGAATATCGCGATCGATGCGCCTTCTGTATGACTGCCTCTATCAGCTCTCCCTTCGACACGCATAACCGGCTGTCATTCCTCAAGGATCCGTCCTCTGCTACGGTAAAGTCATCTAGAAATCTAGCTAAAGCCTGGGCCCTGAGTCCGCGGAGGCTCTCATTTGTAGACTGTGCCTCCTTGATCTGCTCTATCAAACCTGACTGAATGTCTAGCGCCATCATCTGTATTACTGATCCTGGCCGAACTATCTCTATACCGAGCTTCTCCAGATCTTCTCGCAAATGTCGATCTATCATCAGATACCATGCCATCGGATGCCTGCTCAGCGTATTCGCTACCACATTTGTCTTTCCGGGGTGATACTTTAAATCGATGTCGAAGTCCTTCATCAACTCCAACCATCGTCTTTGCCTCATGTTCAGCTCCTTCTGTATAAACACATAATTCAAGCTCTTGTGGTCAGTAAAGATTTCCACTCGCTCTCCGTATAAGTAGTATTTCCACAACTTGAGGACAAAGATCACCGCAGCTAACTCTAGGTCATGGGTAGGATAGTTCTGCTCATGAGTCCGTAATTGCCTAGATGCATAAGCAATTACTTTCTTATGCTGCTGTAGGACACATCCTAGCCCCTTTCCCGAAGCATCGCTGTATATGGTGAAACCTCCAGACCCTGAAGGTAATGTCAGAACTGGAGCGGTCGTCAGTCTCCTTTTTAGCTTCTCAAATGCTGCCAGGCAGTCCTCTGACCAGATGTACTCTACGTCCTTTTGCGTCAGTTTCGTCATGGGTTCAGCTATCCTAGCAAAGTCCTGGACGAACTTCCTATAATAGCCTGCTAAACCCAAGAAGCTCATAATCTCTAAAACTGACGTCAGAGCCTTCCATGTCTCTACGACAGCAATCTTCCTGGGATCCACTGAGATCCCCTCTCCAGTGACCACATGATCGAGAAACTCCACTCGGTCCAAAAAGAACTCGCACTTCGACAATTTGGCATACAACCTCTTCTGCCTCAGAATCCCTAAAAATGTCCGCAAGTGCTCTGCGTGCTCCTCCGGCGTCTTTGAGTATATCAGGATGCCGTCGATAAATACTACGACGAACTTATCCAGATACTGGTGAAATGTCTTATTCATCAAGTTCATAAAAATAGCTGGCACATTTCTGAGACCAAATGGTATCACCAAAAACTCGTATTGCCCGTACTTCTTGTTGAACGCCGTCTTCTGGATGTCTGCAGCCCTGACTTTCACCTGGTGGTAACCGAATCTCAAATCTATCCTGAGAAATACCTTCGTTCCACTCAACTGGTCGAACAAATCATCTATCCTGGGCAGAGGATA
The DNA here is from genome assembly GCA_029216955.1 of Iris pallida. Lineage (NCBI taxonomy): Eukaryota > Viridiplantae > Streptophyta > Magnoliopsida > Asparagales > Iridaceae > Iris > Iris pallida. The sequence continues at coordinate 3,622,563 of JANAVB010022800.1, forward strand.
TTTGTTCTTAATGGCGATGGTATTCAATACCCAGTAGTCAATACACAACTGGACTGTACCATCCTTCTTTGGTACAAAGAGTACTGGCGCTCCCCGTGGAGAAGTACTAGATCGAATGAAACCCTTTTTCAACAGGTCATTAATCTGCTCCTTCATCTCTACGGCCTCCTTGGGGTTCACTCTATAGCAAGCCCGGGATACTGGTGATGAACCCGGTACTAAATCTATAGTGAACTCCACATCTCTGTCAGGCGGAAGTCCTGGAAGATCCTCTGGGAATACATCCATAAACTCCCTAATGATAGGGTGTGGCGGTGCTAACTCCCCAACTGTCGCACAACAGTTCGACACTAGGCTGATCTTCGGCCCTGTCCTCCTGACACTTAATAGTACCGTACCTGGGGGACTGAACAAAATACTACCCTCATGGCAGTCTATAGCTGCGTGAGCATAGCTAAGCCAGTCCATCCCCAATATGATATCATACCCGGGGAGTGGCATCACAAAGAATCGTCCCCTAAACTCTCTCCCAGCTATAGTAATAGAGCATCTATAGATAGCCCTAATGGGCACTGGTCTGCCTCCCGTTATTGCTCTACTCATCTCCTCGGTAGGTGTAGCTACTAAGTGGTGTTTATACATAAACTCTAATGACAGGAAGCTATGTGATGCACCAGAATCAAATAAGCATAGAGCTAGAAAAGTATACAAATAAACATGACCTGTGATGACGTCAGCCAAATAATCTGGCTCCGAAACCTGCTCTGGCTCTGCCTCAAGAGCCAGACTATAAGCCTTCCCCTGGGGTCCCTTCTGCTGCTGCAGATGTTGCCCAAACCTCTGCTACTGAGTCGGGAGCGACGGTCCTCTAGATGGTGGTCTGGCACCTGGTACCCTTGCTACTGGGCAGTCCCGAAGCTGATGGGTGATAGACCCACAAGCTAAACACTGCCCCAACTTCTTCCTACAGATGGAAGCATCATAGCCTAGCCTTCTACAGAATGAACACACATCTCCCTTCTGCTGCCGGGGTCCCGGGGCTCTAACTGGCGGGATTGGGTGATGTGGTGTGAGAGGACGGTAAGTCTGTTGGTGCGGCGCCGATGCTCTTGGCTGGAAAGCCTGATGCTTGGAAGGTCCCTCGGGGTGTACAGGAGCCGGCCTCTTGCAAGACAGAAGACGCTTCCTCTATGCTTCGGGCTAATTCTAGGCTCTGGTAGTAGTCAGTCGTCCCATTCGCTACTATGAGAATGCTAATGTCTGGAACTAGACCATGGCAAAACCTACGCGTCATCTCCTCTGGGTCTGCAACATGACTAGGAGCGAAATGGCTTAATCGACTAAACTCTGCTGCATACTCATCAACAGAACGGTTCCCCTGCTGGATGTTCTGGAATCGTAGTCCCATGGCTATCCTAGAGGTGGTTGAGAAGAATTTCTTCTTGAACTGGATCTTAAACTAATCCCAAGTGGCCTTTCCTCTCACGAATAGCGGCTCATTCCTGAACCAAAGTCCTGCCAAGTCTGTCAGTAGAAATCTCGCTGCCTCGACCTGGAGGTCACCCTGTAACCTAGCTCCAAGGAGCTTTCTCTCTACCGAGTCTAGCCAGTCATCTGCTACTATGATGCCCTCGGTCCTCATGAACTCCTTGGGGTTCAAACCCATGAAGTCCTTGATGTTCTCCGCTCTCTGTCGTGGCTCTACCGGTGGTGGGACCACGGTACGCTCCTCAGAACGCTCCATGCTCTGGCGGAGTAGGGTGGTATGCTCCTGATGGGTCGTTAGGAACCCCTGGATCAGAGTGAGCAGTTGGTTCCCGTCGAGAGTGACGGAAGCCTGGGCAGGTATAGTAATAGGTGGTGGTGGAAGTATCAGGTCCTGCTGGAACTGTGATGTGGAAGGTTGTGGAGGCGTCTGGGTTGGTGGATTTATGGAGTGGAGGAGTATAGTAGGTGGAGGTGGAGGTACATCGGTCAACTGGTCAACCGACTTGATAGGAAGTGTACCATTTTCAGGTGTGGCATACTGGAATGAGCGGGTGAGCACCATCTAATAAATAAAAGAACTTATAAGGACTCTTTTAAATAAGCAATCATAAACAACAAGAAAATCCATTTTGTAATAACGAGCATATGATGTGATGCGTTTCCTATGTTGCAATCCTAGTAATCCTCTAGGTGTTCTAAGCGTCATTCCTAGTGTTGTCTAGTTACCTTAAGTTCCTAATTGCAGGCATGCTTGGTACAATGATGTAACCAAACAATTTAGTCAGGACCTGCATGGGCTACCACTAAAAATATGTCACGATCCTACCCAAATTGTTGGGCCGGGCCAAGTCATGTCCAGCCTACGCTTGAGATAAAGCGTAGTAAGCTGTTCTGAAGACAAATAAGATAAGACCAAAGTGGCTAATTGTTCTATATGTAATAATAAGTCAGAATATATCCAAACACAAAATCATCTCGTATAAATACGTTCCAAGTACATGGCTAAAAGTAAAACTGGATACAGGTCCAGTTTCAAATACATAGTCAACAATATGACTACACTCAAAGTCCCAAAAATAAACAAACTAGACGAGTTTCCCCGTAGGTACATCCTCGTAAAGTAAAGCCTGATCCTCGGCAGCAACTCCATAAAAGGAATCGTATAGCAACTCTCCTCGGTAAGTATACCTACAACGTTATCCTGTCAGGACGGGAGCAAATACTGATTCTAACAAACTAAATATACGAAACATGAAATGAACAGAAGTGTAGGAATCATGGCATAT
>JANAVB010022800.1:3635851-3955034 GCA_029216955.1 Iris pallida
TTTTATAGGCTGGAAAGTCGTCGGTCGAATTAGGGTTAGGGTTACAAAAAATTAGGGTTTAGGTTAGGGTTTCAGTGGGTTAGCCGGAGATGGCGACAGGGAAAGGCGGGTGGTCGGGGTGGTGGTTGTTTAGCAGAAACCCTCCTCCAAAACTAGATATTACAAAACCCCTCACCGCCTTAGTTAATGCAATTTCTAAATTGCATAATACCCCCCCCCCCCCCCAGCTGTTGCCTGTGCAAATTTCATTTGCACAGACAAAACAAATTTTGCAAACAGTATTTAAAACAATTAAAATAATTACAAATTGATATTAAAATAATTTAAATAATTGCAAAATGATATTTTTAGCTTTAAAATCATTTTAAAAATCATTTAAAAATTCTAGAAAATTTCTAATAATTATAAAACTTATTTTAAGGATATAAATGCTATTTAAAATTATAAAAATAATATTTTAAAATCTAGCGCTTACACTAGTATCTACAATTATTTGATTAATCTAATAATGTGCTAACATCATTAATTAGATTTTAATTAAATTCCAAATTGCTTCAGGTGGACTTAGTGATCATTATTTTCCTACTCTCGATCTTCCAGAACAAGGCAAGTACATTCTATGGTTTATGTTCATTTACATTCATATCCTGGCTTTTCTTGGCACGTCATGACACGATATCAAGTACTCTTGTACTTTCATGTTCTTGTACCTACTTGTAGTCGGGGAGGGAAATATACTAGCTATGTGACCAAACCCAAAGATAGAAATCCAGGTTGATAGCTTAGGCCTCGTACCGTGCACGCGGGCCCTAAGCCGTACCCATTTCATGTGCTTATTCCTGTACTTATCCCAGCCGGTCATATTTGCTAGCTGTATTTCAAATATTGTGCACATGTCATATCTTGTACTTCAGGTTTAGTATTTACTTCTTGTACTTTACATTCCTGTACTTTTTGTACTTTACATTCCTGTACTTTCAGTTTTTTCTGTACTTTATATTTTATGTTCTCTGTACTCATTTCCATATCATGATGTTCTTGTTCATTACCTAGAATTGTACTTTGTTTGCTCCTGACTGGATATGTTGCAGGTGTACTTGAGAATATCATTCCACCTTATGGGCCAGAGCCCGGAATCTAGCTGAGCAGGATGGAGGCATGACTTAGCTAAAGATTACAGGTTTAGGTTCGTTTAACTTTACTTATAGATGTTGTATATTGAGAGTTCATAGTTGTATTTCATTCTGTCACCGAATTATTCTCTAGTACTTTTATATATAAATTGTATTATGACTTGTGGATTATGGTGATCATTCTGGGACGATTAGATGCTGTGATGATTTACTTTCATGTTATTCTTGGAGTTTTTCTTAGATGTTTACACTTACTATGTTGAGTCTTCCAACGTAGGCTAGGCGCATCGACTCGTATCCGAATATTCGGGAGCGGGCCGTGACAAAATATCTTATAGTCAGTACTAGGTTAAGGTAAGCTCTTATTGCTCTTAGTTGCACCTAATCTTGTCAAGATAATTATGGGTAGTTTTTCTCAAGAATCTCAAGTAAAATCATAGAGTTGACTTATATAGATTAAATAAAGGAGATGTAATAATATTATAGATAAAGATTTAAAAAATAATAATATACGTATTCGAGTTATGCTGGAGTTTACTTGAGATATAGCTAGTCATTGCCACGTATCTTAGTCCTACATATTTTGGGACTGGGGCATGATAAATATATATTGGTAAATAAGGACGTTCGTCATGGTTATATATTGATTGTCGTTAATTAAAAGCAGTGACCATCAAGAAGAAGTATTTATAGCCCAGGATAGATGACTTGTTCGATCAGCTGATAAGAGCTAACGTCTTCTCTAAGATAGATCTTTGGTCTGGATATCATTAGAGAGAGTCTGAGAGTAAGACATACCCATCACAGCTTTTCGATTACATTATGGGCATTGAGAGTTCATGATGATGTCATTTAGGCTAACCAATGTGTCAATACTCCTAGACTTGATGAACCACATTTCATGCCATAATTAGATCAGTTCGTGGTAGTTTTCATCGACAACACATTGGTCTACTCCAGGAGCAAGGCAGAGCATGAGGAGCATATGTGTACAATTATCCAGACCCAGATGGAGCTGTAGTTGTATGCTAGGTTAGGTAAATACGAGTTCTAGTTAGATCACATCTTCTTTTTTAGGTCATCATATCACATGAAGGTCATATATATAGAGTTGAGTTTTAGAACCGTAGCAGATGTATGCAACTTTCTAGGACTTGTTGGTTATTAATGCAAATGTGTTGCAAACTTTACAAGGATATCTACACCCTTGCTGTGGTTGATACGTAAGGATATACATATTTTGTGGTCAATATCATGTCAACATTCCTTCGATGAGCTAAAGAGGACACTAATATTAGCACCTATTCTGACCTTATGGTGGGACTAGGCAGGTTCACCGTTTATTGTTATACGTCAACAAAGGACTGGGATATGTGTCCTTGTGCAGCATGGAAGGTTAATTGCTTATGTGTCTTGGAAGCTTTGAGACTATAATAGGAATTATACGACACACAATCTTGAGTTAGCCATAGTTGTGTTTGCACTTAAGCTCTGGAGGCATTATGTTTATGGTGATCGGGTGGAGATCTTTACCAATCACAAGAGATTAAAATATGTATTCACTCATAAATACTTGAATATATGGTAGAGTAGGTGGTTGGAGTTATTGATGTATTATGAGATCAGTCTTCAATAGCATTTAAGGAAGGCCAATATTATTGCAAATGCATTGTTGGATAGCATGAGCATTTGTTCTTACAATGTAGAGCCACATTTTGGACAATCTATAGAAGATGGATATTAATGTCATTCGACCGAAGGTCATCAGTATCGTGGTCAACATTAAGATTAGTATACACTTGTAAAGAGTATCAAGGCAACAAAGTCAGCAAATCCAAAGAGGATATAAAGGCTCAGAACAGAGTATAAGTCCGTATGAGCGAGCTTAATTTTATGAGGATGGAAGACTTGGGTTTGGCAGTCATATATTTATGTGTGCTAAGTGGATATATTTGATAAGAGATTATGACCGAATATTAGGGGTGACCGTCAGTATAATCGGCCGGTATTTGGTCGAACTTTTCGGTATTTTTTTAAATCGGTATTTAAAAAATCAATACCAATATCGTACCATTTAGAATCGATTTTTTCGTTTTCGGTTAAATCGGTATTCAGTCGGTTTTTGTTCGGCATCGGTATTTTACCAATTAACATTTGATCAATCAACACACTTAATATTGTAGAACCCTTTAACCTATAATATTTTTTTTCTTTTTTGGAAGCATTAAATTTTAAAGCAAGCCACTATCAACCGAACAATTAATCAAAATTATTAGAACAATATGAAACAAGTCACAAACATCTAAAATGAGCTTAAATGATCAAACGTGGTCACTAAATTTAATCTTTAGTGTAAGTTTAAGTAACAAAAATTCACTTCAAAATTCTATAAGAACACAAAAATATAAGCTCAAAAGACCAAAAACTCAATTCTTAGCATTCTTAACATAAATTCAAGTCCACTAAAATCCATTCTAAGTTCTAAGAAACTAACCAAAATAAAGATAAAAAAAAAAATGAGTAGTATAAAATTAATCACGAACAATATTATATATATATATATATATATATATATATATATATATATATATATATATATATATATATATATATATATATATATATCGGTTCGGTTTGGTATGGTATTACACTCAAACCATTACCACTACTATTATACCATATTTTAGTCAGTTCGGCAATTCGGTATTGGTACATAATTTCGGTTCAATTTTTTAGGATATTTTAATCGGTATTCAGTCGATTTTTTGGTATCGATCGGTATTTGCTCACTCCTACCGAATATCATAGTTCTCTTTATTCCATCTATCCCAAGGGTACAAAAATGTATCATGGCATCAGGCATCATTTCTAGTGGAATGGTATAAAAAGGGAGATAGATCGGTTTGTCTCGAAGTCTTGTATTTCAGTAGGTGAAGGTCGATCACCATAGGAAAAGGGTTTCTTTAGTCACTTCTCATGCTAGAGTGAAAGTAGGAGCATATTCATAACCAGTTTACCTATTTCTCAGTCTTGTCGAGATGCAATCTGGTAATAGTAGATTAGCTCAAGAAGGTAGCTTAGTTCATTTTGTTCATAGTTGGGCAGTCTATAGAACAACTGGTAGATATATAATTGAGGTGGATTGTCAAACAATACGACATCCTGATCAGCATAGTTTGAGATTGAGATTCATGTTTCCCTTCGTATTTCTAACAATTTGTACCAAAGCTTGGGTATTTTGTATGAGATTTAGGCATCCAGATAGTTCTGTTTAAAGCATTGTATTCAGATTAAGTACTAATCATTGTTTGCATGGGATGACGTAGGTGAGAGAAAGATGCTTGGACCTGAGATTATCGCACAAACAATGGAGAAGGTCAAGCAAGTTATGGAAAGCTTCGTGTGGCACAAGACAGGAAGCATTATTATACAGATCAGCACATGAGGCCTTTAGAGTTCAGTGTAAGCTACCATGTGTTCCTCCGGATGTTGCCTACTAATGGACTTATCAGATTATGGGTCAAGAAAGCTTAGTCCAAGGTATATTGATTTGTTCAACATCATTGAACGAGTTGGAGATGTCGATTATGGTCTCGCTCTTGTGCCTTTGTTTTTTTGAGGTGCATGATGTGCTTAATATATCTCAATAACGTAGGTACGTCTAGAACAGAGCCATGTCCACGACCATTAAGAGCTTATCGTCGTTACTGACTTAGCTTATGAGAAGAAGTCTATTTCCATTTTGGACCAGAGAAAGAAGATGCTAAAGAACATGATTATCCACCTAGTCCATATTATCGGGGTCCATCACTCATCGTGTAAGTCAATACGGGAGCACAAGGACGACATCAGAGCCAAATACCCATATTTGTTCAACTCTTGAGGTATATACCTTTGATGTCTTTGTATATCTCCTTTTATTTTGTTGTGTGTTGTTTTGATCTATACTTGTAAAATTTCTCTACTTAGTGTTGTACTTGTAATTGTTATCCCTGGCTTGTGCTGTGATCCCTGATTTTGAACCCTTCCATGCTTGGCCTAATTAAGAGAAAAATTGAGGATAAAAATTTTCTAAGGGGGTAGTGTTATAATTTCCTTCCCCTAATACCCGTATTTTCGTACGAGTATTCATGTGTGTATCTCGTATTCTATATTTTATGTGTCATCTATAATGATAGTATATCATGTACTCCCGTGCCATGTGTAGCAGTACACGATACGAACTAGTACTACTAGCCTAGATTTCATGCTCGTACTTTTTTTACAGGTTTTTATTTGTGTGCCCGATATGGCAAAGTGTATTCTACATGAGATAAGATGCAATAACTTACATAGATAATCAACTTATGCAACTAAATGTATTTTTGTGGTGTTCATTAGATAACCAACTCATATGTAGACTACCCTAGAACCTTATAATCCCATGACAGTGCCAAAAACTCGAATTAGGACGAGTACGATAGATTAAGAAACCAAAAATCCTTGTTTTATACCTAAATCAACGCCACCAGTATAACTGCGGTATATTGATCGAGCAGAACTTGTTCAATCAGCATGTTAGATGACTTGTTTAACGTGCTAGTCTTGGATGGCCCTGATTGGTTGGGGGTGTAGATCCATGACATGGCACCCATGTATAGGCTCCCTAACTAGCTAAGTTCCCCACACTACTCCTCTCTCTCACTTTTCTCTCATTCTCAACACAAATTCATTTTCTCTCCTCACTTATTATTCTCTTCTCTCCTCCTTCTTCTTGCTGGACCTATAGGAGCTTAGGCCTATGGTTGAATAATTAGGTCTGATGGTGGACACAGAAGTTTTGCTAGCATCTAGGTTTGTATTGGGTTCCTCCCTAAGGCAATTATACCTTGCTTATAAAAAATGAGACTTTGACTCACTATTTTTCTTGATATTTGAATTTTGATTTTAGTTTAGTTTAGGCTAGTAAGGCCACATTCATGTAAAGATTTACTCTCCTGCACCATGATTTCAAATTCCATGTTTTATGTTAGAGTAGGGAATTTATGTGGTATTTAGTGCAGGGCTAGTTTTCTTGTTGTTCAGAGCTTCCCCACACAGTCATTAGGGCTACAGCATGCTAGAGATCACACATGCACGCATGATTGCAACACCGATTTCACATCATGAACTTATTTATCCTAGTTCTGGGATTTATTGACCTAACCTGGTGCACACTCACTTATTTGACACGAAACTTGGTTGCACACCTCACATTTTTTTATATATAGTAGATCCTAATTTGTGGAATCGAAATCGGACGAGAAGCAGTCGAGAATCAATCGATAGAATCGAGCAAACTGTTTATTATATTTGTCCAGGGAAAACATGCTCAGAATCAGCAATATTTTGGTTAGTTTGCATACGGATTTTTTTTGTTGATTCAATAAACACCTCATCTCGATCTTTGAGTATGTTATCATAGAATTTATGATTATTTGTTGGCGGTATGTTTTCCTTATTTACTTGATGTGGTAGCTTGTTTCACTATGTTTTAGTTTCGAAAATACAGATCCATACTCAGGTTTCTTATTCTTGATCAATATTATTGTGATTTTTTTCATTCTCGTCAGTTGATGAGCATGATGCATACTTTGATCAACATGGTTGTATCTTTCTTTTATGACTTGATCTTGATACACATGCACTCGTACTAGCTCGATCGTCTTAGTTCGGCATCTCATTTTAGTATCAACATATGTTTTCAATTATGTGTTTGCTTTACTGGCTACGTGATAGCATGTTTTAGGCGATGTTCGCCTTACTATGCTTCTATTGTACCGTATGTATCGTACTCCTGTATCGTACTAGTTCGATCTTTATCATGTTTTTAACACAGACCAGCTCGACCACTTGTGTGATATCTCGGTATAGTTGCAAGGTTCTGCTAGAGTCTTGGGCTAGAGTTAGGAAGGTTTGTTTGTTCTTGATTCGTTTTGAACCGAAATCGATTACATTCAGCAAACAAACCAACCTTTAAATTAGGGTTCCTGTCATGGCAGTCTGTTGACAATATACTGATGGTATATTGTTCATGCATAAACCCTTTTTGGGGGTTGTTTCATGCGCATCTCATATCGGATACCTTGGATACAATTCAAGGCTCTGCATTGGTGTATGTATATATAGTATTAGCATTCTGACATGTTACTATCTCATGTATGCCCCATAACCTAGAGGGCATGTAATGACTGCTAGTATATCGCATTGCCTATGACATACACGATGAATATACGATGTGATCGATGGGCACCTGCCATCTTGCATCCTTGATAGTATTTAGCATCTAGGGTACAACATATCTAGGATCAATTTTTCAAGTATCTACGACACAAGAATCGAGACATGACTTGAAGGGTTAATAACTAACATAATCACATAGATCATTACGTGGGAAAGGATTTCGGGTTCATGCAACAATGTTAGATATGATATAAACTTGACAGCCTAGTGTTGTATTTGTTCTAACTCGTATTCAAGTAGATCCATATGTATACGTTTCAACAACATTGATGGCCACTCTGGTACTGACATTTTTGTCACCTTCTTATATATCATTTTACATTTCTGTCGGCCTTGGTGTGTGTGCAGTGCTTGTTCTCGACGAATCCTTATTAGTAATCAGTGCAACCTAAGTGGCAAATGATAGCAATTCGTAGGTTATGATTACTCATGATATGTTGATAGATTGTTTATGTTTATCATTTTCTGTAGTAGCTACTTGCTTTGTAGTCTTACTTTTTAGATTGTGTGTTGATGTCGCATTGATTCTCATGTTCCTGCTTATATATATATATATATATATATATATATATATATATATATATATATATATATATATATATATATATATATATATATATGTATAAAAAAAAATAAAAAAAAATATATATATATATATATATGTATGTATGTCATGATAGATAGATTGTTGTTGATTTATTTCATGTTTTGGTTTTCAATATCTTTTGGAGCTTCCTTTATCGTGATTACTATTTGGCCGGGGTTGACCATATTGGTTTTGCATGGCAAGATATTTTAGTTGAGTTAGAGGATCCACCAGCTTTCTTCCCAGATGATGTACCGTACGCGAAGGAGGGTGGCATGAAAGCATGAGTGGATTTCTTTCCCCGCCTACCCGTATCTTTATTTTGTAATAGTACACTTATTCTTTTGGACATTTAGCCTAGAAGCATGTGTTAGCTCATGCATTCTGGGATCTAGTTCCCATGGGCAGATAACATTATGTATATTATCTCTAGACTGCAACTAGATTATGATAATATATATTGACACTAATACTAATACTTCCATTTGGTTACTAGTAAGGCTGGTCCTAAGGTTTAGTAGGCCCAGGCGAAAAAAAAAAACAATTGCCCTTTGTCAAAAAAATTCAACGAATAAATTTTATTAAAAATGATGGAACTACAAAAAGGTACATGAAAAAAAACCATAACACAATCACGTGCTATTTGTTCGCTTAATTGTGACATATTATTTACTAATCATCGCTAAAGATGTTTGTGTTGCTACCGCGTGTGCGCACAAAAGATTAGGTCCAAAATAATTTTTTAAAGCAATTGTGTGAGGCTTATTAAATTAATTGTGCATCTTTTTCTACCTACATGATTTGAATCAACCGGAAAGATCTCTTCATGAATTATGCGAAGATCACTTCATGAATCATGCAAACTTTTAGTTTTCATTGGTTGCTTAGGAATAACTATTCATGTTTGACATCATACAAACATCATTTTCTGATATGGATCACATGAGCTAATGATTATTACACTTCAGAATTAGTATGTCATTGGAAAAGAAAATTACTATAACATCTTTGTTATTTGTTATCTTGCATGTATTACGAAATTGATTTGTTGCTTTTTCTTTTAACTGCAAAGGTTGAACTTTGGGGTTGGTTTTGAAGATTTCGTGAAGGCAAAACTCAAATGAACGAGGAGATATACGATTGCCTGGTCGAGAAGGCCAAAGAGTATGGTTATGATGTGCAGAAGCTTAAAAAGACACCATAAACAAGGACTCTACCTGAATATAGTGAAAGCCCTAAGGAAACCAAGGGCATATGATGGCTTAAGTCCCTCCTAGACAAATAGATCATTTGAGTGGAGTTAAACTTATAATCATAAATAAGCAATTTAAGATAAACTTTGATCTCATCGTCCTGTACCATTGTAGAATTTCTTAAACAATCACCTTCATCATGTATATGTACTTAGAGCATCCACAGTGACAACACTCCAAATTACTTCAAACCATACTCCAAATATTAATTTTGAAGTATTTCCTTCATGTTGGTACACAATGGTATACTCCAAATAAGCACTCCAAATTGACAAGTGGCAACATCCCATCTTTTTTCTCCTTATTTTTCCTTCATAATTGACAAGTGGCAACACTCCAACAAAAAGAATGAAATAGAAAAGTAAATACGGTGGGCCCCAAGTAACTATAGCTCCACTAGTGGACTCTCCAAATTTGGAGAGTCCTTTGGCTTTCTACTATTTTTCAAGTGTGGATAAGAGTCCATTGTAGCACTCAAGTGCTATAAAATTTGGCTAAAGGCCAAATATAGCACTTGAAAAGAGTCCCACTGTGGATGCTCTTAGCTTGTGGCAGTTTCAAGTGTTGCTCGTGCTCTATGTCTGTGCATGTGTTGTTTTGTTTGTTTATTATTATATGACTGCTATACCAAACATTGTTTGGAGATTGTGGAAGGCTACTGGTAATACTAATATCAGCCTAGAATGATAGTTTTCATTCCTAGTGATAAATTTTTTTAATAAAATCTCTCAAATTTTATGAATTGCTAATACTAACTTCAAACTAATATTACATTTTATTTTATTAAACTTGAAAACATAATTTCTATGAACATAATCTCTGTGACACATTTCCAAACAGAAGAAGGATGAAGCGCATATTGAAGAAAAGAAGAAGAAAAAAAAACCTCGAGGCACTGGAGCCAGGACGAAGCAGTGCTCCGTTCGAACAATTCTCATGAACTTTCCAGCGTTGCCACCACCAGCATCTATGAGAAGATAAAGAAGAGAAGAGAGAAGTCACTAACTAATGCTCGAATATATATTTTGAATTTTTGAACATATATGAGAAGATAGAAGAAAAAAGGGAAGATGAACTGATTCTTCTACCATCTCGAAATATTCATCTACGTTCGATAATATAATGGATGCCCCACTCCCCACCCACCCACCCCCCCCCCCCCCCCCCCCCCCCCCACCCCCCCCCCCCCTCCGACCGTCGATTATTCTTCTCCAGCACCTTTTCGTTTGTGTGATTTCTTGGATGTTAATGCTCCCTTCTATATAGGACTGGGTTGTGAGATGAGGTCAATAACAAACAAAAATATATAAATGGCGCCCTCCCTTTTGTTTGGGCCCTAGGCTGTGGCCCAGGCTGCCCTACGTCAGGGCCGGGCATGGTTACTAACTACCTAAGCATATATGATATTTGTGATGTACATATTTGGACCAAACCGACCAAATCTAACCAAACCAAACCGAATTGGTCGATTTTTAACCGAACCGATGGTCCGGTCGGATTGGTTCGACTTGACCATTTAAAAAATCGATCGATTTTGTTCGGTTCACGGTTTGGTCATTCCAAAAACCGCTTAAACCGAGCCTAGTTAGTAGCAACCTAAAGTTAGGTTTATATCCGATCCAACTTATCCATCTCATGGTTTGTTTATTTTCCATCTTCAATTTATAGATCTATTAGGATTATGGCTTATTTTCGATAATCATTTTGGATTTGTGGAAAAAATTTATTATGCAAATGATTTACTTAGAAGATTACTGTCCACTTTGGTATCTCATACAAACATCTTCCAAACAGGAGATGGTTAGGATTTATTTTTGTGTGAATTTACTTTATGAAACACTTTTATATACTTGAAATTTTTGTCTGATCAAAACCGATCAGTCGAACCGATCCGAACCGAACCAAGGCGGTAAGTTTCAAAACCGAACCGACCAATTGGTTGATTTGGTTCGACTGTGATTATTTTCAAAACCGATTAACTTCGGTTCGACTTCGGTTGTCACAAATAGGTCGACCACCGACCGATGCACACCCCTATACGATATGGCATTTGGAACATCATATTGTTCTTTCATGATATGTTAATCTTTATTGTTTCTTGTTTGTTAATTTGAGACTTAGAATTGCTTGTAAACCGTATGATATGACTGATGGATTGTACCCTAATATCTGAATTTGGAGAACGGGAGGGAGTATAACACTGCCAACTACGCCTTACGAAATATGTTAGCACTCCAAAGTACGATCACAGGTGTAAAAGAACGTAAATATTGCCAAAATGAATGGCACACAGTTCAGTACTGTTTCACATATAGGTATACAATTTCACAAAAGTCACGAGAGAACATTATGAGACGAACAGGTGCACAAAATTCTCTTTTATCCTTATTTTGGTGCAAGGGCTTGGTTCTTCACACTATACTGGATCTCAAATTCTGTACTAGTGCTTAAAGAAAAATAACGATCAGTGTTTCTAGCCGAGATCCCCAGTTGAATCAAATGTAGGTTTGAGGCTAATAGTTTAGGTCAAGGATGGACTGGGATGGTCAATTACATGTTTCCAAATTAAAACATGATACCGCTCAAGTGGTTCTACCAAATTAAATTAACAACATTGGACCCAAAATCAAAATATTTCTTTAAGTAAATATAACATATATGCCCGTCTGCTGCGGTATACCATCAATTTGTGTTAAAACCACACGAAAAATTGGTAAAACAAAAATCTGCACATTAACTGAACATTTGTGTTCCAGACTTGAAAAAAACAGATGCACCAGAATGTCTAAATAACAAATTAGCTAATCAAATCTAGTGATTTGTTTTTGTGACAAACAATTATATCTTCTTGTGCAACAATTACATAGAAGCAACTTGGTTTGCACCATAAGGACAAGAATATGGAGCAATCTAATATTACAGTACCTAAGCTGAAGGCTAACCAGGAATTCCATCTTAAGTTCACAGTAGTGGAACACTTGCAAATGATTAATGAACCAAAAATGTTTCATTGAGCCGACCAGGTTATTTAACAAGCTTTCTCAAAACTTCTTTGGCGCTCTTTTCCATCTTGGGAAGGGCCCAGTCATGCTGAATGATGTCAATGCTATCCTTCTCTGCGCTCAAGCTCTGAAAGAACACAGGAACAAGAATACATAATATTAGCTTTGCATTCAATAAACGAACCTTTTTTACAGATATTCTGATCGTACACAAAATTTACTTCCTTATTAATACTTTCTACACAATAAAATGGATACAGAACACGTTACGGCTTGTGAAGAGAAATCAAAATCTGATCAACATGCACAAGAAAAGGAGATATATGATTTGGCATCGAAAAGGGTAACCAATACTCTTGACCAGATAGTGTACATGACTGGACATGAAGACAACTTAAACATACTTAAATAAACCATCATACACAAAGTAAAAGAAGTTTAATTGTTCCAAGAAATATAACCAAGCAGGCTATCCAGAAATGGATCAGTGAGTTGTGACAAAGTAGAGGTAAGCCCAGGCAAGGATAAAGTTAATATTGTTTGAGATGGCTTAGATGCATTCAAACGACGAGTAGGGCTGTTAGCATGTTATATCGACCCAAGAACCCAAACCCGAGACTGGACCCGGCCTGGTTTTACCAGAACTGGACCTAGAACTGAACCATGCAAAAAATTAGAGATATAAGGTATATAACTCTTATAAGATTTTAGTTACTTCCGTATAGATTGCATCCAAAATACCCGAAGCAAAACTCAACCAGACCTGGCATGGATTTTGTGGTGAAAGGATAGGGTACGATCCCAATCCGAAGATCATATGGGTAGGGTTGTCATCCAAAACTTGGAACCATGAGTTATGGACTAGCACTACCCAGCCCGACCCAAAGATAACATGACTTCAAACGAAAGCTCTTGTTATGGTAATTCTTTCTGGTACATATTGGACAGTTCTAAATTTTCTTCTTATCAGATTACCACCTAAGATATGTAGGTAGTGAAGCATAGTACTTAAATCAGTGTGTGCATTGCCAGACTTGTTTCCAATGCCTACATTCTCAAAAGACTTAAATTGTCAGATTCTAAACATTCATTTAGCAGCCTGATTCTAAATATTTTCAGTAGCAGCTGCAAACTATTATATTTTCCAGAATACTTCTTCAAAGCACAAACTTGCAAAAATGAAGGATAAACAAAGTCCCTCAACTCAAACCTAAAAGTGAGCATTCTAGCAGAAATAATGTAAATATAAGAACTATTTTCTGCCTCTGATTGTCTCATTCGCGATTAACAACTATAAAAGATAATATCTTCAACAATCGTAAAACAAATTCAATTTAGTAATCAAAATCATGTTTTCTTTTCTAAAGATGTTATGAAGTTGCATTAGAAGTCATTTTAGTCAGAAAACATTAATAAAACAATAATTAGTCATTGCAGCATTGTACTAGGCCTAGATATTATTTTCTGCACAAGTCACACATCTATGATAAGTTTCACTGTGGACACGTTCCTCAACCCAACTTTCAAAGCCATAACTCAAAAAGGTAAATAAATGTTCTGAAAAAAGATATTAAAGACTTCACTTTTTGATCAAAACTCGCAAGTTGGACCAAATTTGATCCAAAATAAGAGTTTTTATTCTTAAGTGAGAATAGTTTATACTATTTTATTGTAACATTAATTACCACTAGGGAGTTTCAGGGTTTTGGCTTCGAGTTTTAGCTTGCCAAACATGACCTGTATATCCTAATATTTGGCAAATTATTAGCTAAGTGTCCTTATTTCTGAAACCCATCATGTGAATGTTTTTTACATTTTTCTAAATTACAGTCAGAATTTAGTGGTCACCTAATGTTGCATAAGCTTTTTCTGACCAAAATAGCCTTTTGTGTATTTCTTGTATCAAGCCAGAAAGTTGCTAATATAATGAAGGTGCCAAGACAAGAGTAGGGATTGTTGTTAGGGGTGAGGTCATGGAAGCAGTAGAGGAAAGATGATAGTATTCGTACTTTAACGCAGATGTTAATAATGTCAGCCCCCTGTATCATGTGAAAACCTAAGAAGGATACCATTATTGGTTTTGAAAAACTTAGGGGATCTTCTTGATTGGTTTTAAAAATGAGGTGGCATCTGATTTTCAACCAAATTCAGGGAGGTTAGTGAAAAAGATTAGTGAAAGTTACCTAAACATATAATTTACACATCCTATGAGTAGGCAGCTTTGCATGCAGGAAAGTGACCACAGATAGCTAAATAGTAAATACGAGCTAATAAATGAACAGCAATGTGCCTGACACATGACTTAACAAATCAAGGCCACACCTTCGATGGATCAAAACCCATTCCACCCATTTGCATCATGCGCTGTGTGTCATCCATAGCTGCGCAGATGACCTCATATCAGATCCAGAAGATACATGGAAATTTTTTTAAAAAAAAGTCAATATGCAATACTAACCATTTTCTTCACCCAGAATAAGGCTGAATAGGCCCCTCAGTCCGAACAGATTAAGAAAATACCTGGTGGGAAAATGGAAGGATTAACAAATCTTTCCCAGTGAACAAAAAAGTATGAGATAAAAGCCAATGAATAAAGTGCTTTTAGCAGGATAAGCTTTTCTGCTAAAAGAAGGCATACCATGATCGGCTGCTGACATAGCTTACATCAACAGTGCTCAGGTCAATCCCGTTTTGCAACATTGATCTAAATCTCTGTGTTAATGGGAAAGGAATTTTTGCTGCAAAAGCGGCATTCAGTAATCAGTAAGCATGCAATGCATACCGAAAGTACCATGCAAGGCTTACTCTAGATGAGCGGAAAGTGAAACAATAACAGGTTAGATCAAACTTCAAGAAAACTTCCCTAGTTGATAGTGGGTAGCAAGCACATACACATGTAGGAACGAATTTTGAGAACTTAAGATCTGCTACATGGAGGAGGGTTGCGTTAGCAGGCCGTTGCCAACAGCCAGCGTAATATATTATTGGATCTCTATGAAATGATCCTCAGTAGTGCGAGCATTACAGAGAACATGGCCCTTAACCAAATGGAATAAGAGGAATCAAACAGCCTATCCCAAAATATTTGGATAAATTGTTGAGATCTGCTACATGATGGAAATATCATTGCACAATTTAAAAGATTTAGAACATTTGAGAAAGATTTCTGCATCAATTTCACTATCCCTCTTTTAGAGTACCAAGTTTTACACAAGTTATAAACATCTAAAGTTTACTTTCCAAAATACTATGTAGTTTGATTTCAAATTTTTCAAGAGCTGCTGTTGAAGAGGGAAATTCTTATACTGACTAGTCTATGCTAAGTGGAATATATTATTTAGAAATAAATATAAGGGCAAACCATATAAAAGACAGGGTCCTTAGCACATGCTTGAATAGCAGGACATGATGGATTTGATTTAAAACATTCCTCTTTGATCAACCACACATCATACACCTTTGAAACTCCTCATCCATGCATCAATTTCACGATCCCTCTTTTAGAGTACCAAGTTTTACACAAGTTATAAACATCTAAAGTTTACTTTCCAAAATACTATGTAGTTCATTTCAAATTTTCAAGAGCTTATGTTGAAGAGGGAAATTCTTATACTGACTAGTCTATGCTAAGTGGTATACTATATTATTTAGAAATAAATATAAGGGCAAACCATATAAAAGACAGGGTCTTAGCACATGCTTGAATAGAAGGACATGATGGATTTGATTTAAAATATTACTCTTTGATCAACCACACATCATACACCTTTGAAACTCCTCATGCATTAAGTTGTTTAAACTTTTAGTACTTTTAAAGCAACAGATCAGCTTGGGCACTATCTACTAGCATAAACTTGGTATAAAGTCAGGGTATAATAATAGGTCTATAAAATACATGAACAGGTCTACCTTGATGGCTGTATGTCAATTCTGAATCCTGTTGTAAGGCTTAAAGCCTAAGAACTGTGTGAAAAACCTACCCTTCAATTTCCTTCATTCTTTTACAAGAAAACCATAAACACATTGAAATTTAGTGGTCACATATCTTCTTGGAAAGATGAATTTCATGCCTAAAAGATAAAGTGCAGCTCTTTTGGAATTCTCCATATTAAACCTCTACAGTATCTTGTCAATGTATACTGTTTGGGAGAAACCTAGTATCTTATTTGTTCGATTTCTATATAGCTTTATTCCTATAATAAGAGATCCTTCTCCCAAATTTTTCATTAAGAATACTTGAAGAGCCCAAGCATTCTAGTTTTAGCCGGACCTCGACTAATTTTAATGTTCCTACAACATTCCCAATGAATAGAAATGTTCATCACCATAAAGGACTAGTATTGATGTATTAATCCCACTAATCTTTTTGTACACATTAAAAAAGTTATCCATAAAACATTTAAGGCAGCTAATTCCTCTTCCTCCACTAACCTAAAACCCATTCACTTTAATTTTGTAACACTTTTCCTCAAAAATAAATCTCTAAAAGTTGTTTTCATACTTGAAAACCCATAATTGTTGTTCCCACATACAATTGCAACCAAATATGTTCTAAAACCTATGTAATAGCTCCAAACTTATTCTTCCTCATGCCGCATCAAGTCCAAACACTAAATCATGGTTCATCATCATCATTATCCAAGCCTTGTCCCATCAAATGAGTTTGTCTATGGAACATAAGGACGCTCCATAAAAATTGACAAAGTTTCAATGATCAGGCCGACCTTAACTCAACCTTCAAAGTTGGTGCTGAGTTTCAGCCAAGATAGTATGAGCATGAAAGGGTCACACACGATGAAATATAGACAGCCAATTAGCGGGTAGGTAGGCCCACCTTTTGGCTATGCAGTTTAAGCTCATGCAACCAAGGAGCTCCCACGAGTCTAAACGAAGGATAAGACGATACAATTTGATATAGGTATTTGCATTCATCTCTATGACACGGGGCAAGGTTCTTGACCTTTGATAACTTTTGTTCTTAATCCAACTAAACATGGCTCTTGATCCAGAATCCTATTTCAAAACGTACTTAGTGACACATAAGAACTTCTAGAGTTGCTTAAAGTCTTAAATATTATTGTGAGAGTTATTCATTCGGAATTGTATGATTTACTACAATCATTCATTCTAGGGAGATGTAAGGCTGCATGGTAGGTTATATGTTATCTAAGATTTAATTCATGACAAGAAGTGGAAAGGTGCATAGTAATTTGTACTACTTAATGAGCATATTTGAATTCTACTTTGAGTCATAAGTATGCATTTATCTCCTAAATATGTTGACACATCACGGAAATGTTGATTTTTGGTACTGCTGTCCCAAGATAATGAGGACTTGTACCTCATTCTCAAGAACGAGAATCATAATAGATACTCTCTCACTTCGCAATAAAAAAATTCAAAATTTTATTAATTAGAACATTAATTTTCCCTACTACAATCTTCTTATTTATATTAAGTAGGCTGCTTAAGTGTTAAGAAAATCCTTAATGATATAACTACATAAAGAAAGTAAAATAAAAAAAATCTAATAATTAACCACCAAAATCCTCTAAAAATCACCCCAAGCAGCCCCTAGTCATCCTAGCCTGTCTAGCCCGGAATTCTGTCAGAATTTTGGGTTTTCCCGAGTTTAGACATGCAAGGACCTGGAATTACGTTGGAGTTCGTGGTCATCCTGGATCTGGCTTGTTTTGTCCGGGTGTGGCATGGGTTTAGGTTGACTCCTTGGGAGCCTAAATTGGTGGAAATGCATGGCCCAGCTTGGGTTGGGCCTCCTTTTACATTGCGTTAGATCCCTCTTGTTGTAGAGAACTCGACCCAATTTCTTGTGTCGTCGCCTAGATCGAGTTCTCAATCGATATCATCTCCTTTCAAAAGTACATCATGATGTCGCCTCCAATATTGAAAACCTTGTGCTTACGATATTGGTACAGGAAATTCTATAGCAACTTGTTCCATCACGCACTAGTCTTCCACAGTTGCTCCATATCCTCGTCGTGAACTTCATGTACTTGCTAAATTTTCTGTTGTCGTACTCTTTCCTGACCCATTCACAACTTCCCCCAAGTGCCTCTTCTCCTTCGAGTCCTCCGCAGTTTTCCTAATAAACTTATCCTCACATGGGCTTATGTCTTAATGTGGTAAGCTCGACAAATCATCTCCTGAACAAGGATAATATGATGCTGAATGTTCCGCATGGGTACTAGTCCTCTAGGAAGCTCTTCCAGAAGAATGCCATGAAACTCCTCGATGAATGGTCGTACCTTTGATGGAATCGTTCCTCCCTCCGTCAACTATTTGGCCTCTATGCACTCTTTTACTACCAACTCATGTAAACCTCGAAAGCCTCCTTGAATTCCACTCTTACTTTCTTTATGGAGATTGTCAAAAAATAGAACATCTTTTCCTTCTCTTGTAAAGATTCAATTCGGATATCCTTCTCCAAAGGTGTAAGTTTATAACTCGTCCCGTTCTTTACCGACCGATAAGTGTTAAGACGCTCGTCGTGCTTGGCCCCAACATCAAACTACTGTAACATCAAGCCCGTCCACCTTATCACAATAGACCAAGTTTGTACATGCACCAATGTAGAAAGGCACTCAGTACCTTCTGAATGCACCGGATTGAGCATGAATCTGGGTGTACCTCCAACGTCAAACCTGCGACTTCGACTCTTTGTCGGCTAATGTTCTCCTGGTTGTCGTAGTCAACCACCACTCCGTTCCATTTACCATTGCCATGTATATCAGGTTCGAAAGAGCCTATTCGTTGTGAAGAATCCTCGGGTCTTGGTGCTAACATGATCATTCGCACTACACCAAGAGCCACTTCTTCCTTCTTGAAATCGTCTGGATTGAAGATGCCGTCATTACCTGTTTCATCATCAGACGCTTCGCACTCGGTGTATGCCACATACTTTCTCCGTGGACAATAACTCGAACGGTGACCATGTTGATTGTGCTTGAAACACTTACCAAGGACATGATTGGCATAAGGAAGGTTGGGTCGGATAGTCTCCTCGATAGTTGCTTTCCCGCTGCCTTCTCCGATATTCTCTTTGGATGCTTCACTCATGGACTTGTTCATAGGCCACTCTACCTCCTCTGATTGTCACTTTGATATGTTATTTCATTGTCACTTTTCATGTAGCAATAGCTCGCCTACAAAGCTTGGTTTCTCGTCTCCGTCGAGTTAGGGTTGCACTGAGCCCCAATCCGAACTCAAATCGCTTGTTTGAGCCCATCCATAAAAGCGAGATGTTTGAACCTCCCATTAGGTCACGTCAAGGTGGTTCCGCTCGGCAATACACAAAAAACTCTGCTATACTCGATACACTATGTTCTTATATATGTACATACCTCTGATACCGATGGAAAATACGTTGTTTGTAGTCGAGTATGAAACGTGCTTTCGACTTCTTCTGCATCTTCTTCCATGCGGCGATGCGTCTCTTTCTGTCTCGCTTACACTCATCCTGCAACCTAGCCTACCAAGCTGACGGCCCCAACCTCAATCGATAGGCAAAGATCTTCATGTAATCAAAGAATCGATTCATCTCCGACAACTAATCCATAAACTCCTCGATGCCAAGATTGCCATAAAAGATTGAAAAATCAACCTTCAACTTGAAATTATCTATGCTCCCGTACAGACCTTTCCTACGACTGTTACGTTGATAAGCATAGGCATCATCAAACCGATCCCCGCAATTAAGAAAATCGCTCCTCCCTTAGTCACCGCATCGACTGCGCCCACTAATATCGTGTCGACCATCATAGTCTTGTCGATCATTCAGTATGTCACTAGTATGATCATTATCACGACATCGCCTGGCAAAATCAACAAACTAGTCATCGAATCTAAATGAACCCTCCGTGAAAGATTTTCTCGCATCGGTACTTGTCCATCTTCCGGGAGGTCACGGACGTTGCTCACTGGTGATGTCGTTTCTAGATCACGAACCGGTTGTCCTAATGGGACATGATTGCCTCCCATCTGTTTGATTCGCTGACGCAGAGGGTAAATCCCACATAAAGATTTATATTGCAACAGACCATCATAGAGGGGCATGCAACCCCCTATTCTTTGTCAAGGAGTTGTCGGTCACCGTCATTTGATCCCATCATGTCTCTCGACACATCAAGGTTCTGATACCACCTGACATAGGATGAAAACGTCGATCCCTGGAGCTAAAGACCCAAGATAACAAGGACATGCACCCCAATTCTTAGTAACTAGAATCATAATAGATAAACACCCCTGGAGCAACATAAAAACTCAATTGATTAATCAAAACGTAACTTTTCCTACTACAATCTTCTTATTTATACTAAGTAGACCACTTAAGGCCTAAGCAAGAAAACTCTAAAGGATACATCTAAATAAAGAAAGGAAAATAAAAAAAGTTTTACTAAGGGTTTGCTTGGTAATGGTGTTTCCACCGGCTTTGGGGTGTTTTTAAACCGACCGTTTATGAAAATCCATGCTTGGTAATTTTTTTGGGCCACTGGATATGGTCAGCTCAAAAACCTCCCAAAACTGGTATAATGTATTTTTGGGTGGCTTATAAACACACCAAGTCGGTGGATTTTGGGCGGCTTTATTATTTTATTCCATTTATATCCTCACCAAAGTAATATAAATATAACTACTAATAACTTAACCCTATTTTTTTTCCTATGTGTTTCTCTTTACCTTCCTTCCCGCGGCTCCTTCCCGCTGCTGTGCTTCCGGTTAGTTATGAATTGTCCAACTTTCTTCCCAATGTTCATGGTTATTACACACAAATCTTTCCTACATGTCCAACAGACCCACAATACACAATACATGCATACAAATGCACTCACGCACATGTATCATTCTTTCCTCGCTATACAAGCATATGCATGCATCATCTTTCCCACATGCCAACAAACCCATAGTACATGCACGCATGACGCATCATTTTCCAACATGCATGTATGGCTACACACATGTATGTATCTTTCTTATTTTTTGTATTTGAACTTTTATTTGTTATTGTTTGCTTTCAATTACTAATTAATTTTGTTGTTGCTATATTTGAGATAATGTATGCGATAAGAATGCAGGAAATGCTTTTTGATTGGGTGGGGGGGGGCTACCTTCACATCCATAAACCCATATTTTATCATGAATAACTTTTATTTATATATGGACATAAATGTAAGTTTATTATTGTAGAAAATTTCAGAAACCGCTGGTTAGTGAATTACCAAGCAAGAATTGGAGTGGTTTAAAAATTGCTACTTAAAACCACCAAAAATCAGACTGCTCATTACCGTTCATTTCCGTTACTCTAAAAACACCCCATAACCGCTACCCTCATAATTGCCAAGCAGACCCTAATTAACTACCAAAATCCTCTCAAAAAAACCCCAAGCAGCCCCCTAGTCAGCCTAGCCCGCCTGGCCAAGAATTCCACTGGAATTCTGAGTTTTTCCGAACTTAGACATAAAGGGACCCGGAATTCCGTCAGCCCAGGCTCTGGCTTGTTTTCGCCTAAGTCTGGCCTGGTTTGGCCCGAGTTTGGGCTGAGTGCTTACGGCCTAAATTGGTGGACATGATTGGCTCATCTTTGGGTTGGGCCTCCTTTTTACATTTGCGTCATATGTATGCATTTCTTATGGGGAGTAACGAAATATTTTGAATTATGAATTGAGGTTTTCTTCGTAGATGAATTTCTTCTCTATGCCCGTGCACTGGCTTGTTTTGGCCCAAGTCTGGCCTGGTTTGGCTCGGGTTTAGGCTGACTGCTTGGGGCCTAAATTGGTGGACATGATTGGCCCATCTTTGGGCTGGGCTTCCTTTTATGTTTGCATCATATGTATGCATTTCTTACGGAAAGGAACAAAATATTTTGAATTATGAGTAGATGGATTTCTTCTCTATGCTCTTCCCTTAGGCAAAGTCCTTTAGGTTATCTTGGTTACAAGTACAACTCTATCCCTCGAACTTGTCCAACACTCCGGTATTACTTAGACTCGAATGTTTTTTCCTCTTACTATTTTAATACCTATAGAGCGATAATTGTTTGGGAAATTGATATCATTCGTAAAACAGAACACAATGACTATGGTATGTAATATGTATACATTGAGTAAAGTTCAAAACTTCACAAGCAAAATTTTGTTGTTCCAATGTTTAAGACGTCACATCTGTGCACTTTGATCAAGCTTCAAGGAACATATATCCATCAAAATAAGTAGTTAAGATATATCCGTCAAAATAAGTAGCTAACATATATCCATCACAATGGTGGACTGAAATTCGTTTGATTTTTCATCCACAAAAAGGCCCCAATTGTGAGTATAAATATGGGTTCTAGTAGAATTAAATGAATAATAAAGTCATATGGTAACAAACTTGATCAACCTCGAATAAAGGATAAAAATGGATATCCCGGAGACACACAACTAATAGCCTAATACTCTCTAGATGGCACCTAGCACCCATAAAGCCTAGAAATTAACTAGTACGTAAGTAATTACGCACCAAGAAATTAGAAAAGGCTATAAGGGCACACCAGGCAGACTGTGATCAGTCTTCTTTAAAATATTATGTTTAATGGTGAAGAGCGTACACTTCTCCCTTTGTACAACCATCAAACACTACCAATCATGTACCAGCAATATTCATTGAGGTAAATGACTTGATCAGGCACATAAAAAGTAAATTAAATGGAAGACGAACATAAATAGCTGAAAATGCTGCCAAAATGCATAGTAACTTAAACCCTTGAACAAAATAACAGATAGATCAATTGCATCATAGATTATGGGACAACATACCTGCTACAAAACCAGAGAAGAAAAAGTTCACCCACGCAAAAGTAAGCGTCTGAAAGAGCAAAGATGATTGTATGAAAAGGTGAATGAGTCAATTTTTTTGTGTATGAAAAGGTGAACGAGTCAATTTTTTTGTACAAAAACATTGTATACCTGTGGGATGATCATTGAAAGGTTTTTCTTCATCATATCCATGGCCATGTTAGGATCTGAGAACATTTGTGCTTGTGGGTTTGAAGCTTGGCCTTTTGGAACATGCAACAGGCCATTCTCCTACAAAAAAAAGTGCATAGTTTCCAGAGTTAAATTAATATTCTGTTGGTACCAGAAGCACTGATTTAATGTGGATAATAAATATGTTCTGATTTTCTATGTTGGGATCTTGTGCCCAGTTCCAAGTTCCTAAGCCTAGTGAGGTTCACTAAGGCACTACGAAACACACTCCAAAAAATTGTGTTGTGTCTGTGTAGGACATGGATTGGACACGATGCGGAATCCAAAATGCAATAGGTCGCACCAAAATGTGTCATGTCTGTGTCCATATCTCACTATTGGACACGCCAAAACTTGGTGTCGTGTTCTTGTCGCATCGGACACATACAGTGTTAGTTCCGAGACAGATCAAGTGGAAGAACGGTCAGAAACAGAGATCTCACACAAACAAGTTTGCTTCTCTGATCTGAATCTGAGGACTTCGAAGATTCACACAAGCAAGTTTGCTCTCCCAAGAACTTGAAGCCACTACAGATATTTAGATTACAACTTTATCTCTTATGTGACAAACTAATAGAAATATTATGTTCTTCCTTGCAATCGCAGTTGCTAACGGACAGAACAGTTTACAACTTGCAGAAAACTAGACAAAGAAGAAAAAGACGATACAACTCTTGCTGGGGTGATGAAGATCACCGTTGCTCAAAACGAGATTCGCTCCCACGCGATCTGCTCCCAGGAACCAACAAGTTCTTTCAAAACTTCTGGAACGCTCGTTGTAACTCCTCTGGACTCCAATGGAGGCATCAGCAAGACTTTCTTCAGCTCTCAATTTCGAAGTAAGTCAGCAAATGAGGCATGAAGAGAGTATTTATAGAGTAGAGAAGAAACCCTAACCATAATCCTGGCCGCCAACCAATTACGGAAAGATAGGATCGAATTAAATTCAAATCCCATAAAAAATAGATCTGAATATTTGACTCTATCTTTCCATAATCCTTCAAATCCGGCAATCAGTAGGATAATGCGCCAACTGCGATATCTACGCATATGCACACATCAGCGCAGCTGCAGCTGCTCCTGTGCGGATGTTGAGTGCAAAGTGCGCCAACAAAGCTCCACTATGCGCCTAGAGCCCGAGCCCGAGTCGGAGTCGCTAAGCCCCTTTGGGGCTTAGCTCCAAAGAAAATTTTTCCAATAGTGACAAAAATAATAAATGTTTTCTTGAGAAGTTAATTCTTTTTCTTCCTAGGAAAACACCCTCACATGACACCCACATGTACCCCACCACACCCCATGTGCACACGTCAACACAAGTAAAGAATTATATTGAGATACCCACTTGGTGGTGTTTCAATGTGGGACTATTTTTACTAGGTCAAAGGCAAAAACACCAGCATATTGGATATGACACAAACACTTCAAGGTACTCTAGCAAAAGCCCCGTCCTTAGTGGTAGTGGTGGTAGTGGTGTTGGTGGTAATAGTAGATATCTTAATTTACCATTGAAATCCATTCAAGCATCGGAAAATTTACAATAAAATTTGAACTTTACCAACTAAAACTTCAATATAGACCCATTTCAGGACGAAAAGATCAAATTTTTAATTTTGACCATGAAGTCAGGATCATACTAACCCATTGATATGACTCTAAATTACCATTGGAATCCATTCGATCCATAGAAGATTAACAATAAAGATTTAACAATATTCAGGTCTATCCACCAATCAATTAAACAACAAAGTTCGGATCTCAACTTTTTCCTACTTCAACTTCTTCCACGATTCAAACTAAAATCCCATTAAAAAATCATACTACCTCATTGGTATAGTAGAATTTCCGAGCACGGAACGACTTAGCGGGGATGAAGTTGGCTGCCGCCCGGAGATTCCTAGCTCTAATGATCAACTGCCTGTGAACAATTAGAGACAGATTCCTCAGATCGGCAGAATTAGGGTTAGGGCTAGGGTTTCGAGGAAGAGGGGATCGAGCGGACTAACCCTTCCTTGACGATCTTCTCGTCGGGGGACTGGGAGGAGGAGCGCATGAGCTTGGAGACGAAGTAGCGGAGGACGCCGATGAGGACCATAACCACGGAGAGAGGGATCAGGACCCAGTCTCTGATGGCGGTGTCCAAAACTAGGTCTTCCGCCATTGCTGAATCTCTCTCTCTCTCTCTCTCTCTCTCTCTCGAGCATATGTCGTACAAACCCAGAAAATTGCTAATTAGCGTTACACGTTGGATTTTATACCGACTTAGAATCGGTTATTTATAAGGGCACATCAAAAGTTGATCAACGCTGGTTCGGATTGGTGTTAACCCAAATTTGAGGAAAAAAAAATTACTCAGGACATCCATTTTTTTACCCATTGGGCTATCCAAAACAAAGTTGATAAGTAAGATGATGCGTTTGCATATGAACATGCAAGTTAATGTCAAATGTGTTGAACGAATTCGAGTATCACCTTTGAATGTCGAAATTGAAACATTGCACGAGATGAAACAGATGGAACTAAAAATC
Source organism: Iris pallida (assembly GCA_029216955.1). Lineage (NCBI taxonomy): Eukaryota > Viridiplantae > Streptophyta > Magnoliopsida > Asparagales > Iridaceae > Iris > Iris pallida. Next base: position 3,661,633 of record JANAVB010022800.1, read on the forward strand.
GTAAATCGAATAAATCGGTTCGGTTGCACGTCGAACTTGAGTTGGCGAATGTATACATTGACTTAGTTGTGTCAGATTTCAATTTAATCGAAAGTTAAGTTTGTGATCGACATGATCACCACGGGATGGTTACTTCTGTATAAATGTTAATTCATACCGAGTATAATGCTAGAGAAATGACTCAATTTTTTTGAGTGGTATATGCCATACCACTTATGCAATGAATGACTCGATATCTGAGTGGTATATGTCATACACTTGTGCGATAGATTGCATCGACACCTTGTGTGAATTGCGAAAGGTTTATCCGCAATGGACGGGATAGTACCTAGACTCAAGTAGAAATTTGTATGACGGTACGTTGATGCAAGTGTTCTTCGATAACCGGTTAAAACGATCAGACGTGGACTTGTTTCAATGAATGATACGTCGGACGAATTTTTTTAAGCCGGCCGAATGATTGAGAATAGCAAAATGATTATGCTTTGAGGCAATAGTCGGATCGGTTGGATAGGAAACTTGAAGTTATAATTTGGTCGCACGACTTGCGAGCTCGATAAAAAATGTTGGTCGAGACGAATTGTAATCGGATCGTACAAATTGCGAGCTCGATGAAATGTTGGTTAATGCGGATAATCATGTCTAAGGAAATAGTTGGTTATGTTTAGATGAAACTCATTTGAGTATGACTGAATCGCCTGAAATTTAGAGGATATGATTGTATCACTCGAGGGTTCGATGTTGGATAATCGTAACTCGGTTACACGATAGAAGTATAACGGGATGTGGCAAATCAGGAAATGATGTAATGCGTGTAGAAAAATTCATTGTGAACTTGGATGTATGCGATGCGAGTTAAGTTAATGTTGATACATATTCAAATTTGACCCCCGCGCTATCGAAATTGATACGCAAGATAACGTAAGCGATGTGAGAATATAAAACAAGCCTACGATGTGGAGATTTTTGTAAATAGCAATACGAGAATATCGAACTGGTTGATCATAAACTTTGTGATTGATCATGGCGAGACTAAAAAGTCATCAACGATTGTTTTGATGCGTATAACATCTCGGGTGTTGACCGTGGGTATATAGACTCGAACTCGATACGAGTAGATATTTCGTCAATGAGAAATCATCAATGGTAGTGCATGAATTATTCAAAGGATAGTTGCGTCTCGGGTGTGCATGTAGAAATGGTTATGTTTGGATTAGGGTATAGTCTTATAGAATTCATTGAAGCATGATTTAGCTCCAAAATAAGATATAGCATGGTTCGTAGTAAATGTCCTTCGTTAATGATCCACAATTATCGAGTGTAGCTTCAGGGCAGCTGGCCCTAGAAGACTTGAACGCCAAATCAAAATAAATGATGAAGACCTGTAAGATGATTGAAATGATGTCACATATAGAATTGCATTGAGAACGAATATGATGTAGTGCATGTTGATGATAAATCTAGGCTATCGAATAATTGTTTTAGGAATTGATGGAACAGCTTCGACTGAGAATGATATAGTAGGACTTTGAGGATTGGTAGGATGAATGCTTGAATGATTATGTTGGTCGACGATCGAAATGAAAATACACAAATGAACCTGGTGATACGGATAGGTGATCGCGAGAATCGTGCTATGCATGAGAGCGAGCGATAAAAGAATGACTTTCGGATTGTGTCATTGGATTTGAATTTCATATCAGAATTGAGCTTACGTGAACTGAACTTATATTCGATGTTGCGAGACAGACAAGTTGGGAATTTGGCTAAAAATTTCCCACTTGATAGGATTGAATATAAGACGCATCGTAGAAGATCTTGTGTCAAAGCGATTGTTGATTTTGAGCACTATTGACTTTGTTCGCCATTAAAAAGTGTTTGAAGAAACTTTTATATATAACAAACGAACATAGTACAATTTCGGATCCTCGATGGAATCCTTCGAGTACACTTTTGCTTTTATCTGGGGACGAGTGGCGATGGAGGGTTGATTCTTTACTCCGTTGACGATCTGACGACGATCTCGAGCCCTTTGAATGTCTGGATAAAATCCATGGGGGTGAATGAAGGAATGATCTTCTATTTATAGTTGGTGGAATGATCCATTCATGCACGCATGGAAATTTTGCACCTAGGAATGCTACACGCATGACTTTGTTGGGCGTAGGGGCGCTGCGCCCGAGAAGCTTGAACTAAATCTGGTGTAACTAGACTGTTGGACTGTGGATGAGCTAACACATGGCTTTAAGGGTGCATGCGAGTCTGGGCGCATGGCTTTCGAAGTGCGAGCGAGGGATTAGTCGGCTACGTGGCAGAGTACAGCTGAACCAATAAAACGAGTAATGATTACGCTGATGTCGGCATCTCTTTATTTTCTGTGAAAACTGTCAACTGTTCAGTTTTCGAGCCGCGTGCATGCTGACAACTGACTTAGCATTAAATGCTTTGATAGGCAAAGAGCTTATGTAGGCACATCGTTTAGGGGGCGCATGTACCATGGACCGCATCAGTTATGAGGCGTATGACTTTGAGGGGCGCATCAGTTGTGGAGCGCATCATATTTGGTCAACCACGTCGAGCGTTTCGAGGCTCGATATAAATACTTTGACTTGGTTGATTTCGAGATGGCAGGTTCATTACCATTAATGCTAGATTCATCGTACTAACTTCGGGAAGGCTGCCACTTGGTGCATGGGCTTAGTTCTGTTGCAGCCTATAAATAGAAATGTTTGTGATGAAGAGAGTTTGCTCATTCTCATTTCACACGACTTCTCATGAACTCGTCCGATCCTCCTCCTTGACGAGTTGGCATGCTATGGGTTGTGGATCTCCTTGTTCAAAGAAGCTTCGATTTTGATGACAAACTCCATCAGAGAACTGAGATGCACCAAGTTAGCTAGGATAGAGCAGTTCATGCTCGTATTCTTTACTGGCAATTTTCTTCTTCGAAACAACACCAAGTGCCAAAGTGTTGAGTAGTGGGTTTTGATTGATTGCCAAACCACATTATGCTTAATAACTTTTTCATTAGCGGATGTGCCTGTGCTGAGATGAAGAATCGATGCGTCTCTTGACGAGGAAGTGATTCGTTCATGACGAGGAAGTGATTCACTCATAACGAGGAATGGATGTGCCTATACTGAAACGTCAAAGTGATGCACCTATATAGAGTTTAGAATAGGATGCAGAAGACTTTCTATGTAATGAAATGCCTTGTAATATATTTTCATAATCAAATAAAAATCTTCTTTTCCTTTACTTCTGTTTACTGTATTTTTTGTGATCGACGTTGCTCTGTGTCTCTGGCACATACTATTTATAGCGCATAGGAACCTGGCCTCTTGCGCGCATGATTTTTCATACTTCTACAAGATCTCCTTTAAAGTTTTCAAGACACAACAAGTTTTGAAATACTTTGAATAAGAAGCATGGGTAGTAGAACCTTTAGGCACATAATCTGCTTGGGCACATGGCCATCTTCGTGCATGACCGTGTTGGTGCATCTGTTGATAATAACACTTTGGTTCTCGTGTCAGATTAATAATAATCTTTTTGAAGAGTTGTTGCCGCCTCTTTACGAATTTCGAAGCCTCGGTTGCTGACATCACGTCATATCGGGTCAGGCGCTTCCCATGCCTATAGATAGGCGCTTGGATGGAAGAGAGAGACTCTTCTGCTCTCTTCTTCTTCTTTTCCTTAGAGTTCTTTCCTCTTTTGAAAAACCCTTGTTTTTTTAGCGATGTCCCCTAAAGCTCCTTGTGCTGCAGGACAAAGGCAAGGGCAAAAGGTCATTGAAGTTGACGTCGACGAGCCCGAATTCGTCGATACGACTCATCTCGACGTGCGTAGGAAAGTTATCGGTGAGTGGCTGCCATTATCGACGTCTCAAAAAACACATAGACACTTCGTACACGGTTGAGCGCATGGATGGGCAGCCATCTGGAACATACGCCAACTACCCTGCTGAAGCACATGGGTATGGTCATAGAGCTACACCTGAAGATGCGCCTAAGCTTCACTTTGCGGACGCACATGGACTTCGGTCCTGAAGATGCACCGAAGATTTATTTTGCTGACGCACATGGACTTCGGTCCTAGAGATGTGCCGAAGCTTTTACATTACCAATGCGCATGGACTTCGGTCCTGAAGATACACCAAAGTATAATTCAGCCAACGCGCATGGACTTCGATCTTGAAGACGTGCTGAGGCTTTGGCCTTCGCTGATGTGAATAACTTCAAATGCACTGATGCTAGGCTGCACATGTATTTTTGTCTTTCTTTCAAAAAGACCATTTTTTGCTAACTTTTTTGCCTTTGTCTTTTTGCAGTATCTATGACCTTGCCTCGATTGGATGAGATTTTGTTCGACTACTCCCTTTACCAGATGGGTCTGGACTTCAATAAAGAAGTGGTCAATCCTGCCAAGGCTATGACTATGCTGGACCAGGCACCAGAGAAGATGGCATTGATCAAGGACCAGCCCCTTAATGATGGAGAGGGCCTAATTCGTGTTGCTGGGAGTGCCACTGAAACTTATCTGAAGCCCCAATTTTTGTTTGGGGACAGACTGGCTTCTTATGAAGCAAAGCTTTTGAAGATCAAGGAAGAGTGGTTCTTCGATGCGAAGGGCCTTCGTATGTATGTGCCGAAGACCAAGTGTTAGCTGTCATTGACCGCCTTTACTTGCTTAGCCTCGAAGATGAGGATGGATTAGGACCTTACCCCATCCCAGGGAGAAGCAATTTCGGGGTCTTTCAAGATCGACACTAGTTCTGATCAGAAGGATGTTTTTACCTTCATGCAGGGTGGGCCGTCTTACACTTTACGAGTTTTATGTTCCGGGAGCATACTCAGTGATGTTCCCAACCACACCTTTACTTTCGGTGCCTCGACCTTCTCCAATCGTATGTTGGCAGCCAAGCTTACGTACCCGAAGGACAAATTTTGGGTTGAAGGTTGGTGTCATCACGTACCAAAATGGGATGATCTAGCCTTGTAGATCCTGACTAAGTACAAGGACGAGCTCAAGGATCTTGGTTTGGATTCTGCCATACGGGCTACCCTGGCTGGCGTGGAGATAAACCGGTCTATGTTCCTGGCCCTCGTGGAGCTGTATAATCCTCATACTGAGACATTTTATACACCCGTAGGGGAGTTGGGACTGGCGCTCCATGATATGTTCGAATTCTCAAAATTCCCTTGGGGTCTGAGCTATACGAAGAGTATTCTCCAACAAATGAGAAGTTCTTTCCTTTGTAGGCAAAGAATTCGCAGATGATGGCAGTATCGAGGAATTGTTGTGCCACCATCATGTGAATCAGCAGAACAACAAGACCAGGACATCCACCCATGTGACTATTTGGAGGGATTATGTCTTTATCCAAAAAAAGGTGACCCGAAGACGGTTCGTTTCACTACCCCTTAGGGTTCCACGCGTAAAGAGATCGTCGCCTAAATAAAGGAACTGGGCGAGCGAAATCTGCGAGAGGATGAAAACAATGGGCCGACTGATAACATTTTCAGTTATTTTTGGCACTGCACGCACAGAATGTCCTCAAAGGCTGTGATAACTGCCTATCTAATGATATGGCTCCACGACTATGTGTTCCCTAGAGGATCAGGCTCCGTAGAGAGGGTGACCAGGAACCTTATCATGCATGCTGTGAAGCTGGTATTCGGCCGTCATTTGGCTCTGCTTCCCGTGGTGGTGTGCAACTTGCAGCAGGGTCTACGGGAGTTTATAGAGGAGGTCTTGGACATGAAGGGAAAAAGTGGGAATTTTTTCTGAATAGAGCTGCCCTACTACTATTTAATAGGGGTGGTTGATACTACATCACCCAACGTGATGAGCCCTGGTATGGAAGAGGGGCATGTTTGCGGGTGATGCCCTTATCGCCGCTACCGTAGAAGGAAGTGGCTACATACTGGCATCCCCGATTGTCGAAAGGATTCGTCCCTATTCAAGGATTGGACATTTCTAAGGTTAGCCCATTTTTCTGGGCTTTGAACCTGACGAAGAGATGGAGGATACAGGCGTAGATGCTTCCACTCTTCCGGATTGGGGGTTGTGTTGGCTGCAATACACCTGACCCTTTCATTTGGTATATCAGAACATGAACCATTGCTTCCTAGAGTCGTATCTACCAAGCTATTTGTCACGCCCCAGAACCAGAATACTGGAGAGCGGGGGCAGACATAGCCAGCTACGTATATGAAATGGATTCCATCTCGCTATACGGTCACGACTGTCTAGATACATGAGGGTTTAACTACAAGCCAACAGTCTCTTAAGGTCATGAACAAGCCTAATGTCTCAATCACAAGCAAGTAAGTAAATGTTACAAGATGTTAGATCACCAAATATACAATAGTAAGGCGTCCCAAACATTACATATTCAGTTGATCATGAAGCTAGTCGTTACAAATTTTAGGACTAGCAAGAGTTTCAGTCATACATGATCAACCCTAGGATCTGTCAATCATGTTACAGCCCGTAGGCAGACAGTAAGTAAGTGCAATCGAGCTAAACAGGTGCTCGTCGACTAAACGCCTCAAAAGAATATTTTTACAATAAAGTGGAAGATCAAAAATAAACCCACTCGTTGCCCTGGTTACGTCTAGTCGCCACCATCGGGCTGGAAGGTCGGTAGATCCTCTGGAGCTGCTCCGAAATCTGGCCATACAAAACCAGCTGGGTCAGACCACAGAAAGAGCAAGTGCCACAAAGGAAGCTTCACTTAGGAACTAAAACCAGCAATTAGCACAGAAGATAATAACATATAGTAAAACTAGAGAAAATATAACATCACGAGGATATACGGTAAGATAACCATGGGACCATTCAGATAACCAGGTTACAATCCTTAAACCAAACAAGGACCGGGATTGTAACCCTTCGTCTGAACCGAACTTGGTTTCTCCCATTTATCAGCAAGATAATATAAGAAAATCAGAACATGTACAAGATCAAGGCAAGACTAGACTGATTACTCCCCATTCAACAATCACGGCCAAGCAATGAGTACGGCTTGATACTTTAACTAACTAGGGTTATCACAGGCCTAGTTACTAGCAAGATGCAGTGAGATTATTCCACAGCCACAAGCCCTGCAGACCATCCAGGTTATCCAGGTCGAATTAGGGGTTGAATTCAGGTGGGTACATCGTCCAGGAAACGCATGTACCCTTAGGTAGCTTGAAGGGTGTAACACATGACAGTGTGCTGGAAATGTGCCCTATTCGACGGCAAGCTACAGATCCCAGGCGCGCCCAGGTAACGGGATTGCCTGTAGCTGGGAGATCTCTTTATGACTAATGTATTAATCTAGTTATTAGCCTTAATCCATTTCAGTAGGTACTCCTGACCGTGGTACTCAGGAGTCCCCTCCTAGACATAATGCAAGACAGGACTGGATTATTTGTTCAAGCACAATCGCCCACGGTGTCCAGGTTACTTATACAGGTTATGTCATGTCAGGTAGCCGTCGCAACAACTTATCAAGATATATCATGTCAGGTTATCATGTCAAGTGTACTGGTCAAGGGTGCGCCACGACGGGCCACTATCAGGTCATGTCATGTTTACTTGTCACACCATGTTATGTACAATTGTCATTTCAATCATGTCAATCAAATCGTGATTTATCAAGTTCAGGACAAAAGGCGTAAGGATATAAAATGGGCGTAAAGATATACAATAAAGGTAAAGGTGTACGCCATAGGAACTCAGGTTATACTGAGAGTTACATGGCATGGGCAAATAATAATAAAACAACAGTACACAGAGTTATAGGAGAGCCATGCGGCTCAGGCATATGCGGCCAGGAATGATCTCATGCGGCTGGGAAGGGAAAAGTCCATGCGGCTGACTAGGGTCAGGCGCATGCGGCTAAAAGGGAAAGGCTTATGCGGTTGAAGGGTATCAGTCTTATGCGGCCAGCGGTAAGGGAGGGGCGTATGCGGCTCAGCCAGAACATTCCATGCGGCTAGGAAGATTGGCGCTATGCGGTTACAAGGGGAACAACGCCATGAGGCTCACGGGGGAAGGGCTCTCATGCGGCTGGAACGGACTCGGGTTCATACGGCCCGTAGAGCAAGGGCTATGCGGCTGAACCGAGTCGAGTCCCATGCGGCCAGGGGATAAAGGAATTTTATGCGGCTGGGAATGAACTTCTCATGCGGTTGAATAGGAATACTTGCCGCATGAACTTGTCATACGGTCAAGTCCAGGCAATAGTGTATGCGGTTGGACCTGACTTGCCACATGAATGTTCATGCGGTCAAGTGCTGCCATGCGGCTCGGGACTGTGCTTCTTCTCCAAATTTCTGAGAAGAAGTACACCATGAAGCTATGGCTTCCAAGCTGCATAAAACCTTCATCCGGAGTCCAAATCTGAACTTCCATAGGTCAAAACGGGGCAGAATAAAATTCTCTACAACATGGAACCATCAAAACTTGATAATAACAAGATTAAGTAGATCAAAACCCAAGAATTTCGAAAATAAAGTAAACTTAGATCTACAAGAATCTAGCCATGGAAAGTGGAAATACCAAGTACTAAAGTAAGTTAAAATGCTGTAAGGAAGAGAATGAAGCAATAAAATTTGAGTTCCTCCATGAAGCAAGCTGCACTTGCCTAGACCCCTCTCTCCCTCTCTTTGGTAGGTGAAGAAGTAATGAAGGAAAGAAGAAGAGTGATGAAGAGAGAGAAGTAAGTGGGGTTAATAAATGGTAGTGGTGGTGGTAGGTAGGGGGTTCACCCTTGGTTCAAAATGAACCAAGCAAACCGAGCCAAGCCGAACCAACCCAAGAATAAACCAAGCCAAGAAGGAAGCTAAACAAGGAATCATGCAATACAAGATAAATACGTACACGTATTCCAAAATACGTAATACGAACCACAGGTATTACAACTCTACCCACCTTAAAAGAATTTCGTCCTCGTAATTTAATTAAGAGGCTAGAGAGGCGAGGACAAGTTATATTAATCACAAGCAAGCTATAACTAGGCATGCAATCACTCATTCAAGCAAGAAATCGAAGGCATGAGGCATAAGGAAGACATTATACCTCACGAGTCAAACAAGTCGGGATATTGCGATCGAATATCATCCTCACGCTCCCATGTTGACTCATCCAAAGAGTGATGACCCCAAGCAACTCGGAATAACTTGATAGTCTTGTTCTTGAGTGCCTTCTCTCTCCGGTCCAATATAGACATGGGCCTCTCCTCATACGAAAGGTTGGTACCAACAACCAATTCCGAATGATCCAGGACGTGGCTCGGGTCCGGAATATACCGTCGTAATTGGGATACATGGAATACGTCATGTACCTCGCTTAGCGACGGCGGAAGAGCGAGACGATAGACACATCTCCTACTCGCTCCAGAATATCGAATGTCCCTATATACCTAGGACTAAGCTTTTCCCGCACGTCGAAACGAATGACGCCACGGTTAGGCGAAATCCTCAGGAATACATGGTCACCGACAGAAAACTCGGGAGGGCGCCGATGAGAATCGGCCTAATGGTGCTGGCGATCTTGGGCAACTCGAAGATGATCCCTGACTTTTCTGACTACTTCAACTGTCTGGGCAATCATTTCTGGACCGAGCATCTGCCTCTCTCCGACATCGTCCCAGGCTAGCGGGGATCTGCACTTTCTACCATACAGTGCTTCGAACGGTGCCATCTGGATACTAGCTTAGAAGCTGTTGTTGTACGAGAACTCCACCAGGTGCAGGTGATCTTCCCACGAACCATCGAAGTCAAGTGTACAGGATCGCAACATGTCTTTAAGAGTCTGGATTGTACGCTCCGACTGACCATCTGTCTGCGGATGATATGCTGAACTGAACTGGAGACGAGTTCCCAAACTCTCCTGCAGGCTACGCCAAAAGTGCAACGTAAATCTTGAATCTCTGTCCGAGGTAATACTGACTGGCACTCCATGCAACCTGATAATCTGCCTGAGGTACAACTCTGTTAACTGAGCTTTCGACTGACCAACTCTGAACGGGAGGAAGTGAGCTACCTTCGTGAGCCTGTCAAATATAACCCAAATAGCATCTCGACCAGCTGGGGATCTAGGTAATCCAGTCACAAAATCCATGGTCACATGTTCCCACTTCTATTCTGGAATCGGCAAGGGCTGAAGAAGTCTAGCGGGCCTCTGATGTTCAGTCTTAACTTGTTGGCAGACCAAACAACGAGAGACAAACCGGGCTATCTCCCTCTTCATGCCATTCCACCAAAAGTGCTGACGGATATCGCGGTACATCTTCGTACCGCCCGGATGAATGGAATATTGAGAACTGTGAGCCTCTGCCATGATTTCTTGTCTGATATCTCCACTGGGTACACAAAGACGCTTAACATGCCGAAGTGTACCGTCTTCATGAATGCATGACTCTGGTCTTCGTCCTGCCTTACACTCTGCTCTGAGTCGCTGAAGCTTAGAATCTGCTGACTGCGCCATCCGGATCCTCTCGACTATAGTGGACTGAACTTGCATGCTGGCCATCAATGCTATACTGGAAGGGAAAACAACTTCAATACCCATCTTCTGAAGATCTGCTAACATCTCTGGTTGCGCTGTTAGGAAATAAACTCCGGCTCTCCTGCTCAATGCATCTACAACAACATTGGCCTTCCCAGGATGATACTGCAAGTTGACATCATAATCCACAAGAAGCTCCAGCCACCTCCTCTGACGCATGTTAAGATCCTTCTGGGTGAAAACATACTTCAGGCTCTTGTGGTCGGTAAAAATCTCCACCCTATCTCCGTACAAGTAGTGCCTCCACAACTTAAGTGCAAACACTACTGCTGCCAACTCCAAGTCATGGGTTGGGTAATTCCTCTCATGATCACGAAGTTTTCGTGAAGCATAAGCTATTACCTTTCCATGCTGCATCAGAACACATCCTAAACCTCTGGCCGAAGCATCACAATATACTGAGAATCCTCCGGTTCCATCTGGAAGCGCGAGAATGGGAGCCGTCATCAAGCCTCACTTTAACTTCTCGAATGAATCCTGATATTCTGCTGTCCAAGCAAACTGTACATCCTTGCGGGTCAATTGGGTCAATGGCGCTGAAATTCGAGCAAAATATGAAACAAACCGCCGGTAGTAGCCGACCAATCCAAGAAAACTACGAACTTCTGCAATGGTGCTGGGCACCGGCCATGACTCAATGGCCACGATCTTCTGGGGATCCACTTCTACTCCTTCTCGAGTGATGATGTGACCCAAGTACGAAATACGATCGAGCCAGAACTCGTATTTACTGAACTTGGCATACAACTGGTGCTTCCTGAGAATCTGAAGAACCACACGGAGATGCTGCTCATGCTCCTTCTCACTCTTGCTGTAGACCAGGATGTCATCCAAGAACACAATCACAAACTGATCCAAGTAAGGCATGAAGATGCGATTCATGAGATCCATGAATATCGCCGGCACATTGGTTGCTCCAAATGGCATCACTAGGAACTCCCAATGCCCATACTTAGACCTGAAAGCTGTCTTCGGAATGTCCCGCTCTCTGACTCTGATCTGATGATATCCTGAGCGTAAATCGATCTTCGAGAATACTGCTGCCCCTTTAAGCTGATTAAACAAGTCATCTATCCTCGGAAGAGGGTATCTGTTCTTGATTTTTACTGAGTTCAAGGTACGATAATCAACACATAACCTGGACGTACCATCTTTCTTTTTCACAAGAAGCATCGGGGCTCCCCAAGGTGATCCACTAGCACGAATGAATCCCTTAGTTCAAAGTTCTTCAATCATCTTGTACAATATCTCTAATTCTGATGGCGCCATCCTGTAGACTCTTTCTGACACTGGGGCTGTTCCGGGAATCAAGTCGATAGTGAACTCGATCTCCCGCTCCGGCGGCATACCTGGAAGCTCCTCTGGGAAAATATCTGGAAACTCTTCAACTATCCGAGGTAACTGCACTGCTGCTACTGCCATCCGCAACACTGGAGGAGAAGGCTCAATTTTGCCTCGGGAAAAGGAAAACTCTGGCTCGCCTGGAATGCTAAAAACAACCCTGCCAATGTGGCAGTCTATCATAGCATACTGGTTCCTTAACCAATCCATCCCTAAGACCACATCATAATCGACCATCGGAAATTCTATCAATCTAGCGGGAAATTCCTTACCGCTAACTACGATCCAACACGAGGAAAACACCCTATCAACTCCCACAAGTCCGTTACCAGTAAGCATATTAAGCCTTACCGATAATGACTCGGGCTCCAATCCTATCCGTGTCGTGAATCATGCAGACATAAAAGAATGTTATGCACCAGAATCAAATAAAGCTGAAGCTGGAAAGGAGTTGACGAGAATAGTACCTGCCACTACCTCTCCTGGTGCCAATCCTTCCTCTGCGGTCATCACCATAGCCTGACCATGCCCTCGGGGTGCTGTTCCCCTCTGCTGAAATCCTCGCTGCCTATTCTGACTCAAGACTTGGGCCTGAGCATACTGCTGGGAGTTCTGCTGCTGGAATACCTGGGACTGAGGCGGCAAGGGCCTCGGAAATAGATACTACTGCTGCTGGACCGGAGCTGGTCCTTTCACCGAAGAGCTAGAAAGGTTGGACGATGATGAACCACCCCTATTCGGGCAGGATCCAACCCTATGGTCTACTGCTCCACAAGCTAGACACAATTACTTTGCCCTGCGGCACTCTGCCACTACATAGCCTGGCTTTCCACAATGAGAACATCCCATTGCGGAAGACTGCTTCTGCTGCTGAGGGTACGTCGGGGCTGAATACTGAACCGACGTTACTGAGGCCGCTCGCCTCGGAGCTCCAATAGTCAAAGCCCTGGCTGCCGGGGCTGACGACTGATTCATCTGGCCGTGGTATCTCTTCCGACCTCCGGCCCTATCCACAATCCTCTGGGAGGTATACTCATACCTCCTAGCTGCTCTCAAGACTGTATCAAAAAGTCTGATGCTCAAACTGCTCAACTGCCAATAGAATCTCCAGGTGAAGCCCCTGCTGGAATTGCTGGGCTCTATCATACTCGGTTGCCACCAAGGTGGGAGCAAACCGACTGAGCCTCGAAAACTCGGCCCCATATCCATCGACCGTCCTACCCATCTGCTTCAGATTGGTGAACCTCGTCTGTAGATCGTACCGAGCTACAGCATCAAAATACTTGGTCTGGAATCTCTCCCTGAATATGGCCCAAGCAATGGGTGCAGCTAATCCAACGGCCTGAGCCACCCACCAGCTACGGGCAAGATCTAACAACTACAGGCACACTACGGCCACCTTCTCGTTCTTTGGGGTCCTGGCTGCTTCTAGAATTACCTCTGTGTCCTGAAGCCAAGCATCTGCGGCGATAGCATCTTCACTGCCGTTGAAGAATGGAGGGTTCAAGCGCTTGAAGCTGTTGGCCGCGCTATTACCCTGATGACTGCCCCTGGCCAAAGCATCCGTCACTGCCTGGTGCAAGGCATCTCCTCGATGATCTTGGGAAGCTATCAAGGTCCTGACGAGTCCTACCAAAGTGCCATCATCAGGTTCGGCAGGCTGGACTGGCTGACTGGTGGCTCTCCGTCAGAAGGTAAGACTCTGGAGGCTACTCCGGAATGCTGGGCTTGATCTCCTGGTTATGGCTAGTCCACGAGAAATGCTCCGCCTTGCTGACCGGCAGGTCCAGGAACAATGTCGCTGAAGAAGATGACAAGGGAAACAATAAGGAAGGACCAAGACAGATCAATGATACAAGCATATGATCAGGACAAGAATCCAGGGATTCAGAAGATACGAGCAGAGATCAAGGGCGAATACTGATTGAGACATCTATTCGGTAAACCCTCACATATCTTGATTTACAAGACCTGCATGGGCCACCACTTAAACCATGTCACGCCCCAGAACCAGAATACTGGAGAGCGGGGGCAGACATAGCCAGCTACGTATATGAAATGGATTCCATCTCGCTATACGGTCACGACTGTCTAGATACATGAGGGTTTAACTACAAGCCAACAGTCTCTTAAGGTCATGAACAAGCCTAATGTCTCAATCACAAGCAAGTAAGTAAATGCTACAAGATGTTAGATCACCAAATATACAATAGTAAGGCGTCCCAAACATTACATATTCAGTTGATCATGAAGCTAGTCGTTACAAATTGTTAGAACTAGCAAGAGTTTTAGTCATACATGATCAACCCTAAGATCTGTCAATCATGTTACAGCCCGTAGGCAGACAGTAAGTAAGTGCAATCGAGCTAAACAGGTGCTCGTCGACTAAACGCCTCAAAAGAATATTTTTACAATAAAGTGGGAGATCAAAAATAAACCTATTCGTTGCCCTGGTTACGTCTAGTCGCCACCATCGGGCTGGAAGGTCGGTAGATCCTCTGGAGCTGCTCCGAAATTTGGCCATACAAAACCAGCTAGGTCAGACCCCAGAAAGAGCAAGTGCCACAAAGGAAGCTTCACTTAGGAACTAAAACCAGCAATTAGCACAGAAGATAATAACATATAGTAAAACTAGAGAAAATATAACATCACGAGGATATACGGTAAGATAACCATGGGACCATTCAGATAACCAGGTTACAATCCTTAAACCAAACAAGGACCGGGATTGTAACCCTTCGTCTGAACCGAACTTGGTTTCTCCCATTTATCAGCAAGATAATATAAGAAAATTAGAACATGTACAGGATCAAGGCAAGACTAGACTGATTACTCCCCATTCAACAATCACGGCCAAGCAATGAGTACGGCTTAATACTTTAACTAACTAGGGTTATCACAGGCCTAGTTACTAGCAAGATGCAGTGAGATTATTCTACAGCCACAAGCCCTGCAGACCATCCAGGTTACCTAGGTCGAAAATTAGGGGTTGAATTCAGGTGGGTACATCGTCCAGGAAACGCATGTATCCTTAGGTAGCTTGAAGGGTGCAATACATAATAGTGTGCTGGAAATGTGCCCTACTCGACGGCAGGCTACAGATCCCTGGCGCGCCTAGGTAACGGGATTGCCTGTAGCTGGGAGATCTCTTTATGACTAATGTATTAATCTAATTATTAGCCTTAATCCATTTCAGTAGGTACTCCTGACCGTAGTACTCAGGAGTCCCCTCCTAGACATGATGCAAGACAGGACTGGATTATTTGTTCAAGCACAATCGCCCACGGTGTCCAGGTTACTTATACAGGTCATGTCATGTCAGGTAGCCGTCGCAACAGCTTATCAAGATATATCATGTCCGGTTATCATGTCAAGTGTACTGGTCAAGGGTGCGCCACGATGGGCCACTATCAGGTCATGTCATGTTTACTTGTCACACCATGTTATGTACAATTGTTATTTCAATCATGTCAATCAAATCATGATTTATCAAGTTCAGGACAAAAGGCGTAAGGATATAAAATGGGCGTAAAGATATACAATAAAGGTAAAGGTGTATGCCATAGGAACTCAGGTTATACTGAGAGTTATATGGCATGGGCAAATAATAATAAAACAACAGTACACAGAGTTATAGGAGATCCATGCGGCTCAGGCATATGCGGCCAGGAATGATCTCATGCGGCTGGGAAGGGAACAGTCCATACGGCTGAATAGGGTCAGGCGCATACGGCTAAAAGAAAAAGGCTTATGCGGTTGAAGGGTATCAGTCTTATGCGGCCAGCGGTAAGGGAGGGACGTATGTGGCTCAGCCAGAACATTCCATGTGGCTAGGAAGATTGGCGCTATACGGTTACAAGGGAAACAACGCCGTGCGGCTCACGGGGGAAAGGCTCTCATGCGGCTGGAACGGACTCGGGTTCATGCGGTTCGCAGAGCAAGGGCTATGCGGCTGAACCGAGTCGAGTCCCATGTGGCCAGGGGATAAAGGAATTTTATGCGGCTGGGAATGAACTTCTCATGCAGCTGAATAGGAATACTTGCCGCATGAACTTGTCATGCGGTCAAGTCCAGGCAATAGTGCATGCGGTTGGAACTGACTTGCCGCATGAATGTTCATGCGGTCAAGTGCTGCCATGCGGCTCGGGACTGTGGTTCTTCTCCAAATTTTCGAAAAGAAGTACACCATGAAGCCATGGCTTCCAAGCTGCATAAAACCTTCATCCGGAGTCCAAATCTGAACTTCCATAGGTTAAAACGGGGCAGAATGAAATTCTCTACAACATGGAACCATCAAAACTTGACAATAACAAGATTAAGTAGATCAAAACCCAAGAATTTCAAAAATAAAGTAAACTTAGATCTACAGGATTCTAGCCATGGAAAGTGGAAATGCCAAGTACTAAAGTAAGTTAAAATGCTGTAAGGAAGAGAATGAAGCAATAAAATTTGAGTTCCTCCATGAAGCAAGCTGCACTTGCCTAGACCCCTCTCTTCCTCTCTTTGGTAGGTGAAGAAGTAATGGAGGAAAGAAGAAGAGTGATGAAGAGAGAGAAGGAAGTGGGGTTAATAAATGGTAGTGGTGGTGGTAGGTAGGGGGTTCACCCTTGGTTCAAAATGAACCAAGCAAACCGAGCCAAGCCGAACCAACCCAGGAATAAACCAAGCCAAGAAGGAAGCTAAGCAAGGAATCATGCAATACAAGATAAATACGTACACATATTCCAAAATACGTAATACGAACCACAGGCATTATACTATTTTTGCTCGTCAATTCGGCTACAGTCAGCTGATTTTGGACAACCCGAGCACCTGCTTGGGGCATATTGGGAGCCCGCTGGATGGAGCCGGACTTGGCAGTATTATAATGTTGGGTGTATAGGGGTACGTTTCACATCTCCACTTCTGAATCCCAATCTGTATATTTTATAATCCACCGTCAAGCTCCATTGTTCGGTGAACACTTTATTCCATAGCTATAATAGGGACAAAAGTTTTGTCGTTGGAACCCAGCTCGAGGCGTTCGATGCCATGATCATGGAAGCCCTGGTGTATCGCATACCGAAAACTCATGTACCAGTAGCTGCCCCAGTGATAATGGCAGAGGAACCGCAAAAGAGCCCGCGGATACTCAAATGAAGAGGCGTGCTTCAATGGAGGTGGGTCCCTCTGCGCCAAAAAGGCCAAGAAAGGTCTTGGCGTCCAAGTTGGGGGCCACGATAGCTTTGCCCGAAGAGAGACCAAAAGCGTCTAATCCCGTGAAGGTAAGTAGATTATTATCAACTCTAAGAGATAAAGTAGTCTTTCATTTCTTATCGTATTCCCTTTTTGTTTGTAGGGTGCAAAAAAAAAAGAATCCCAAGTCAAGCGAGACATGGACAAAACCTTCGAGAAGGACGTTGCCAGCTCTCTCGAAGAGCGTATCCCTCCCGTTGTAGAGTCTTCGAGTGAGGAGTACCAAGATGCCAATGTCCAGGTCCATACTCCCACCTCTTGTAATTATGTGGAGGATGACTTCAGTGATCTACTGGCATCATTAAATGTTGAACAACCTTCGACGAGCGTCTTAGGTAATCTTGTTTATGCATAACTGTGTATTTTGATAGCGATAATGACCGTATTTTGTTTCCAGATACGCAATAGGCGGGGCTCTCGCAGAGCATGGAGAAATCGGCTGTGGGTACCGATGAAGAAGCCGCTGCCCAGCCTTAGGAGGAGGAAGTCCCGAAGGCTCATCTCGAAGTTGAGACAGAGGAGGATTAGGACTTGCCTCCTCCAAGTGATGTCCCGGATGACAATGTTAGGGTTGCTGAAGAGGAACCACCGGCCGGGGATGACAACAAGCCCGGGGCAGTTGAAAGGAAGGATCACAGTCGATTCATCCCCAGGACATGATGCGAAGGAATCGGTTTCGCTGTCGAGCCTTACGCTTGTCCCGGTGACAGAAGTAAGATAGAGGAACTAGCCCGTTGAGTCCTACACTTGCTCCCTCTACAGCAGGCAGAACGGAAGAGCCGGCCCCGCTGCCAGGTCCAACCCTTGTGCTAGCCACAGTGGGCCTTGACGTTGGTGAGTCCTCTTGACCAAATCCTGATTGGGAGAAGGGCCCTATTGTGGAAGAGCCTACTCCCGCCTACGTTTCTTGGGGAAGAGTAACTAAGACGTCCCCTTCAGAGACATTGCCCTCCGTGGACCCTGATTTTGTGCCATTGGAGGTCAGACCGGGCCTACAGATGTTGAGATCCCGGAGGCTCTTGAGTCAGGGTCTATCGAAAGTGAGGTTGATCCTGACGCCCTGGTGGCTAGAGGTTCGACTGGCGAGGTGGCAGTTATTCCATCGAGCCAAAATGTTGTATCGCTGTCGAGTTCTGCTGTCCGTCTAGTACCCTTGGAACTCTCAACGATGCCCCCATGATACCTCAACCATTAGCCGAGACGAACGACTATGTAAAGTTTATAGTATAGGTCTTTTATAAAATCTTGCAGAGGGGGGTATCCACTGTCTTGAAGAAGGATCAATCTTTTATAGTGGCTAGGATGTCGGTGCTTTCACAAGTTGCCTCCATAGGATCTCTAGAGGGCTATGGAGCCATAGCTGATACGTTAGAGGCGTCGGTTGGTGAGCTCGACCATCGTCTAACCAAACTCCAGAGCCTCTAACAGAATGATCTCTCCTTCCTGATTGAGGAGGAACAGAGTAAGCTGGCCACTGAAGTTGTTGAGGCTGAGTCAGCTTATGCATCTAGCCGAACCACCATGGAACAAGACTTGGCCAAGGCTAGCGCCAAAGAGCTTAAAAGTACTGCGGTTGTAGAGGCCCAAGTCAGTATGTAAGAGATCTTGGGCAAGCGCATGGCAGAAGTCGATGATAAGATCCGCCTACTCGAGGAACAACGGGCCCAGCTCTTAGCTGATTCTCGACATGAGGCAGCTAAGCAGGTCGCGCTCAGTCATGAAGCGATGGAACTTACTTGACGTGTGTCTGAGATGACAGAGAAGAACACAAAATACCAAGCATGCAGACGTCATTGCTTTCAAGGACAAAGAGATAAGGTCTCGTGAGGCTGAACACCGGGCTTCGGCGAATGTCCAGTCCATGGCAGAAGCTCTTAAATGCCGTATCGACGAACTGTATGCCGATGCTTAGCTTTTCTTTTTGTTCCTTTTTATTATATTTTGCAATTAGTCCTTTTTTCTTTTATGAGAAAAAGAAATAAAGAACTTTTGTTTGTTCATTTTTGTCATGCACTTGTATGAGATTTTGTGGACTTAGCATTTTTAATACACCTTGGTTTTAGGTACATATGATAAGTTAAGATGATGATGGAAATTTGGTTAGCCAACATGTTTACTCAGAGGTAATGTGGACATGGTAAACATGGATTTTGTGGTTGAATTTTCTTACTCAGAGATTGTATAAATATGGTAAGAATAAACTCTGTGGGGACACATGGAACAACTCAGAGGTAATAAGGACGTGGATGTTCTATGTGTGGAGTATAGCAACACAGGGGTTGTTTTAAATGAGAATGTTTACTCAGAGGTAATGTGGACGTGGTAAACTTTCTTTTAGAGTTATCTTACTCAGAGGTAGGATAATGAAGAAGCATGGAATTTTAGGCGCATCTATAAGCCAGAATTTTTATGCGCTCAACCCAACCATGCGACGAACTCAAATACGCCAAGAAGCTCAAGCACATACTTGGCACAACAAAGAAAATTACAAGTTTAAAGACATTGAAAATAAGGCTTTTTATTTCATATGAAAGTCTATTACATGTCTAAAGAAAGGCTTTACAAACAAGAACTTCTACAAAAAGGAAGATCCTAAAGCTACAGCAAGGCGTAGCAACTGCCATGCGCCCCATGCCAGGCACATCATCCGTCAGGCGTATCACTCTGGTGTCTCATCTAGGCGCATCATCTCGTCATTATGGCGCAGGCGCATCAGTACCTATCAGCCCTTGTGTAGCAGGAGGAGGAGCTCTCCTAGCTCGACAGAAATAGCGGCATGATGCCCCAGTCTTCGGAAGCAATAGGCACACTCGGCAGCCTGTGGCTATTCTAGCATAACGAAAGACGGAGCACGACCGCCTCCATCTTTGGATGCAACATGCACCATCGGCCTGTGTTGGGACTCGATGATCCCGATATTTGGATGCAACAGACACTATCACAAAAGCTCAGAATGATGGAAAGACTGGGGCAGCGCATCTTTACCCTCGGGAAGAGCTCGAGTTCGGCAATTTGTCAAGGCAGAGCTCCGGCTAAGTTCATCTTCATATCGAAATGAAGAAAGAAAGCAAAGCTTTTCCTCATGCGGCTATTTATAAACACGGGCAGCCTACACCCGAGTGCCAAATGGCCAACGTTCCAAATTCTATGCAATGAATTTGTATTTATAGCAAATGCATCAGTCTCCTCATATTCGACTAAGTCAAACCAGCCATTTACGCCTCAAAGAACTCAACATGCTGGCCAAAGAGGATGCGACACATTGGCAAATGCGCCATCGATATCATGCGCTCCCCATGGATGCGCCCAACAGGCCATAGCCATGCGCCCAGATTGGCACTAACCAATGCAACCCTCTCCATCAAACATTTAAAGCTGAATGACAAAGACGGCAACGCATTTCAAGAGCCGTCCAATCAGCTGTACAGAAAATGAAGTACCGCTGATGTCAGCACCATCATTACACATTGGATCGATAACAAGCCACGTGGCCGGACGATCATTCGTATGCTCCTCGTGGCCATGCACCCAGAAGATGACATGCGCTCCTGTAGACATACGCCCCCTCAGCTCACTTCTGATCTCAGGCAACAAAAGACAAAGCACTGCATGCGTCTCAAAAGCCATGCGCCTGGACTTGCTCATGGTCCTAAAAGTCATGAGACCAAATTGCCTCCACTGCGCTTGATTCTAGGTGCACCCTGATGCGAAGCTCTGCATGCGCCTCAAAAGCCATGCGCCCAGACTTGTCTATGATGCCTAAAACTCATAGACTAAGTCGCCTCCATGCGTACCGATCCTAGACGTACCCCGACAGATCACTCTCCTCCAAAATTGAGATCTTTGAGCTACAGACATACGCCACGCATCCCTTGACTCAGTTTTATTCAAAGAATAGGTGCTAACCACCCAAGATCTCAGCAACAACTAAATCTCAGCAACTGCCATGTGTCATCTCCTCCGCAGCCTGACGAAGCAGTTCGAGCAGATTCTACTACAACTCGGGGCGCATCATCCATGCACCCCCGCCAGCATCAACCACGTGGCATCTCCACGTCCAGGCACATCCGACAAATGTGCACGTGAGCAGCCAACCTACTATCTATAAATAGAAGGATCGCTCCTTCATGACACACACAGAGAGATAGACAGACAGAGAGAGAGAGATACAGGCAGACTATTATATCCACATACAGAGGCCAGAAGAGACACTTAACATCCGCTTCTCCTCACAACTCTCCGGCATCCAGAGCAACCTTGACCTTCAGAGAGTTCAAGATCATCGTCAGATCGTCAATGGAGTCAACGTATTACCACTCGCTCCACCAATACAGTTCCAGATAAAAATAAAAGTATACACCTAGGACTACGTCTAAGGTCTACATTGTATACTGTTATGCTTGTAATTGAAATACCAAAGTTTTAATCAACAAAACCTTGTCGTATTTTTGATGGCAAACAAGCTGGCAACTATGTTGGGGAATTCTTTCTCCTCCAATGAGAAAGTTGTGGCACAATCTGATGACATCAAACTCGGCTCCTTCCACAAAATACTTGTGGTGCACCTCAATCAACAGGCGTATGAGGAGTTCATCTCTGAAGGCAGCACGAGTCCTTCGAAGCGGCTGCCAAAGCCGAAGAAGACTCGCCAAGTCTGGGTATGCAAGGCCGATGCGCCTGGCACCATCACTGAAGGGGATGCATGTCACGCCCCGACCCGGAATCACCCGAATCATCGTCCTCGCAGGGGGCGTGATGCCGCACGAGCCTGAAGTTGGCTCGTGCAAGGCATGATGACAAGTTCTCAAATGGTTATCTTTTGATTCGATATTAACAACGAAAGGAAACAGAGTATACAAAACAATTCTCTTTATTAATATTCGAAACTGAGGTTACAATGGCTTTCGATAGCCTAACAATATATGCCAGATTGGCTACAACACTCAGGTTCTCTCTTGCCTACAAAGGATTTCTCCGTTCCATACATCATGTCTTCTATATCTCGGCCGCATCAATCCAGCTGCGTAGTCCGAGCGTCAATGCGATAGCACGCTTCAATGCGCTTCGGCATTCCAAGCCTTAACACGTTCAAGCAACGCTTCGCCGCGAGCAATCCATTCCCTGCACCCTGTACGAAGCTGGTGGGGGATCAGTACGTTCGTCCTCGCATGTACTGATATCAAAGATCATCTTTCCAAACCAACATCTTTAATATTTACATTGAGTGATGCAACTTAGCTTATGATCTTGCTATGTTCTCCTTAGGGTCAATTTCATGGCATCTTCGAAAACGTAAAGCATGTTAGCATAGCATCATATTATCGAATTGAATGTACAAGCAAGCAAGCAATCTCGTGTTTGATTCGTGGCACGACTTACCAAGTCGACGCACTCGCCCTTGCACCGACGCAAGGTGAATACGCCGTAATCCATCCCTGTCATGTTATTGTGCATCTCTAAGCAGGATCTATATGCGGGACGCATATGCGCCTACACTTTCAATCTATCGTTCCTTAACTATATGAGGGTCGTTGGCGTATCCGCGCCGGAATGGACTAAAGGAGTTCCTTTCTTTTCTCTCCTTCTTTTCTCACTATTTGGTTGGGCTGCACGGCGTTTCACGGGTTGGGTCACAATCCCAAAACAACCGAAACGTTCCCGCTGCATACCATCATTTGCGGCTTTTCCCATCTAGTTTGATGTGCGCCTACAAAGATTATTCGAATCCCTCCACGGCCAATCGGTTCCGGGGCGCATCCGGTAACTATCCGATTGGGGGAAACACCCGTGCACGGGCGGTATCACATTTTATCTCGAGCCCATTCCAATCGACCATGCAACGCCCTATCATTTAAGTATCAATTTCAAACAACCAAACATAGTCTTGAGTCCGAGACTCAGACTTATCGTCTCGCATTTCTTCCATTTAGCTTTCTATGTTCTTTTATTTCGCACTTCGTTTCGATGATTCAATGGCATCGTGCCTTAACTCAATGCTCGTCAACCGAACGACCCGAGGGTCTCGAACACCTTTCGAGGCAACATGTCATATCCGACAGTTCTGCCACATTCATACCGCAACTGTATTCTCTCGCAACGAAGCCATCTTTTATTATCTCGTGCGCGTAGGCACGTTTCGACCATATTCTATGTTCTATAACTTAGCATTCAAGGTTCGGGGCTTGCGCGCTAGGGCGCTCGTCTATTGTCTTTCAATGTTCTAGCCGTCTAACTCGTGCATCAAAGGCACGGTATGGTTCGTGCACTAAGGCACTCGCCGATTACAGTTATCCCATGTTCTTACGGCTTGCGCTCCGAGGCGCTCGCCTTTGCGATATCCAATGTTCCATAGCGACTCGTGCATAGGATGCACGTATCATTTCAATTGTTCTAACTTAGTGTTCGACTCATACTATGATTTTTATCTCCGATCGGCCACGCCCGTGGCGTCGATAGGTTAACTTTTAGCATACAAATGATATATTTGACTTATCGAATGAAGGAGTAAAAAGAAGTCAATCCTCCCACCTTGAGTCGATATGCCTTCGTCGTTTCACCGAGCCGATGCGGCTCGATTCCCTAACTTTGTTGTACGGCCACTCTCCTGACTTAGCCATTCGAGCACTTCGTGCTTTCATTGAATCATACGCCCGATTTGCCTTAGCGTGCCCAAGTCTCGGCCCGTCGCAAGGCGACGATTTGATTTCGCGGACCCCTTACTAAATATTGCAAAAGATCGACCTCTAATATTTCCCGTCAAAGTATGACCTGCACACGAAACCAACTAAAATCAATACTTGCTTCGATTCGGACTTGCGCCTTGGTCGATTCGATTTCTTAGAATCTTCGAGCCGATTCAATGCACTCATCCTTCGGGGCAACGCGGCGCTTCGCATCGATTCACTCGATGTATTCTTAGGGACAAGGCAACTCTTCGCATCGACTTAGTTCGATGCGTTGCTCGGGACAACTTAGCTCGCGTATCGTTTTGCATTGATACATTCCTTTGGATCAACGCGACTCGCTGAGTCAACGTTTCAGCGTAATGCGCCGTGCGGAGCGGGGCATTACAGAATATACCACTCAAAACAAGGTTCGTCCTCGAACCAAAACCAACACTCCGACTAAGTGTTTTATAGATCGTTTCACGATCTCGCCCCACAAATGATGTTCGATTTCATAATATCTCGCAAGCTTCTCACTAGCATTTCAAAGTCATCCCTGCAACTCGATTTGAATTTTGTATACAACTCGATTTGGATTTGTACCTATATTCAAGGCGTCCCGAAGATATGTGTATTTCGACCAAGTCCAGTCGTAGCAAATTGGAATAAAGCTGACAGGTAAATTTCAATCCTATGCTTGCCATCTCGTACTCTCGATCGGACTTATCATAGTACTTGTTCTCGTAATTTTATTGCATAACGCTATGCGATTCAAAATCGCATTTCTCATTTCGTATGTTTTATATGGACTACCAACTCTATGCGTCGCGTCAAGCCGTCGCGTATCCAATCATAACGAGTCTCTGCAACGCCTTGCGTTCGACGTCGCTGTCCAACTATTTCCGAAGTCTCGCTTGCAACTTGTCTCGATACGATTTTCTTCGTTGACTTGCAAATGCATCAACATTCAGGGCTACGCCCGCTAGGTTACTTTCCAAGGCACCGTGCTTAGATTCTCCCGACGCAAGTTTAAATTGACATTGCACAAAGGCCACAATCTATCCGACACAAAAGTTTACATCAAGGCGATGGTGCTCAAGGCAACGATCGCCTTGATACGAATGTCTTAACGACGCATCTTACATTCAATTTCCTAATGAGTAGAAATTCACTAGCCAAATTCCCAACTTATCTGTCTCGCAACATCGAACATAATTTCGATTCACGCAAGCTCAATTGTAAGGTGAATCCGAATCTAACGATATGACTCGTAAGCCATTCCCTTATCGTTCCCTCTCGTGCATAGCACGTTCCTCACAATCGCCTAGACTTATCATCAACATGCACCGTATTATATTTGTTATCGGTGCAATCCCATATGCGATATCGCATGGGTCATCTTACGGTCTGCAGCATTCAATTTGATTTGGCGGTCAAGTCTTCTAGGGTCAGCTGCCTCGAAGCTACGCTCGATAATTGTGGATCATTAACGAAGGACAGTTTAATACGAACCATGCTATATCTTATTTCGGAGCCAAATCACGTTCCGATGATTCTATACGAATACCCAATTTCGGACACAACCATTTCTATCGGCGCAACTGATGCGCAACTATCCTCCGAGGCAAGTCATGCACTACCGTCAATGATTCTGCTATTCGCGATGCATCTACTCGTATCAAGTTCGAGTCTATCTTATTCGCGGGTCGACACACGAGATGCTATACGCATCGAGCAATCGTCGATGACTTATAGTCTCGCCCTGATCAATCACAAAATTTACGATCAACCAAGTTCATTCATTCTCGTATCGTTACTTACAAAATTTCATAGCGCGAGGCACACACTATTTTGTATTCTCACATCGTTTACGTTTTCTTACGTATCGATCTCGATACGCCGTATCCATTTCGATAACGTAAGGGTCAACTTTGAATCCGTCTCAACGTCAACTTAGCTCGCATCGCATACATCCAAGTTCGTAACAAACTTTTCCATACGCATCGACTCGTTCTCCGATTCACCGCATCCCGCTATACTTTGATCGCGTAACTGAGTTACCGATTATCCAACATCGTGCCCTCGAGTTATACGATCTCGCCCTCTAAGTTTTTGCGTGTTTTCAGTCGTGCTCAAATGAGTGTCGCCGTAATGTAACCAACTATTTCTTAGGCACGATTTCTCACGTCAACCAACTTTCTTACCGAAGTCGCACATCGTGCGATTCGATCACAATTTATATCGCCCAACATTCTTATCGAAATCGCAAGTCGTGCGATTCGATTTGCCTAGCCAAACATTTCCTATCGAGATCGCAAGTCGTGCGACTCATTCGCAAGCTCGAGTTTTCCCTTTCCCGTCGATCCGATTATTGCATCAAGGCATAATCGTTTCGCTAGTCTCGGTCGTCCGACCAACTTATAACTTTCGTCCGACGTATCGTTCATCGATACGAGTCTCGCCTTACCGTCCCAACCGAATTTCGAAGAACACTTGCATCAACATACCGTCATACAAATTTCCAATCGAGTCTCGGTACTCTCCCGTCCGTTGCGGACATACCTTCCACAATTCTCACAACGCATCGATGAAATTTTATCGCACAAGTGCTATACCATATACCACTCGGAATCGAGTCATTCATCGCCTACGTGGTATGGCATATACCACTCGGAAATCAAGCCATTTCCCTCGTACTATACTTAGTACAAGCCGACAATCTCTTCCGACTTACGATTTCCGCAGTGATCATGCTTGATCACAACCGTAACTTTGATTCTATCAAAACCCGACACGATTCGGTCAATGTTCTCGTTTGCCAACATAAGTTTGGTACGCAACCGAACGATTCGTTCTATCGATTTACGATTCCAATTCTTTCCTTACGTTGCATCTCGTGCAACAATTTATTTAGATACGCGTTGCACCCCGTGCAACAAATTTCACTTTCGATATGCGTTGCACATCGTGCTACGATTTATTTTCGACACTTTCATTTCACTTTGTACAACGATTCATTTCCATTTTTCTTTTGCACTTTGTGCAACGATTAATTTGATATGCGTTGCACCACGTGCAATGATTTTACTTTCCAACACGCGTTGCACATCGGGCAACGATTATTTCCGGATGCGCCCCGGAACCGATTGGCCGCAGAGGGATTCGAATAATCTTTGTAGGCGCACATCAAACTAGATGGAAAAAGCCGTAAATGATGGTATGCAGCGGGAACGTTTCGGTTGTTTTGGAATTGTGACCCAACCCGTGAAACGCCACGCAGCCCAACCAAATAGTGAGAAAAGAAGGAGAGAAAAGAAAGGAACTCCTTTAGTCCATTCCGGCGCGGATACGCCAACGACCCTCATATAGTTAAGGAACGATGGATTGAAAGTGTAGGCGCATATGCGTCCCGCATATAGATCCTGCTTAGAGATGCACAATAACATGACAGGGATGGATTACGGCGTATTCACCTTGCGTCGGTGCAAGGGCAAGTGCGTCGACTTGGTAAGTCGTGCCACGAATCAAACACGAGATTGCTTGCTTGCTTGTACATTCAATTCGATAATATGATGCTATGCTAACATGCTTTACATTTTCGAAGATGCCATGAAATTGACCCTAAGGAGAACATAGCAAGATCATAAGCTAAGTTGCATGACTCAACGTAAATATTAAAGATGTTGGTTTGGAAAGATGATCTTTGATATCAGTACATGCGAGGACGAACGTACTGATCCCCCACCAGCTTCGTACAGGGTGCAGGGAATGGATTGCTCGCGGCGAAGCGTTGCTTGAACGTGTTAAGGCTTGGAATGCCGAAGCGCATTGAAGCGTGCTTTCGCATTGACGCTCGGACTACGCAGCTGGATTGATGCGGCCGAGATATAGAAGACATGATGTATGGAACGGAGAAATCCTTTGTGGGCAAGAGAGAACCTGAGTGTTGTAGCCAATCTGGCATATATTGTTAGGCTATCGAAAGCCATTGTAACCTCAGTTTCGGATATCAATAAAGAGAATTGTTTTGTATACTCTGTTTCCTTTCGTTGTTAATATCGAATCGAAAGATAACCATTTGAGAACTTGTCATCTTGCCTTGCACGAGCGCAACTTCAGGCTTCCGGGTCGGGGCGTGACAATGCACGACCGCAGCTGGCCCTTCCTGCTGACGCTCTCAACAACAAGGATGCACCCACTGGTGCCAAGCATCTGTCTGGAAAATGCAGTATTAACTGCATTCCCCAATCGTCTTCTTCCCAGTCAAAGAAGATGTGCCAACGGAACAGAGGCATAACCAATCTCCAGCACATGAGTTCTGGTGCACAGGAGAGAACATCTGTCTTCAACGGACTCACTCGCTGTCACGGCTAGTATAAATAAATCCAAGGCAGCACGGGCCATGCGCCATGAATGTGCTACGCCAACAGCAAACCAAAAGCATGCATTCAAAATCATGCACGCTGCTGATGGTAAGATGTACAGAGTTGACTCAAGCGCATCTATACCAAAAGCGGGTCGACTCTCAAAGTCCCTGTCCCGCTTGGGCGCATCTACTACGTTTGGAACCAAGTCTGGCTGGACAACTGCGATGTTGAGTCCATGCGCCCACTTGGGTGACGCGTATGAAGTGGACTCAAGTTGCCATAAATGTTGTTTCTCTACCAATGATCTGGGCGTATCTCATATGCGTGAACCAGATCAGGAGATACAACATTCACATGACCACCCCGGTGCTTGGCCTTGCCATACACCTAATGAGGGTGTTAAAGTGAAACTCTCCTATCATGATTTGCGTAATGTGATCAGTCACAAATACAGATCAGGAAAGCTGACCAATAAGCACAATGTGCCCCTCGCAGGGCATACTTGTGCTATGGTCACCATCAACTGTTGTTGTTGCAAAATCGTGGTTCCACTACAGAGGCAGTCCGTGTTTCAGCGACTACAATCTACGACATCTATCTGACGTCCTATCGGGAAAAAAGTGCCAATTAAAGACGTAGTGGAGCCTAAGGTCGCTTCCTGTCATGTTGTCTCCAATTTTCACTCATCTGTGAGAAAGACAACCACGAACTCCTCGGCCTTTGCATCCAAGAGTCAGCTGAGGAAGAGCAAAACAGTGGTCCCATCCACAGGGTGTATGAATGCACCCGAGCAAGGATCAAGGCCCTGGCAGAAACAACAGCCGGGGGTAGTCAAGCCCCTGACAACCCTCCCCTCGAAGACGAAGAAGCACTTCGACAAACCGACCCTGACGAAGCTGGGGATAGCCAACACGAGGCCTCAAAAGAAGAAACCCCTCCACAGAAAAGCGAGGTCAAAAGTGAAGCCTCGACCGATCCATCCACTTCTACCTATGTCATGACAGCTTACATGGCAGGGGGTGGTGATGATGGAGAATCAGACGCTCCAGCGCTAGACATCGTGCAGCGCATAGATACTCTTGAGGGGAGTCTCAAAACCCTCTTCGCCTCCATGCAAATTCTGACCTAGGCGGTGTTCGACATTCGAACCACTCTGGCAAGGGCACCTGTCTCCACCAACCCCGATCCAGGGGCCAACGGAGAATCAACTGTACCCCCTCAACGGGTATCTTCATGGGCGGAGCACCATACTGTACCGCGAGCGTCAACTCCCTCTAATATCCAACTCAGGCTATACCACCTTCACCTGCTCCCAGATCGATAGAAGACTTGGTCGAGATGGTCAGAGACCTGCACGAGCATTTTGAGGCCCGAAGTAGATAGGAGGATCGCCAGAAGATGGGACTCACGCAACCTTACCCCTTCGAATAGAACAAAGAGGTTTATCCTCCCAAGTATAAACCACAAACACTGACACCATACGACGGGAAGGATTCTCCTCAACAGTACCTGACCTACTTTCAGTCTCAGACGAGATAACTCCCAAAAGAAGACGCCTTGCTCACGAGCCTGTTTGTCGGGGCTCTGAAGGGAGTCGCCTACGACTGGTACTACAGTCTCCCTGACAACTCCATATCATCCTTCGACGACTTGACATGCCTCTTCCTTGATCGGTTCTACGATAGAGGGAGGGATATGACCATGTCATCTCTCATAGAAGTGCGGCAGACTGAGAGTGAGATCGTTCGAGTCTTCATTGAACGTTTTCGACAAGCATGTCTAAGGTTGCCTCTGGGCATGCCAGAACACGCACTCATCGGAACATGCAATATGAACATGCTCCATGCAATCAAGTTCTGGCTCAACTCTACTCCCTCGCCTGATTGGAGCACGTTAATCATTGAAGCCGAAGCTGCTAAAAAGAAGGCACGTAATGCTCACATTCTGGGGGTTAACTTCCCCACCTTCGACGACAAAGGAAAACGGCCTGCGACTAGCAGTAGCAGTCGCGAAGCGAAGGAAAAACGTGCATTGACTGTCAATACGTCTAATAGCATGCAAGGTCCTGCCCAGAGGCCTCTTACCGCACCATGACCAAAGATGGTCAACTCCTTCCACGATGAGGATACCTTACAGCTCTTCGAGATGCTGAAGCAGGGCGACAAAATCAAGTTGCCTGATCCCAAGCGTCCTGACGAAGTAGGCAGAGTCGACGACCCGAGGTATTGTCACTACCATCGGTTCGTTGGACATCCAACTAAAGACTGCTACATCCTCAAAGACTACATACAGCACATGATCAATGCGAACGTCATCTAAGTCGATTACGAGAAGAAGACAGTCTCGACCAACATGGTATCGCTCCAGTTCGGCACTTTACCACCTACCATAGCTCAAGATGGCATCGTCCCCATCCCAAAGGCGACAATGGAAGTAGTAAACCTTCCACCAACCTGTGACAACGTGGGAGGGCTCACACCACTCACAACATCCAAGGAAGAGATCATGTGGGTTCACCTGGATCTCGTTCCAAAGCTGACTCAACCGGGGGTACCCTCTACCTCCAAAAACAAAGGTAAGAAGACCAAGTCTTGCCGAATGGTGACTTCCTCCCTTGAGGAAGTATTGCCCGTACAAATGCATTCACATTAGAACGCCCAACCAGAGGAGGTTTTATCTGAAGTGACGCCTCCTTTCATCACCACAGCTGTCCAAGGAGAAGGTTCATCCCAACCTCCTGCAGCTGATAAACAAAAGCAGAAGGAGGCCCGTTTTGACATGCCTATTCGTAAAGACAACACTCCGGGGTTAGTCAAGCCCCACAACTTCGACATACTGGCACAACTGGCCAGTACTCCAGCATAGATTTTCCTATTCGAGCTCCTCCGCCTATCCAAAGATACTCGGGAGGCTCTCTGCGAAGCCCTGAAGGACGTCGAGTCTTTCATCAGTCAGGTCAAGCAGCCTGACGATGATCCTACAGTATGTCCATACTGCCATAATATGGGGAAGATCATCCCCAATATCATATTTACTCAATAGGATATGCTACTCAAAAACAACAGGTACAACAGCCCCCTGTATTACACAGGGTATGTCGGTGCCATCAAGGTAGATCGAATACAGATTGACCCTGGGTCTTCTCTCAACATCATCCTCCGAACTCTACTTCAGACGTTAGGGATCCCGATGCATCGCCTGACAGCGTCTTACACTACTATCAGTGGCTTCAACGCCAGTAAGAGTAAGCCGCTGGGAAAGATCCGCTTGAAGTGTCACATCGGCGATCTCCAAACCGAGGTGACTTGCTACATTGTGGATGTAGACGTCAACTACAACATCCTGTTGGGACGGCCATAGATACATGAATACATGGTGGTGCCATCCACCCTCCATCAATGTATAAAATACGTGTCCACCAGCAGCTTCATACGAACAGTGTTTGCTGATGTCGATCCCTACAGAGGGATTGAAGCCTTCTTCATCGACGCTGATATGTACAAATCAATTCATCTCGAAAATGAAGCCAATAACGCTGATGACGAAGCAGAAGCTGATATCGAAGCTGACCTAGAGGTGGACGTGGCAATCGACGTGCCCTAAAAGTGTGACTCAAAGAAAGGCCACCTCAAACACCGTCTCCTATGATAGTCAAACTCCGCGGGAAGGTACTAGCTTCTCCGGGCACTACACCCAATGAAGCTCCATTGAAGATACGCCTCAAAGGCAAGCCCTCTAAAGTGGCGGTTCCTCTCATAGCCAAGCTACGGGGAAAAGCTCCAGCTTCCGGTACACCAACCGAGGCTTCCCTCAAGGTACGGCTCAAAGGTAGACCTCCACAGTTGTTGGCACCCATCAGGCCACAAGAGAAGACCTCGGCGTCCTTCTCAACATAGTCCCAGGAGCCAGCACAGTAAAAGCTCCCGAAAAACTCTCATGAACCTCCCAAGGCTGCTCTAGTTTTCACTGACGAAGAACTTAGAGAGTACATATCGGCTAATGTCGATGCTCCATCCCTCGATGATGTAATCCCTCGGGACAAGATCCCGTATTTTATCAATAATAGAGTGTCTTTCAATTATTCTAGTCTTCTACATTGGAATACCATATACACTCTAGATAATACTCTACAGTCGTTGCAAACACAAATAACAACTGTGAGTCATATAAATCGAGTCGTCCTGTAGTAAGGAGTCTGTTACATAGTCCCACCTCAGAACAAGGACAAGAAGCCCATTATCTTTGGCAAAGTCGAGCGTCACCAAGACCTTCCGTCGACGGAGTCAGAACCAGACACCGACAGAATACAAATCTATCAGTACAATGATCGAGCTAAGTATTTCATCCAAAAGATGGGTTACAACTTGAAGAGTGCCAAGGTCTGAACTACGGCAAAGGTCGATGCCTTTCTCTACGACTTCTACTGCCAAAAGGGAAGCCGTAAGACTACTATCACCGTACCTGACAGGGGGTAGGCTATATCACGCCTCCAATAAGTCTAGAAGAATCGGAAGCAGAGGATGTCGTACATTCTCACTCATCTGAAACTTCAACTTGGGTCTCCGATACCAGTATTGACTCAGTCTTCAGGAAGGTGCTGTCAGCCAACATGAGATCCGTACATCCTTCAGAAGATAAAGACGATGATCAAACATGAGAGTTCTTTGAAGAAGAACCCTGGGCCCAACGCTTAGACGCGCAATGGGAGTCTCGCTTTGAATTACGAGAACCCCCTACCGAAGACGAAGTTGAGCAGATCGACCTTGGGGATGAATCTTCATCCAAACCTATCTTCATCAGCAAGAGTTTGGTAGGGGAGGACCGAGAATCCTTGATCCACCTGGTCAAAGAATATATCGACGTCTTCGCTTGGAGCTACGAAGACATGCCAGGACTCGACCCACAAGTCGTAATGCACAAGCTTAACATCTTGCCTGACGCTAAGCCGTTAAGCAGCAACATCGGCGCGTCCGTCCTAACATCATGAACGCCATTGATAAAGAGGTCGACAAGCTCTTGGACAGCGGGTTCATTCGTGAAGAGCAACACCCTGACTGGATAGCCAACATCGTCTCCGTCACCAAGAAGAATGGAAAGATCTGAGTCTACATCAATTTTCGGGATCTCAACTCTGCATGCCTAAAGGATGAGTTCCCACTCCCGATCACTGACGTAATGATCGACAACACATGTGGCTTCGAGCATATATCCTTCATGGATAGCTACTCAGGCTACAATCAGATCAAGATGTTCCTAGATGACGAGAAACACACATCGTTCAGAACTCCAAAGGGGGTTTACTGCTACACAGTAATGCCCTTTGGCTTGAAGAATGCTGGTGCCACATACCAACGAGCTACGTGCACCATCTTTCGTCAATACCTTCGCAAGACAACCGAGTGCTATGTTGACGATATTACCGTCAAGAGCCGTCTTAGGGGAGATCACCTACGAGACCTGAAGACAGTCTTTGATCTTATGCGGGCGCATCAGCTTAAAATGAATCCCGTTAGATCCTTCATTAGGGTCTCTAGTAGAAAGTTCTTGGACTTCATCATCACTATGAAAGTCATTTATGTCGACCCCGAGAAGACTTAAGCCATCCTTAACATGGACCCTCCGAAGAACCTCAGAGAACTTCGAGGCCTACAAGGACGACTCGCCTACATCCGGAGGTTTATCGCAAACCTTTCCGGAAAATGTCAACCCTTCACTAAGCTTATAAAGAAGGGAGTTTCTTACGTCTAGACGAAAGAATGTCAGAAAGCTTTCGACGACATCAAAGCTTATCTAAAAAGTCCTCCAGTCCTGGTGGCACCCGTCGCAAGCAAACCATTCTTGCTTTATGTCCGTGCAATGGACCATTTCCTTGTCACTTTATTGCCCCAGAACAACGAAGCAGGCCATGAGCAGGCCATTTAATACCTCAGCAGGACGATGGTTGGGGCCGAACACCGGTACAACCTCATGGAAAAGAATGTCTAGCCTTGGTGTTCGCCATCCAGAAGACTCGCCCCTATGTCTCGGGACAAACAATCAATGTCATCTCATGAGTCAATCCACTCAGAATTCTCATGACAAAACTAGGAGCGCTAAACTCTCGGTTGGCTATATGGGCGATATTATTGACACCTTATGACATGGTATTCGTACCACAAAATGCTGTCAAGGGCCAAGCATTGGCCAATTTCCTAGTCGCTCACCAAATCTCAGAATCATCCAGGATCTATGAAGGTATCCCCGATGAGGTTCAAGAAGCAAACATTACTGAAGAAAGCCCAGTCTGGCAGATTTTCTTCGACGGTGCTTCCAGAACAGGTCCTAAAGGCCAAATTATTATAAGAGTAGGGGTGGTCTTAATCTCTTCCAACAAACTAGTTATCTAGCGTGCCTATTCTCTTTCAAAGCTGTGCTCCAACAATGTTGCGGAGTACAACGCCCTCATCATGGGGCTTCAGTTAGCAAGACAGTTGGAGGTAAACTACCTTAAATCTTACGGTGACTCAAAGCTCGTCGTCAATTAAGTCCGGGGACAATATGAGATCCGCCATGAAGACCTCATCCCCTACCACAAAGCAGCATTAGACATCATCTCAACCTTCGCATAATTCTTCATAGAGCATGTGCCTCGGCTGTAAAACTTGGAAATTGATGCTCTGGCCAGCCTCGCAGCCTCATTGGCTGCTCCCGTCGAGACTCAACACTTCGTTATGATGACGGGTCGGGACTTGGCTTGCTTCAGAAATAATTTGTGCATGTAGACAACTCATGCCATGGCCGTGGACCCTGGCATCAATGTTAGAGACTGGAGGTTCCCATTTATCGACTTCGCTGTCTACGGAATCCTTCTAAAAGACTCGAAGGAGGTAGTCTCAGCTAGAAGGTGCTCCCTCCGCTTCTATTACAATACAGCCTCCAAAATGCTGTCCCGACGCTCTTACGATCGACGTCTCCTTCGATGCCTATCTAACGAAGAAGCTGTCGAAGCTCTTCGAGAATCTTATGACGAAACGTACAAAGCTCATTAACCAGGTCCTAAGCTACAGGACCGACTTCGACGCATGGGCTATTACTGGCCCACCAAGATGGCTGACGCTATCGAGTA
This sequence comes from Iris pallida, assembly GCA_029216955.1. Taxonomy (NCBI): domain Eukaryota; kingdom Viridiplantae; phylum Streptophyta; class Magnoliopsida; order Asparagales; family Iridaceae; genus Iris; species Iris pallida. Next base: position 3,696,909 of record JANAVB010022800.1, read on the forward strand.
TGCAAAGAAGTGTCGTACCTATCAGCTGCACGCCAACTTCACCCATAGACCATCAGAGCCTCTACACCCGACGGTTGCTACTTGGCCATTTGAAGCATGGGGCATGGATATAGTGGGGCCTATCACTCCTCTTTCGTCAAGGGGATACAGTTTTATCCTGGCAATCACCGATTATTTCTCTAAGTGGGCGGAAGCAGTACCTCTCACAGAGAAGAAAAGCTCAAAAGTGATCAGCTTCATCAAACATCACGTTATCTACCATTTTAGGTTACCTCGAAGGATTATCTACGACAATGGCCTGCAATTCATCAGCCATGCGTTTCAGTCGATTCTGCGATAAGAACCGTATTCAGAACGTGGCATCAACCGCTAACAATCCAGCAGCAAACGGATTGGGTTACCTCAAACGGTGCTTATCGTCTCTCTATTCTTGACCTCCGTCAAAAACGTACTACCTCTCCCCAGAGAGAGAGGACTGGTGAACTTGACCAAACTAAGTTTATATCCCTTCTTTGACAAATCATATGCTTTTGGAACCCGACCGTTTCGTTGCATTCTATCCCCAGTTGAAGAACAACCACGTCCACATTACCTCTGAGTTGCTTCTCTATACCCCATCAAAAAAGATCCTACACCCTGTAAGATCATGCTTAAGGCAATGTTTACCACGTCCACATCACCTCTGAGTAAAACTGTAACACCCACTTTTCTAAAATGAGGGTAATTTTGAACTTTTGTAAAAGTTTATTATTTAATAATAGGATTTATGATTTATGAAATTTTTTAATTAATTTAATACTATTTAAAATTAGTGAATTATAATTTTTATGTGTTAGCTAATAAACCCTAGAACTGTTGAGCCTAGAGATTAACCATGACCATGGGGACCTAACCATGTGATTAGAATGACTATTTACAACTTTTTAGGCTAAGGGTATTTTGGTTATTTTGTGATTTTTGAATTATTTAGGATTTTGATTAATTGGTGAATTTTAGATTATTTTAATAATATTTAAATTGATGTATTATGATTTTGGTCATTTTTCATATTTTAATATTTTGGGGAAATTTTATATTTTTAATATTGTTTTTATTGGATTTGTTTAGTCGGGTTTGAGTTTCGTCTCGTTCCGACTTGTATTGTGACCCGGGTAGCTTAAACTCTAGATGGAACCCAATATTAAGTTAAGCATGGCCCACAAAATCCAACATTTAAGTTAGTTAATTAAACTAATTTTTATCATGTTAGAATGGTTAAGTTAGAGACTCAAAACTAGATCATTTTGACCCCAAACTTGAACCTAGTCTAGACTTAACCATATGAGACTAGAGAGGGGCAATTAGGACATTTTCCATTAGCCCTAATGGACTCTTTATGGCAGCTACCTTTAGGAGAGAATGATTTATTTCATTCATTACAATCTTGTCTCTTTTATTTTCCTTTTGTTCTTCCCTAATTTTAGAGAGCCTTCCCATTGATTTGATCTCCAAATCAAATCATTCCTTCACCAAACCTTCCTTCAATCATTCCCATTCTCCAAGGGAAGGGTGCTACCAAGGATTAGAAGAGGATTACAAGGAGGAGTGTCCACTTTGAGGGATCTTCCTATCGGAGCCGTGTCCTAAAGGATTTTATTAGGATTCTACTCCTAATAGGTAAAACCTATCATCTAAATCGATTTCCTTTGCATATAAATTAGTTTTGAATCCGTAGGATCTATTCTCATGCATGTGTCCCATTTATATTCAAATTTGAGGCCATTTGGAGCTCTCTTGAGGATTTTAGATATGTGTCTTGTGTCCTACTTGATAGATCCTAAATTAGGACACCCCATGTGTATGTATGTATGATAATAGTTTAAATAGATATTTAAATTCGGTTTTAGAATGGTTAGAGAGTGGATTGATCTTAGTTAGGATGGTTAGAATGTATTTCATTTGGATACCTATGTTTGTATTCAAGTATCATGGCCTATATGTGTTCTTTTGTCCAAAATAACTCAAATTCGTCATAATATTCATCCACGTTTTTATTAACCAAAGCAACTTAGAAATATTATAACTTTTAGCTTAGAACTCCGATTTATCTTCCGTTTTTAAAAAAACCATATCAACGTTATCTTTCCAAATATATATTTTAATAAGCCAAATTCATTCTGTAGAATTATTTGAGTGTCAGCTGTACGAAAGACGAACATGTTTCGGTATTTTCGCAATTTCGGGAGCTTTCGAACACGAAAATGCGATCCGTTTCTAGTTACGAAAATCTAACACGAAGGGCTACAACATACTTTAATCCTAGAATTTAGTAGAGGCCCAATTGGTACAGTATTGGTTTTAAGTAGAAGAGTGACTATACGATATATGCATTTTGTGTAACTTATGAGCCTATGTAGTATGGGTATTAAATGAATATAGAGTATGTAATACATGATATGTTAGATTAATGAAATAATATATATATGATATATATTCTCTTTACATTAATGTATATATATGGTTGAATGCAAGCATGTAGGAATGCAATTAATATAATGTATATAAGCAATGCATAAATGCATGAATGATATACAATATATGCGTGAAAGTATATAATGAATGCTAGATATGAATGCAAGGTATACATGTAATGATAGATATGAATGCATAATATATAAATAATATAATGCAATATATAATGATAGCATGTATGGTAATATAGAATATATTATGCAAGCATGTATATGTCCACTGTTTTCTCTTTTCCTTACATTTTCCTTCCCTTTCCCTTTCCATTACAATTTTTTCCCTTTTTTTTCCTCTTCTATTTTTACATGTTATATACAATGTATATAATGTATCGATGCATGTAAGTATGTAATATGCATGAATGAATGTCATATATGAATGAATCAATCAATCAAAGGTATAAGTAAAATATAAAGCATTGTAATGAATGTTAACATATATAATGTATGTAAATGTGCATGAATGTATATATCTATGTAACTATGTAAATATGTATGATTTAATATATGCCTATATATATAAATATGTATGTAATGTGGATATGCATGTATGTATGAAGGTATGTATTTATATATATTATCTATTTTATATTATGCATTGTTGTGGTTCATATTGTCTTGTGATTGTGTGAGTGCTAGCCTAGGCTTGGTTAGGCCTAGTGAGACTTGTTAGACTTGTTTGGGCTAGGACTTGACCTAGTTGACCTAATTTGACTAGTGTGGTTGACTAGAGTTGACCAAGTGTTGACTTTAGTCTAGTTTGACCTAGACATCATGCAGATGCATTGTACATTTCATTTATCATCTCTCGTATACATCTTGACCTGTGTTGCTCTAAATAGGACTCTGTGGCTTCAGTTTGGACCTCTATACCTATCAGCTGTTCAGGTTATCAGGCGAGTACATTCTCTGACCGTTTCATACTTGTCTGGATATACATTCTTGCTCTAAATTATTGTACTTGATGCTGACACGATTGTTATCATGGATTGGTACTATATGGATCTTCTTTTGAGATGTTATCCCCTTGTATTCACTAAATACATATTATGATGTGCGTTTCACTTACATATTGTATTTATTGAATACCATTATCCTTGTATACTCATTGTGCATATTGTACTCTCATTATCACATGAGTCCCATGGATAGACCATTATACAACTATTGTATAATATTGTACATCTATTGTATAACATTGTATACTATTGTATAAGATAACGTAACTGGAGTGGATCCTTGTGTATTGATTGGGAAGAGAGAGTAGAATTGGTTATGTAATTAAATCCTATTGTGCAACATTGTATAACTATTGTATATGTCCATTGTGCACTCACGTACAATGGAGTTACCATTGCATTGTCCTAAACCGTTTACATAACCATATTGTACTCTAAATCAAATATTGCTTACGGTTCTTACTTATCATATATAGATATTTCCTATTATCAAATCTCTGCTGTTTTTCATAAACATTCTTCTTTCAGCGTTTCCTGTATCTTACTCTATTGTATGCTTTATATTTCCTAACTTGATATGAACTGCGTGAGATGTTTTGTGCTCACTCCTGTCCTGACTGGACCTGTTGATAAATTTTACAGATAGCTTGGAGGTTACCTGCTAGCCTAGAGGAGACACAGTAGAGGTTGTATAGATAGTTATTTTAGTTGTCTTGAGTTGTATTTACTTTATGGATTACTGTATTTGAGATTTGAGATATTTTCTGGGTTTGTGTATCTTAGACACTTAGATTTCTATCTGCGGTATCTCTTTGTAGATTTCATATTTTATCTATCTTTTATCATGCTCTACCTTAGATGTGATTGAGACTGTATTTGCTATGTCACCTCCATTCGGAGTGTATATACTGTACAGGTACCTTTATATTGTTAGATGTTTGACCTAGGACAGTGTTCTACCGCGGACACTGCGGCGTAGGCTGGACGTACCCACATCTCGTGCCTTTATTCTATGGTGCGGGACGTGATACGTTTTTAGTGGTAGCCCATGTAGGTCGAGTTTGTTTAGTGGTATTCGAAATAGAGTACCACTACAGCCTACAGTAGGATTAGGATATATTTTTGAAGGTACTCATTCACTGTTAGGATCCCTTAAGAGATTCCTGGGATGACTCTTGAGAATCTCATTATAAAATATCTCGAAATTTGATTCTAATAGTTTATATTTATCTTTCTTGGTTAGTTAATGAATTTGATTTTTGGGTATCAATTGTTGATTTAATTTAATTTTTGTCAAGATGAAATTATATGGGCTAGGTCATTTAAGTTATAGAATCTAGTCTTCTACAGTCACATTAGCCAGCATGGTGAGGACATATAGTCTGACTTTGGATATATTTTTCAGGTGTAGGAATTTAAGGTTTTTGCAGCCAAGCTAGCGGCATCGCAAAAATTTTAAATACCATGATTCTAGAGGTATGTGCCTAAGTCGAGGACTTTGTGATTATCGTAGTCTTGCTTACTAGTATGACGAGGATTTAGAGTACCATAATTTTGGATAGACGCATATGATTATCAGATTGTACCTTAAATATTCTTGAACATATTTTCTCTACTTTTGTTTCAGTCATTCTAAAAAAAAGAATTATTGTTTGTTTTGTTTGTTTTGCTTCTCATTATTTAACTTAGGAGTAGCTTTAGCTGTATTATAAACCTTGTGTAACTTCTTACTATGAATTTCTTCTTAATACAATGAATCGATGATTTTGCTAGACCTTATCTTGGATTTGATATTATAGCTCTGGTTTCAAAATGGTTCTTTTTTTAAACCGATAAGCAGAACAGCTTTTATCGTTATTTTCTTCTTGCTATTATTCTTATATTAAATAATAATAATAATAAAACTGTCTTGATTACATCAATCACCTACTTGCAATCTTGGTAGAAATCTAAATGTTGGTCTTGATATAGAATTTGATTTTTATATTAGGATATAAGAATATATATATATATTGCGGACACAAACACTTTGCCTGACATGTATGCATGCTATACTTTGATTACCAACCCATCTAAATACATATTAATATGTTGTTGATGTTAAATTCTCAAAACCCCAATATCTCTGACACAATACAGTATCAGAGAATAGTTCTCTGTTTTTTTTCCAGTTTAAATTCATAATTTAAATATAAATTTCATATTATTAGTTGTTGTTTACATCACTGTACATGTATGTTATATACATGGATTCAATTCTTAAAGAAATTGGTTAAGTTTTGTGTTTGAATTTGTCAAATCTGAGACCGTGTGTATATTAACCCTTTAACACTGGATTCTAAGTGATTAGTTCAATTTACAGTTTTTAAATGTAATATTTTGAGCCATATACATTGTTGTATGTAGGGATATAATGTCAGGTTTCATACTCTTACATGTTAGGTTGTGGTTGTGGTGAATATTGGGTTGGTTTTGATGTTCGAATTTTACCAAAATTCGGAAACTGAATACATGTTAACATTTTTCACATTGATTTTAAATGTTTAGTTCAATTTCAGATTTAATATGTAATGTTAAACTGAAATGAATGATTGAACCCTTCATTTTAAGTTATAACCCCTGTACTCTTGACACTCTACACTAATGTTCACAACTGCCATGTAAACCTAACCCTTCATCTCTATGTTATGTTCATATATATATATATATATATATATATATATATATATATATATATATATATATATATATATAGTTTATGCATACTGTTATAATGTATATAGATACATAACTAAATCTCTACCTCTCTATACATATAGATATATGTATATATATGGTTAGCCACGCATGTTATGAGTAAATAGGTTGTGCATTGTAGATTGTTTAACCAATATGCCATGAGTAGTGTAACTTGATAGCTATTGTTTTGAAACCCAAATCCTCCTATATACTTTCATGTATATTTCACACGCACACACATGTCTACTATCTAACCCTATGAATATGTCCACATATACCCATACACACACTAACCACATAACCTTTATATAATGCTAGCTTTTCCCCTTCTAACACTCTCTCTCTATATATATATTGTGATTGGATTTTAATGCTCGATATTTGTGCCTTAAATTTTGATTTTGATTATGCCTCAAAGCCTTGATGATTTGTTATTTCTGTATCTTTTCCAGTTTAACACCTCTGATTGCTTGTAAGTTTTGATACCCTATGATTGTTTTGGTCTAGTGTAACTAGTATACCTAGATGAGACTTACACTACCACCGTTTGCTATGACCTTGTATGCCATTCTTTTAAATTGTATGATTTATGTAAGTTCTGAGACTTTGATTGTTGGGGACGAGACTCTAGAAGAAGTACGACCATCTTAATTTTGAGGACGAAATTTTCTAAGGAGGGTAGACTTGTAACACCCAGGTAATTTTGAACTTTTGTAAAAGTTTATTATTTAATAATAGGATTTATGATTTATGGAAAATTTTAATTAATTTAATACTATTTAAAATTGGTAAATTATAATTTTTATGTGTTAGCTAGTGAACCCTAGAACTGTTGAGCCTAGAGATTAACCATGACCATGGGGACCTAACCATGTGATTAGAATAACTATTTACAACTTTTTAGGCTAAGGATATTTTGGTCATTTTGTGACTTTTGAATTATTTAGGATTTTGATTAATTGGTGAATTTTAGATTATTTTAAAAATATTTAAATTGATGTATTATGGTTTTGGTCATTTTTTATATTTTAATATTTTGGAGAAATTTTATATTTTTAATATTGTTTTTATTGGATTGGTTTAGTCGGGTTTGAGTTTCGTCTCGTTCCGACTTGTATTGTGACCCGGGTAGCTTAAAATCTAGATGGGATCCAATATTAAGTTAAGCATGGCCCACAAAACCCAATATTTAAGTTAGTTAATTAAACTAGTTTTTATCATGTTAGAATGGTTAAGTTAGAGACTCAAAACTAGATCATTTTGACCCCAAACTTGAACCTAGTCTAGACTTAACCATATGAAACTAGAGAGGGACAATTGGGACATTTCCCATTAGCCCTAATGGACTCTTTATGGCAGTCACCTTTTGGGGAGAATGATTCATTTCATTCATTACAATCTTGCCTCTTTTATTTTTCTTTTGTTCTTCCCTAATTTTAGAGAGCCTTCCTATTGATTTGATCTCCAAACCAATTCATTCCTTCACCAAACCTTTCCTCAATCATTCCCATTCTCCAAGGGAAGGGTGCTACCAAGGATTGGAAGAGGAGTGCAAGGAGGAGTGTCCACTTTGAGGGATCTTCGTATCGGAGCCGTGTCCTAAAGAATTTCATTGGGATTCCACTTCCAATAGGTAAAACCCATCATCTAAATCGATTTTCTTTGCATATAAATTAGTTTTGAATCCGTAGGATCCATCCTCATGCATGTGTCCTATTTAGATTCAAATTTGAGGCCATTTGGAGCTCTCTTGAGGATTTTAGATATGTGTCTTGTGTCCTACTTGATAGATCCCAAATTAGGACACCCCATGTGTATGTATGTATGATAGTAGTTTAAATAGATATTTAAATTTGGTTTTAGAATGATTAGAGAGTGGATTGATCTTAGTTAGGATGGTTAGAATGTGTTTTATTTGGATATCTATGTTTGTATCCAAGTATCTTGGCCTATATGTATTCTTTTGTCCAAAACAACTCAAATTCGTCATAATATTCATCCACGTTTTTATTAACCAAAGCAACTTAGAAATGTTATAACTTTTAGCTTAGAACTCCGATTTATCTTTCATTTTTTTTAAAGAACCATATCGAAGTTAGCTTTCTAAATATATATTTTATTAAGCCAAATTCTTCCTGTAACTTTCTGTAGAATTATTTGAGTGTCAGCTGTACGAAAGACGAATGTGTTTCGGTATTTTCGCGATTTCGGGAGCTTCCGGACACGAAAATGCGATCCGTTTGAAGTTTCGGAAATCTAACACGAAGGGCTACAACATACTTTAATCCTAGAATTTAGTAGAGGCCCAATTGGTATAGTATTGGTTTTAAGTAGAAGAGTGACTATACGATATATGCATTTTGTGTAACCTATGAGCCTATGTATTATGGGTATTAAATGAATATAGAGTATCTAATACATGATATGTTAGATTAATGAAATGATATATATATATATATATATATATATGATATATATTCTCTTTATATTAATGTATATATATGTTTGAATGCAAGCATGTAGGAATGCAATTAATATAATGTATGTAAGCAATGCATAAATGCATGAATGAAAGAATGATATACAATGTATGCATGAAAGTATATAATGAATGCTAGATATGAATGCAAGGTATACATATAATGATAGATATGAATGCATAATATATAAATAATATAATGCAATACATAATGATAGCATGTATGGTAATGTAGAATATATCATGCAAGCATATATATGTCCACTGTTTTTCCTTTTCCTTACATTTTCCTTCCCTTTCCTTTCCATTTCATTTTTTTTTTCCTTTTTTCTTCTTCTATTTTTACATGTTATATACAATGTATATAATGTATAGATGCATGTAAGTATGTAATATGCATGAATGAATGTCATATACGAATGAATGAATCAATCAAAGGTATAAGTAAAATATAATGCATTGTAATGAATGTTAACATATATAATGTATAAAAGTATGTATGTAAATGTGCATGAATGTATATATCTATGTAACTATGTAAATATGCATGATATAACATATGCCTATATATATAAATATGTATGTAATGTGGATATGCATGTATGTATAAAGGTATGTATATATATATATATTATCTATTTTATATTATGCATTGTTGTGGTTCATATTGTCTTGTGATTGTGTGAGTGCTAGCCTAGGCTTGGTTAGGCCTAGTGAGACTTGTTAGACTTGTTTGGGCTAGGACTTGACCTAGTTGACCTAATTTGACTAGTGTGGTTGACTAGAGTTGACCAAGTGTTGACTTTAGTCTAGTTTGACCTAGACAGCATACAGATGCATTGTACATTTTATTTATCATCTCTCGTATACATCTTGACCTGTGTTGCTCTAAATAGGACTCTGTGGCTTCAGTTTGGACCTCTATACCTATCAGCTGTTCAGGTTATCAGGCGAGTACATTCTCTGACCGTTTCATACTTGTCTGGATTTACATTCTTGCTTTAGATTATTGTACTTGATGCTGACATGATTGTTACCACGGATTGGTACTATATGGATCTTCTTTTGAGATGTTATCCCCTTGTATTCACTAAATACATATTATGATGTGCGTTTCACTTACATATTGTATTTATTGAATACCATTATCCTTGTATACTCATTGTGCATATTGTACTCTCATTATCACATGAGTCCCATGGATAGACCATTGTACAAATGTTGTATAACATTGTATACTATTGTATAAGATAACGTAACTGGAGTGGATCCTTGTGTATTGATTGGGAAGGGGGAGTAGAATTGGTTACATAATCAAATCCTATTGTGCAACATTGTATAACTATTGTATATGTCCATTGTGCACTCACGTACAATGGAGTTACCATTGCATTGTCCTAAACCGTTTACATAACCATATTGTACTCTAAATCAAATATTGCTTACGGTTCTTACTTATCATATATAGATATTTCCTATTATCAAATCTCTGCTGTTTTTCATAAACATTCTTCTTTCAGCGTTTCCTGTATCTTACTCTATTGTATGCTTTATATTTCCTAACTTGATATGAACTGCGTGAGATGTTTTGTGCTCGCTCCTGTCCTGACTGGACCTGTTGATAAATTTTACAGATAGCTTGGAGGTTGCCTGCTAGCCTAGAGGAGACACAGTAGAGGTTGTATAGATAGTTATTTTAGTTGTCTTGAGTTGTATTTACTTTATGGATTACTGTATTTGAGATTTGAGATGTTTTCTGGGTTTGTGTATCTTAGACACGTAGACTTCTATCTGCGGTATCTCTTTGTGGATTTCATATTTTATCAATCTTTTATCATGCTCTACCTTAGATGTGATTGAGACTATATTTGCTATGTCACCTCCATTCGGAGTGTATATACTGTGCAGGTACCTTTATATTGTTAGATGTTTGACCTAGGACAGCGTTCTACTGCCGACACTGCGGCGTAGGCTGGACGTACCCACTTCTCGTGCCCTTATTCTAGGGTGCGGGACGTGACAAAAATATTCTGTACAACAATCCCTGTGTTGTTATACCATGAACATCTACGTCCATATTACCTCTGAATTGTTCTATAAACATCCACAGAGTCCACTCCTACCATGCCCACATTACCTCTGAGTAGAAAAACTCTATCATATTAGCCCATAATTACCATGTCCACCTTATCTCTGAGTAAATATGTCGGTCCTCTCTCTCAACTTATTATCCGTACCTAACACCAAGGTACGCCAAGGATGATAAGTCTACATAAAAATTTTACCCCATATTCACCACGTCCATATTACCTATGAGTGAATGTGTCGGTTTCCTCCGTGAGTAACTTATTATCTGTACCCAGCCAAAGTGCGCAATAGATAATGGGTCCAAAAAAATCACAAAAAATAAACAAAGCAGAAAGTTCTTTTATTTTCTTCAGCTAAACAGAAAGTAAAAGATTACATCGACATCGAAAAGAAATAAACTACATCTTCAGGTTTCTTCAGATCTCAGAAACAGTAAGACAAGATAGGGACATTGACTTTATTCATATTCCCGAAAATGGCGATTGCAAAGCAACCTACGAATCCTCACAACCAGGGATCATAGTTGCGTTGAGGCATGTACCACTCCCTCAGCCACTTTGCATATGAAGGCTCAATCTGGTTGAGGTTTTCTGTAGAGACATGAGGGGCAGTCCCGATGCTACTACTCTCTGACGGTGGCTTCTCCTTAACTTCAACCTGGGGAGCAATCTCTTCCCTGATGGTCATCGGTTCTTCCTTAACCCCAACCTTAGGTAACGCCTCCTCCTTAACAGTCACCGGCTCTTGTTTGACGAAAGAAGACAGTATCTCTTCCTTCACGAGAGCCTCCACCTTCGACATGGATACTGCAACAGAGACAAAGAAAAGTTAGCAAAAAGGACTTAGAAATCCAATATGAGCATCTGAGCCGCATCAAAATCTCTGGCGCATCAACTGGGCTGAAACCCATGCACGTAGAGGGAATCCCAACAAAGACACACAAGATCAAAAGTTCGGGTGCAATTGAAGAGAAGTTTTGGTACATCATCAGGACCTAAATCCATGTGCATCAGCAAGCGAAGCTTCGGCACATCATCAGGACCTAAGTCCATGTGCTTCAGCAAGAGAAGCTTCGGCGCATCATCAGGACCTAAGTCCATGTGCGTCAGCAAATAAAACTTTGGCGCATCATCAGGACATAAGTCCATGCGCGTCAGCCAAAATACATCTACATGAGGCAACTCATCTGTAGTCGGGTCACCCCAACACCACTGCAACAAAGACCAAGGAAAGAGAACACCTACCGAACACATCCGGGTGAACTTCGGCGTGGGTTGCCATGACAACGGGGACTTCCTCCATGTCGACCTCCAAGGGTTCCTTGCCTCGGCCCCTTCCTCGGCCAGCAGTACCGCCTCGGGGAGTCTTGGGAGCCATCTCTCTAACAAAGAAAAAAGAAAAAAAGAGATCTGAGGAAGAAGAAAGCTTTTGTAGAAAGTAGAAGACTCTCTTTCCTTAAAAGTTGCCTATTTATAGGCTTGGCCTCGCGTGTAAACCGATGAGGTATGGCATCAGCAATCAGTCGATTAGGGTCTCATGAAACCAACGGCTGCTTATCTTCAAAAGACCATCATTAATCTTTTCTAAAGATCGAGGCGTTATCTCTTCAAAGAACCTTAGAAGTATATGCCTAAGCAACCAGCATCCCCACATCGACGCGCAGAACGACTATATGCAAAGAAGAGCCATGCGCCTAGGCGAAGGGCATGCGCCCAGAGTCGTTACTCCCTATGCTTCTTATTCAAAGTATTCTAAAACTTGGCAAGAAAGTTTTGAAAACTTTGAAGGGAGTTTTGTAGAAGCATGCAATTTCAGGCGCATCTATAAGTCCGAATTTCTATGCGCTCAACCTAACCATGCGACCAACTCAAATACGCCAGAAAGCTCAAGCAGATACTTAGCACAGCAAAGAAAAGTATAAGTTTAAAAACATTGAAAATAAGGCTTTTTATTTTATATGAAAGTCTATTACATGTCTAAAGAAAAGCTTTACAAACAAGAACTTCTACAAAAAGGAAGATCCTAAAGCTACAGCCAGGCACAGCAACTGCCATGCGCCCCATGCCAGGTGCATCATCCGTCAGACGTATCACTATGGTGTCTCATCCAGGTGCATCGTCTCGTTATTATGGCACAGGCGCATCAGCACCAATCAGCCCTTGTGTAGCAGGAAGAGGAGCTCTCCTAGCTCGACAAAGACCGCGGCATGATGCTCCAGTCTTCGGAAGAAACAGGCACACTCGGCAGCCTGTGGCTCTTCTAGCATAAAGAAAGATGGAGCACGGTCGCCCCGATCTTTGGATACAATAGGCTGTGTCGGGACTCGACGATCCCGATATTTGGATGCAACAGACACTATCACGGAAGCTCAGAATGATGGAAAGACTGGGGCAGCGCATCATCATCCTCGGAAAGAGCTCGAGTTCGACAGTTCGCCAAGGCGGAGCTCCGGCTAAGTTCATCTTTATATCGAAATGAAGAAAGAAAGCAAAGCTTTCCTTCATGCGGCTATTTATAAACACGGACAGCCTATACCCGAGTGCCAAATAGCCAACGTTCCAAATTCTATTCAATGAATTTGTATTTATAGCAAATACATCTATCTCCTCGTATTCGGCTAAGTCAAAGCAGCCATTTATGCCTCGAAGAACTCAATAGGCAGGCCAAAGAGGATGTGACACATTGGCAGATGCACCATCGATATCATGTACTCCCCATGGATGCGCCCAGCGGGCCATAGCCATGCGCCCAGATTGGCACTAACCAATGCAACCCTTTCCATCAAACGTTTAACGCTGAATGATAAAGGCGGCAACACATTCCAAGAGCCATCCAATCAGCTATGCAGAAAACGATGTGCTGCTGATATCAGCACCATTACTACACCTTGGGTCAGCAATAAGCCACATGGCCGACCGATCATTCGTATGCACCTCATGGCCATGCGCCTAGATGACGACATGCACTCCAGTAGACATACGCCCCCTCAGCTCACTTCTGATCTCAAGCAAGAGAAGACAAAGCTCTGCATGTGCCTCAAAAGCCATGTGCCTGGACTTGCTCATGGCTCCTAAAAGTCATAAGACCAAGTCACCTCCCCTCCGCCTGATTCTAGGTGCACCCTGATGCGAAGCTCTCCATGCGCCTCAAAAGCCATATACCTAGACTCGTTTATGATGCCTAAAACTTATAGACTAAGTCGTCTCCATGCGCACCGATCCTAGGCGCACCCCGACAGATCACTCTCCTCCAAAACCGAGATCTTTGAGCCACAGGCATACGCCACGCATCCCTTGACTCAGTTCTATTCGAAGAATGGGTGCTAACCACCTAAGATCTCAGTAACATCCAAATCTCAGCAACTGCCACGTGTCAGCTCCTTCGCAACCTAACGAAGTAGTTCGAGCAGATTCTACTACAACTTGGGGCACATCGTCCATGCACCCCCGCTAGCATCAGCCACGTAGCGTCCCTACGTCCAGGCGCATCCGACAAATACGCGCATGAGCAGCCAGCCTGCTATCTATAAATAGAAGGATCGCTCCTTCATGACACACACACAGAGACAAACTGACAGAGAGAGATATACAGACAGACTATTATATCCACATACATAGGTCAGAAGAGACACATAACGTCCGCTTCTCCTCGTAACGCTCTGGCATCCAGAGCAACCCAGACCTTTAGAGAGTTCAAGATCGTCGTCAGATCGTCAATGGAGTCAACGCATTACCACTCGCTCCACCGATATAGTTCCTAGATAAAAATAAAAGTGTACTCCTAGGACTACGTCCAAGTCCTCTATTGTATACTGTTCTGTTTGTAATTGAAATACCAAAGTTTTAATAAACAAAACCTTGTCGCATTTTCGATGGCAATCAAATAGGACTCCGTGGAGATATAGAAAACAGCTCAGAGGTGATATGGACTTGGATATTTTCTACTGGAGAAATGGTGAGTGAATGTCTTAGAGAATCTGGGCTCTAGAGACATATGATGATCAAGAGAGGTGTGAATCCGGTTGCTAGATTCATAAATACATGCTAGGGATGTAAAAATATGTTGATAAGATTTAAACATAGTATTTCTTTAAGAACTTGCCATTGATCGGCATCATGAACAAGTCTCCATTAGGTTTTGCGAGTCGGTAGGCACCATTTGAGTATATCATCTCTATGATGAAGGGGCCTTCCCATTTGGGTTTGAACTTTTCGGGTGTTTTATGATTCACCATTATTGGCATTCTGATAGATAGGACAAGGTCACCCACTTGGAACGTCCTCTGTTTAACCTTCTTATCGAAGGCTTCAGAAATACGAGCCTGATAGAGCTCGATACGTTGTTGAGCCAAGAGACATTTTTTATCAAGCACCTCTAGCTCTTGCAATCGATGACGTTGATTGTTTTCGTCTGTTAATTAGTTTGTAATAGCCACTCTTAGCGAGGGAATCTGGATCTCGAGAGGAAGGACCGCTTTGCTCCCATATATAATAGAAATTAGAGTGTTACTTGTTGGTGTTCATACCGTTGTACGGTAGGCCTAAAGGCATTCACCTAGCTTCTCGTCCTAGTCGTATTTATTAGATGATACGACTTTCTTGAGGAGCTTGATGATCATCTTGTTGAAGGCTTTAGCCAATCCGTTCGTCGCTAGGTTGTAGGCGGTAGACACCATATTCTGGATACGATTCTTATCACAGAATCTGTTGAATGCATGGCTTATGAACTGTGGACTATTGTTGTGGATGATTCTTCTGGAGATCCCAAAATGGTAGATAATATGATGCTTGATGAAGCTAACCACTTTCAAGCTCTTCACCTCTGATAGAGGTACTGCTTTCGCCCACTTAGAGAACTAGTCAGTTATCATCAAGATGAAGTGATGCCCTCTGGATGACGCAGGGGTGATCGGTCGGACTATGTCCATACCCCAGGCTTTAAACGGCCAAGAGGCGACCGTAGGGTGTAGGAACTCCAAAGATCGATGGATGAAGTCAGCGTTCAATTGCCACGCTCGGCATTTCTTGGCATATTTGATAGCATCTGCCATCATGGTAGGCCAATAGTAACCCATCATCGGAGTCGATCCTGTAGCTTAGTACCGGGTTAATGGGCTTCGTACCTACCATCATGGGCTTCTCGGAGGGCTTCGGCCTCCTTCTCATTTGACAAAAATTGGAGGAGGAGCCCGTCGTATGAATGGCGATACATCATCTTAGTGGCTGTATCATAGTAGAACCGGAGAGAGCGTATTTTGACAGACACGACCTCCTTCGGGTCGTCTGGAAGGATTCTATAGACAACAAAGTTGATAAATGGAAATCGCCAGTCCCTGACGTTCATCTTAGTATCCGTTTCTATAGCTTGGTTTAGGCACATGCACAAGTTATTCTTGGGACACACCAGTTCTCGGCCAATCATCATGACGAAGTACTGGACCCCCAGAGGTGCTGCCAAAGAGGCGGCGAGGCTAGCCAGAGCGTCAGCCTCTAGATTTTGTACTCGGGGCATATGTTCTATGAAGAACTTAGTGAAAGTGGAGATGATGTCCAAGGCCGCTTTGTGGTTAGGGAGTAAGTCTTCGTGATGGACTTCGTATTGTCCTTGGACCTGATTAATGATGAGCTTTGAATCTCCATAAGACTCGAGGCATTCAACCCCAGTTGTTTTGCCAACTGGAGCCTAATAATGAGAGTATTATACATCAGCCAGACGGACCGCTGGATGACCAAGTTGTCTGGAGAGACCAAGATCACCCCTACTCCTGCGATGATCTGGCCCTTAGGGACTGTTCTGGAAGCACCATCGAAAAACATCAGCCAGACGGACCTCTATCTTCGACGATATTAGACTCCAACACCTCGTTCGAGATATCCTCGTATAGTTTTGACATTTTTGGTATCGGGTGTGCAGCTAAGAAGTAGGCTAGTGCTCAGCCCTTGACAATTTTTTATGGGACGAATACCATATCGTATGGTGATAAAAGTATTGCCCATTATCACTTCCGTTTCCCGTTATACGTATTTTCGTATGCGTATACGAGATTTCTAGCATTTATCAGGTGGACCATAGTTAGACTTGTTTTGCTTAGCCTAGTCTTGGTTTAATCTTGACTTGGTTTAATTGACTTGGTTTGGCTTAGCTTGGCTTGGTTTGAGATGGAGAGGGTTGATATATAACCCAACTCCTTCTCTCTCTCCTCATTCACTTCTTCGTTTACTTCTTCATCTTCTTCATTTACTCCTCCCACCTACCAAGTCCTAGGCAAGTGCAACTTGCTTCATGGAGGAACTCTATTTTTGTTGTTCTATTGTCTTTCTCACAAGATTCTAAGACACTTTAGTACTTAACATTTTTAATTTCTTTGGTTTATTTTTTGTAGATCTAAGTTGGTTGTATTTTTCATTTTCTTGGGTTTTGATCTACCAAACTTTATTATTTTCAAGTTTTGATTGTTCTATGTTGTAGAGAATTCAATTTTACCCAAAATGGACCTTTGAAAAGTTAGATTTTGACTTATTTTGAGGTAGTTATGGCCAAAATAAGATTTGAGCATTTTCTAGTTCATCTGTGCTGAATTTGGCAGGGACGATGAATAGTGCCGTATAGTGCAGCCTGTCGCATAGTGCCGCATGGTGATACAGCCTGCCGTATAGTGCAGCCTGCCGCATAGTACTGCAGGAGGCTGCATAGTATCGCATAGTGCCGCAGAAGGCTGCTGTCACGACCCGCACCCACCGTGAGGGTACGAGAACGTAACAACGCCCAGCCTACGCCGCAGTATCGGCGGTAGAACGCTGTCCTAGGTCAATCATCTAACAATATAAAGGTACCTGTACAGTATATACACTCTGAATGGAGGTGACATAACGATATACAGTCTCAATCACATCTAAGGCAGGATGATGAAAATAAAAGATAGATAGATAAGTGCTGGAATAAAAGATCCACAGGATACAATCAGAGAGAGAGTCTAAGTGTCTACTGCCATACAACTAAACATCCAACTCAATACAAGTCTCTAATACTGAAATGAAAGAATATACAATCAGATCTCAAAAGATAGTAAATGTAAACCTAGACTAGGGAGCCACAATCTCTAAGCTAGTGGATCAGGCTGGGAATCTGGGTCACACAAGTCATCAACAGCTGTCCCATAGTAGGTGTCTATGCAGGCCTCCTCATCATCCTCTGTAATATTTTCAACAGGTCCAGTCAGGACGGGAGCGAGCACAAAACATCTCACGCAGTTCATATCGAGTTAGGAAATATAAAGCATGCAATAGAGTAAAGTACATGAAACGCTGAAAGAAGAAGATATAGGAAAAACAGTAGAGATTTGATAACAAGAAATATCTAAATATGATAAGTAAGAACTGTAAGGAACATGTGATTTTAGAGTACAATCTGGTTATGTAAACGGGCTAGGAAAATGCAATGGTAACTCCATTGTACGTGGGTGTACAATAGACATATACAATAGTTATACAATGTTGTACAATAGGATTTGAGTACATAACCAATTCTACTCCCCCTCCCCAATCAATACACAAGGATCTTCTCCAGTTACGTTATCTTATACAATAGTGTACAATGTTATACAATGGATGTACAATGTTATACAATAGTGTACAATGGTCTATCCCTGGGCTCATGTGATAATGAGAGTACAATATGCACAATGAGTATACAAGGATATGGGTATTCAATAAATACAATATGGAAGTGAAACGCACGTCACAATATGTATCTAGTGAATACAAGGAGATAACATCTCAAAAGGAGATCCATATAGTACCAATCCGTGATAACGGTCGTGTCAGCATCAAGTACAGTAATCTAGAGCAAGAATGTACATCCATACAAGTATGAAACGGTCAGAGAATGTACTCGCCTGATAGTCTGAGTGTCTGAAGAGAATATACTGTCCGAGGAGTGGTGTCTGTCTCCTATAGAACAGCACAAGTCACAACAAGTCTAAAAATGGTAAACTGAAGTTCTACTATGCATTCTACATGAATCTAGGTCAATCTAGGCCAAAGTCAACTCTTGGTCAACTCTGGTCAACCCTAGAAGTCAAACTAGGTCAATCTAGTCTAAATAAGTCTCACTAGATTTAGTAAGTCATTCTAGGCCCTAACTAGTCAATCAGGTCTAGCCAAGCCCTACCAAGACTATACTAGTCAACCACATCACCAATACAAATCCACATCAATGCCAAGCTATCACAATCACATGTATTATATAGGTTACATACTCATAGGCCATATACCATAGGCTAAGATACATGCATTTATACTTGTCACTCCTACATTGCAATACCACATGCATATCTATTGCATTCATTATATTACATTCAACTTACATATCTACAATTTACATAGATACATATATATAGAGGGAGATAGAGAGGGGCTAAGTGAGTGTTAGTGAAGTGAAGCATGGCATTAGTGTGTGGCAAGGGTGAAGGGTTAATAGCAGGTTTAGGGGGCTGTCCCATAGGCCAATATGGCCTGAACATGGACTGATATGTATATAGGGACTGATATGGGTATTCAATGGGGATTAAATGGGAATGTGGTTGTGTGTGTACCTGTGTGAAATATGTGTGCAGGAAAACAGAAAACAGGGAGTACATTCTGTATGCAGGAAATGATAAAACAGTGAAGAGGAGAGATGTAAAGGCTGTGTGTGTGTGTTATGAATGTGTACAGATTAACATGTGTATTAGAGTGTACAAGGGTGTCAGTTGGTGTCCAGTGAAGGGTGTATGCAATGAAGCTATATGTGAAGGCATGACAGGTAGTTCAGTTCATGTGTGAGTGTATAAAATGTGGGGAGGCAAAGTGATTGAAATAAATTAGGAGATAATTCCCAGGTTTCAGATTTCTGAAACCTATGGCAGGAAGTTCCCCAACCCAATGCAAAAACCCAAGTCGATGATTCCCTTGTATTAGCACAATCGAAGTGAACATGTACATCACTCATCAATATGTAGGTGAACCCTATTTATCAATCAACATCACAAAACAGGAAAAACGAAAATCACTTTCAGTTTTGAACTGAAATCGAAAGCTCGGTACATGAGGAAATGACTGCATATCAAACCACATCGAAATCTCATTTTGAAACCCAAATCAAAACCAAATCAACCAAGATTCGAAACATAGTTAGAATGTATATAGGTAAACTATATTAGGATGTAAACATGTGAAAACTTGCAGTAAACTGAGCTAATTTGATTCCCAAAATTCGAACTACGAAACTGGAAGCACTGAAATAAATACCCAGTTTCAGAAAATAGGGTAAATGCAATTTAATGATCAAAAACTAACTAAAATGCAAGGAGGTTGGTTGGTAAATGAAGATAAACATGTGCCCGTGTCTTATGGTCCAATTCGTGTCCATCACGATGCGACACAGCGCGTGTCCAAGCCCAAGAACACTAAACAAACACCTACAGTGCACAGGAATAGCACTGCATCGTGCATGCGTGCACGCGTGTCGTGTACGCGACACAGTGCGACTCGAGGCTCGTGCTCACACAGGGGTGTTCGCCTAGGGTCACCCTAGGTCTGTGTCAGCCTGAAATGCGACACCGTGTCGCCGTGTCCACGCTAACAGCCCGTATCAGAGGGGACTGAAACTCGCGCGCTGCAGCTCGAGCGACCAGTGCACGAGCTCGTGCTCGCTCGACACGGAACAGGGACACGCGAGACTTGGGGAGGGCCGTGTCAGACACTGCCCCCACCCACGTGTCAAGTGGCGTGTCCCGAATCGCCGTGTCCAGAGTGCAATCCAACCCGAGTAGCAGGGGAAGCCCCAACCGCGCGTGCGAGCGTGTCCGACCCTACGTGCACCCGACACAGACACTAAAACACCATGGACACTTCACAAGAATTAAAACATACACCTAGATCTACAATCATGTTCAAAAAGAATTCAAAAATAAGACAAAAATATTCTTTGTGGCATTTCATCAAGCACATGCAAAGGGACACTGATACGTGTCCAAATAGGACACGAAATGGACCCAAATTTTAGGGTTTCCTATTCCTACAGTTAGGTTAGGCCTAGGGTTCCCTAGAAATGCAATAAAACTAGAATTTCATGGTGAGATTAGGAAGTTACCTCTATGTATCAAAATCTCCAAAAAGCTCTAAAGAGAGGGGTTCCTCTTGAGAGTCAAACTCCTCCAAATTGATTTGAATCTGAGAATAAAGTGTAAAAACAGCAAGAATACTCAGATTAAAACCTATTGCAATTTGTTTGGGGGAAAAATGAGCTAAAATGGATTTTCTATGGATTTTTGAAGTAGGGACATTACCTCTTCCTAAAGCTTGTTCTTCCTTAGAGGCTAGCCCTAATTCCAAGAGAATATTTATAAGGGGGGAAATTCCAATGAGGGTTAAGTGGCTGGACAAAATGGTTAGGGTTAGGGTTGGGCACTTGGTTAATGGGCTTTGGGCCTAGCCTTTAAACAAATGACTTAAAAATCAAATGTCATGACTTGTGGTTAAATCTCTCCATTCAAAACTCAATATTCTCAAATGTTTGCACTAACTAGAATATGGTTGACCCAACTTAACCTAGGATCTCATATCTAGTCAAGTCCAACCTAACTAGGGTTAGGTCACAAGTCAAAGCTAGTCAAAGTCAACCTAGTCAACCTTCAATCAAACAATTCCAAAATAAATTCTAAAAATTCCTAAAAATTCCAATAAATTCTAAAATGACCAATTATCCTCTAGGCTAAATGTACTAATCAAATATCCTAATCACAATGACTAGGCTCTAGGTCAACAGTCTAAGGCTACACTAGTCAATGCACCAAAATCACAAGTCATGATTAAATAATTTAAAAATGAGTAAAAATTACCAGAAATCATATTATTAAATAAATATCATAATTAAATAAATTAAAATACAAAATTTCAAAATTACCCTCATTTTAGAAAACTGCATAGTGCCTATTTTGGCTGTTTTACGTCCTATTTGGCTGAATTATGGCCAGAATTTCTTCTAACTTCCAACATGAAAGTTGTAGATCTTTTTCTTGACTTCAAGAATATGTTACTAGCTATTTTTATGCAAGTTTAACTCATTCATGATAATGTAAGGATATGACACGATAGTGGCACGTTAAGGCGCACTTTTGACAAGTAACATGACATGATAGTGGCCCCTCGTGGCGCACTCTTGATAAGTAAACCCAATATGATAATCTTAACATACTATTGTGACAGCTACCTTGACTTGCTAAGTAACTCTTATCTTGACACCGTGGGTGTTTGTGCTTGTATAAGCTACATGTCCCGTCTTGCATCATGTCTAGGACACGAATTCCTAGTTACTACGGTTAGGAATTCATACTGAATCTGACTAGGATAATGACTAGATTGATCAAGTAGTTCATGAAGAGATTTCCCAGCTATAGGCAGTCCCGTTATCTGGGCGCTCTAATTGGACTTGTAGCCTGCCGTCGAGTAGGGCACATTTCCAGCACACTGTCATGTGTTGCACCCCAAGTCACCTAATCCAACTCTTTCAACTTGTGACCGGATAACCAGGATTAAGACTGCAGAGCTTGTGGCTGTTGGAACATCTCGATGCATCTTGTTAGTAACTAGGCTTATGATAACCCTAGTTAGTTAAAGTATCAAGCCGTACTCATTGCTTGGCCGTGATTGATGGATGGAGTCCCGTCTAGTCTTGTCTAGATAGTGCCATTACATGGTTACTTCAGTGCATTTACTGTTATGCTTTACCTTATCGATAATCGGTCAGAGACAAAGTTCTGTTCAGGAGAAGGGTTACAACCCCGGTCCTTGTCTGGTTTACGGGATTGTAACTTGGTTACCAGAATAGTTCCTTAGTTACCTTATCATTTATCATCCTGATTTCTTTAACTCATGTCTTTTATTATCCTTTATGTCTTATGTGCTAATATGCTAGTTTTAGTTCTTAAGTGAAGCCTCCCTTGTGGCACTTGCTCTTCTGGGTTCTGACCCAGCTGGTTTTGTATGGCCATATTTCGGAGTAGCACCCGAGGATCTTTCAGCCTTCCAGCCAGATGGTGAACACTAGACGTAACCCTGACAACGAGTAGATTTTATTTTGCTCTCCCACTCTAATTGTAAAATTATTTTTTTGAGACGTTTAGCCGCCGAACAAGTGTTAGCTCGTATTGAATTTACATTCCTATCTCCCTAAGGGATGTAACATGATTGACAAATCCTAGGGTTGATCATGTATGACTTAAAATCTTGCTAGTCTTCGTATTTTGTATGACTAGATTTATGATCATCTGAATATGTAATGTTTGGGATGCCTTACTTTGTATGTCTGATAATCTACCATCTTGTTATATTTACTTGCTTACTTGAGATTGAGACACTAGGCTTATTCTTGACCCTAAGAGATTAATGGCTTGTAGTAAACCCTCATGCATCTAGACAGTCGTGACTGTATTGCGAGGTAGGATTCATTTCAATGTACATAGCAGGCTGTATCCGTCCCCCGCTCTCCAGTATTCTGGTTCTGGGGCATGACACAGTTTAAGTGGTGGCCCATGCAGGTCTTATAAATCAAGATGTGTGAGGGTTTCACTGAATAGATGTCTCAATCAGCACTCGCCCTGATCTCTACTCATGTCTTCTAATCTTTCTGAAATCTTAACCTGATCATATGTTTATATCCTCGATTTATCATGGTCCTTCCTTATTGTTCTCCATGTCGTTTCTTCAGCGACATTGTTCCTGGTCCTACCGATCAGCAAGGCGGAGCATCTCTAGTTTACCAGCAGCAACTTGGAGACCATGCCAAGCACTCTGGAGCGGCCTCCCGAGTCATGCATTTCGGGGATCCAGAGCCCCCAGTTCAGCCAGTCCAGCCTGCAGAGCCTGACTATAGAACCTTGTTGGGTCTCATCAGGGAATTGCTTGCATCTCAAGATCGTCGGGGCGATGCCCTGCACCAGACAGTATAGGATGCTATGGGCAGAGTTGGTTACCAAGGGAACAACACGGCCAACAGCATCAAGCGTCTGAACCCTCCTTTCTTTGACGGCACTGAAGATGCTATTGCTGCTGATGTATGGCTTCAGGACACAGAGGTTATCCTGGAAGCAGCTATGATTCCTGAGGATGAGAAGGTGGCCATTGTGCGCCTGCAATTATTGGACTTAGCCCGCAGCTGGTGGGCGATGCTAGCAGTTGGATTACCGATGCCTATCTTATGAGCAGTGTTCAGCAATAAGTTCTAGACCAAGTACTTCGACGCAGTATCTCGATATGATCTACAGACGAGATTCACCAACCTTAAGCAGATGGGTAGGACGGTCGATGGATATGCTGTCGAGTTTTCTAGACTCAGTCGGTTTGCTCCTACCTTGGTGGCAACCGAATTGGATCGGGCCCAGCGATTCCAGCAGGGGCTCCACCTAGGGATCATTATATCAGTGGAGTAGTTTGAGCACCAGACGTTTGATGCCATCTTGCGAGCAACGAAGAGGCATGAGTATACCTCGTAGAGGATTGTAGATAGAAGTGGAGGACGAAAGAGGTCTCATGGGTAGATGTCCCAGTCTTCAGCACCAGCCCCGGCAGCTAGGGCTTTGACTATTGGAGCTCCTAGGTGGGCGACCACAGTTTTGTCGGTTCAGCACTCGACGCCGGCGTATCCTCAGCAACAGAAGCAGAAGCAGTCTTCCGCAATAGGCTGTACTCATTGTGGAAAGCCAGGGCACGTTGTATCTGAGTGTCTTAGAGCACAGGGATTGTGCTTGGCTTGTGGGGCACCAGATCACAAGATAGGGTCCTGTCCGAATAGAGCCAGTTCATCGTCATCAAACCTAACCAGTCCATCGATTAGGTATCCAGTACCAGTGCAGCAGCAGAGCAGTACCAGCCTCCGATGCTATTGCTGCCTCAGGCTTAACAGTATGCCCAAGCTCAGATTCAGAACCAGCAGAGGGGACCAGCACCGAGAAGGCAAGGTCAGGCTATGGCTCTGACAGTGGAAAAAGAGTTAGCTTCAGGTGAGGTGGTGGCAGGTACCATTCTTGTCAACTCTTTTCCAGTATCAGTATTATTTGATTCAGGTGCATCGCATTCATTTATGTCTGCATGATTCGCTACACGGATAGGACTGGAGCCCGAGTCATTATCAGTAAGGCTCAATATACTTACTGGTAATGGTCTTTTAGGAGTAGATAGAGTATTTTCTTCGTGTCGAATCGTAGTTAGTAGTAGAGAATTTCTCGCTAGATTGATAGAATTTTCGATGTCCGATTATGATGTGGTCCTAGGAATGGATTGGCTGAAGGAGCAATATGCAAGAATAGACTGCCGTATTGGCAAGATTATTTTTGGTATTCCCGACGAACCGGAGTTTTTATTTTCCAGGGGCGAAGTAGAACCTTCTCCTCCAGTATTACAGATGGCAGTAGCAGTGGCGGTTCAGTTTTCCAGAGTTGTTGAAGAATTCCCAGACGTGTTCCCCGAAGAGCTTCCAGGCATGGCCCCAGAGAGAGATAGAGTTCACCATTGATTTGCTTCCAGGGACGGTACCAGTGTTAGGGGGAGTCTATAGGATGACACCTTCAGAGTTAGAGATCTTGTACAAGATGATTGAAGAACTCAGAACCAAGGGATTCATTCGTGCTAGTAGATCACCTTGGAGAGCCTCGATACTTCTTGTGAAAAAGAAAGATGGTACGTCAAGATTATGTGTTGATTATCGTACCTTGAACTCTGTAACAGTCAAGAACAGATATCCTCTACCAAGGATAGATGATTTATTTGATCAACTCAGAGGAGCGGCAGTATTCTCAAAGATTGACTTGCGATCAGGGTACCATCAGATCAGAGTTAGAGAGCAAGACATCCCGAAGATAGCATTCAGATCCAGATATGGACATTGAGAGTTCCTTGTTATGCCATTTGGAGCGACCAATGCGCCAGCCATATTCATGGACCTCTTGAATCATATCTTTATGCCCTATTTGGACCAGTTTGTGATAGTGTTTATAGACGACATCTTAGTCTATAACAAGAGTGAGGCAGGGCATGAGCAGCATCTTCATGTAGTTCTTCAGATTCTCAAAGAGCACCAGTTATATGCGAAGTTCAGTAAGTACGAGTTTTTGCTGGATCGTATCTCGTACTTAGGTCACATCATCACCAGAGGTGGAGTGTAAGTGGACCCCCAGAAGATAGTGGCTATAGAGATATAGCCAGTTCCTAGTACCGTCGCAGAAGTTTAAAGTTTCCTAGGATTGGCTGGCTATTACCGGCGGTTTGTCTCAGACTTCGCCTGGATTTCAGTACTACTAACTCAGTTGACCCGCAAGGATGTGCAGTTTGCTTAGACAGCAGAGTGTCAGAGTTCATTTGAGAAGTTGAAGCAAAGATTGATGACGACCCCCATTCTCACTCTTTCCGATGGGACTGGAGGATTTTTAGTCTATTGTGGTGCTTCTGGCAGAGGATTTGGATGTGTCTTGATGCAACATGGTAAGGTAGTAGATTATGCGTCACGTCAGCTTCGTGATCATGAGAGAAACTACTCGACCCATGACTTGGAATTAACAGCAGTGGTTTTTGTACTTAAGCTTTGGAGGCATTATTTATATGGAGATCGGGTAGAGATTTTTACGGACCACAAGAGTCTTAAGTATGTGTTTACCCAGAAGGATCTTAACATGCGTCAAAGAAGATGGCTAGAACTACTTGTGGACTATGACATCAACTTGCAGTATCATCCTGGGAATGCCAATGAGTAGCAGATGCAGTGAACATAAGAGCTGGAGTTTATTTTCTAACAGCACAGCCAGAATTGTTAGCCGATCTGCAGAAGATGGGTATTGAAGTTGTTCTTCCTACCAATGTGGCATTGATGGCCAGCATACAAGTTCAGTCCAGCATAGTTGAGAGGATCAAAATGATGCAATCAGCAGATTCCAAGCTTCAGCGACTTAGAGCAGAGTGTGAAGCAGGACGGAGAGCAGAGTTAAGTATTCACGAAGATGGTACTCTTCGACATAGGAGACGTCTTTGTGTACCCAGTGGTGATAAAGACAGGAGATCATGGCAGAGGCTCACAGTTCTCAGTATTCAATTCATTCCGGTGGCACGAAGATGTACCGAGACATCCGTCAGTATTTCTGGTAGAATGGCATAAAGAGGGAGATAGCAAGATTTATCTCTCGTTGTTTAGTTTGCCAACAAGTTAAGGATGAACATCAGAGACCAGCTGGACTTCTTCAACCTTTATAGATCCCAGAATGGAAATGGGAGCACATTACCATGGATTTTGTAACTTGGTTACCTAAATCTCCAGCTAGAAGAGATGCTATCTGGGTTATAGTTGATCGTCTCACGAAGGTAGCTCATTTTCTCCCCTTCATAATTGGTCAGTCGACGGATCAGTTTGCGGAGATGTACCTCAGGCAGATTGTCAGATTGCATGTAGTGCCAGTTTGTATCATATCAGACAGAGATTCAAGATTCACATCGCACTTTTGGCGGAGTCTTCAAGAGAGCTTGGGGACTCGTCTCAAGTTCTGTTCAGCTTATCATCCGTAGATAGATGGTCAGTCAGAATGCACGATCCAGACTCTTGAAGATATGTTGCGGTCATGTACACTCGACTTCGATGGTTCGTGGGAAGATCACCTGCATCTCGGGGAGTTCTCCTATAACAACAATTTCCAGGCTAGTATCCAGATGGCACCCATTAAAGCACTGTATGGCAGGAGGTACATATCACCTTTAGCTTGGGATGATATCGACAAGAGATAGATGCTTGGTCCAGAGATGATTATGCAGACAAACAAGGTGGTCTGGCAAGTCAGAGATCATCTTCGAGATGCCCAAGATTGCTAGCGCCATTGGGCCGATTCTCATCGGCGTCCCCTTGTCACGACCCGCACCCAATGTAGGGACACAAGAATGATGGAACTGGAGAATCCCAGGACCCTTCCGTTGGTGTGCGTATTGATCGATAGAACGTTAAACATATCTAATACGTGTTCTAACCCTTCACAGGAGGAAACTAGGGTTCACGAATTATAACTATGGCGGAAAGGAGACAAGTAATTCCTGACAATCTCGAGCGGACGACCCCAAGATCTTCTGCGCGTATTCCTTCCTCGAGTTGGACATCGTGTGGGCGACGATCTCCCAACCGTTTCTTCTTCTTGGCAGCCCTCTCTTTCTCTCCTTACGTGAATCATGAATTTAGAGAAAGTTTTAGATTTCTGATCAGTAATATGGCGGCCAGAGAATAGAGGATATATATAGTCTACGGCAGGGACCATGAGAAGAAATTAGGGTTAGGCCTCCTAACGGTTCTGGATATCCCGTGTTCAGCCCGAACACACAATCCAGGCCCATTAACAATAGCTCGGTCCACTAATGAGCTGTTATTGCACCTCCCTAATCCCAAATATGTTTGTGGGCTCCATTTATTATCTGCTCATTTGGCTCTCCATGTTAAGATATCGTATGTCCGTCGATCAAATTAAGTTACTGATAACTATATTGATTCGACATCTTTTATCCTTAAGTAGTACCGCTCAACTTTATTTGTCATGTCGGATATAATCTACTTGCATGGTTTTACATGACTATCCTTATGAGATCCTTAAGGGGACATCATCAACCCGATGTATCGGGACATGGATTCCATTTATAATCAACAGTCCATACATACAATATTATTACCCAATTCATAGAGGTTGTTAATCCATAATGAATCTAACTCTTTTATGAGTCAAAGTAATGCACACTGCATATATATGTCCATTTTTATATCCGAATTAAGAGCACAAGCATCCATAATAACAGATGTGTTTGTTCTCTTATGTAGTCAGTACAAAGTGAACAACCTCAAGTGGTCCTATTCAATACACATAAAGTGCACTAGTGTAAACCTATAATCAAGATAGACTAATACCATATTACACTACAACCTTTCCAATAGATTGTCCAAGTCCATCTAGGTTGTGAACTATTTATATACTCCATAGAAAACTGATAATATGATCTTCTGTGTGACACCACACACCATATTATCTACAATACAGAATATCAGACATTTGTATTAACACTTGCAACAAATACAATATGCAAACATTTGCCCATATGATTCTCATTCAAAATTTAAGGAAATAAGGTTACTACAAAAGTGATATTTTTAGTATATAATCCTAACAGTCTTCCACTTATACTCAAAGCATTGCTTTTCAGTATACTGTTACAAATCTCCCACTTATACTTAAAGCCATGCTGCTACACATCTGACTCCTATTTCCTCAACATGACTGTCAAAAGCCTTAGCTGGTAAGCTCTTTGTAAATGGATCAGCTAGGTTGTCGGCTGATGCTATCTTGATCACAACAAGTTTTTATTTCTTTACGAAATCTCGTATCAGGTGGTACTTGCACTCAATGTGTTTGCCTGTCTTATGGGCTCGTGGTTCCTTCGAGTTTGCAACTGCACCACTATTATCATAATAAAGTGTAATAGACTTAGGCAAACTAGGTACCACATCCAAGTCCAACAAAAAGTTTCTGAGCTAAACCGCTTCTTTGGCTGTCTCAGAGGCTGCCACATACTCAGCTTCTATGGTGGAATCAGCAATACATTTTTGCTTAATACTCCTCCACACAATGGCTCCATCTATCAAAGTAAACACATAACCTGAGGTAGATTTCCTGGAATCCCTATCTGACTGAAAATCTGAGTCTGTATACCCCAAGGGAACTAAACTATCTGCCTGGTAAACTAGCATATACTCTTTAGTCTTTTTCAGGTACTTCAAAATATGCTTTACGTCAGTCCAACACTCTTGTCCTGGGTTAGACTGATATCTGCTGACCATGCCTACGACAAAATAGATGTCTGGTCTCGTATATAGCATTGCATACATTAAGCTTTCTACTGCTGAAGCATAAGGAACTGTCTTCATGTTATCTATGTCTTTAGGTGTCCTCGGACACTGCTCCTTTGATAGAGCAATTTCATGTCTAAATAGTAAGAAACCTTTCTTAGAATTTTGTATACTAAAACGAGTTAGTACAGTATCGATATAGGAAGCTTAGGATAAGCCCAACATCCTTTTCTTACGATCTCGTAGAACTTTGATCCCAAGGATGTGACCTACTTCTCCCAAGTCCTTCATATCAAACTGTTTGGATAACCATACCCTTACATCAGATGACACCTTCACATTGTTTCCAATGAGCAAGATGTCATCCACGTAAAGTACTAGGAACACCACCACGTTTCCGTCATACTTTCTGTATACACATGATTTATCCTGACATTGATCAAATCCGTAGGATTTTATCACCTGATCAAAATATATGTTCCAAGATCTGGAAGCTTGCTTAAGTCCATAAATGGACTTCTTGAGCTTACAAACAAGATGCTACTGGCCCTTTTCAATGAACCCGTCTAGTTGCTTCATATAGATGTCTTCCTCAAGACTTCCATTAAGAAAAGCTGTCTTGACATCCATTTGCCAAATCTCATAATCGAGATGAGCTGCAATAGATAAAAGAATCCGGATAGGCTTAAGCATGGCTATAGGAGAAAAGGTTTCCTCACAGTCGATACCCTCTCTTTGAGTAAAACCTTTTGCTACAAGCCGAGCTTTAAAGGTTTCAACCTTACCGTCTGATCCTCTTTTTCTCTTATAGACCCACTTGCATCCAATGGCTTTTACACCATCGGGTGGTTCTACAAGCTCCCAGACCTGATTAGAATCCATAGATTCTATTTCAGATATTATTGCTTTTTGCCAAGACTCTGCATCTTTATCTTGGAGTGCTTCATTGTAGGTACAGGGATCATAATCTTGTTCCTCAGGGACGAAGTCTGACGACTCTCCCAAGAACATATATCTATCAGGTTGTATCACAACCCTCCCACTACGACGAGGCACTATCGGTTGTGGTGTAACATTTGTGACACATTGTGCAGTTATTTATGGTTTATCCTCTTATACTGTTGGTACTAAAGTACTTGGTGTCTCACATCTCAGTTCTTCTAGAACAACTCTACTTGTGGGTTTATGGTTCATCACATAGTCTTCCTCTAAGAATCAGGCATTGGTGCTAACAATGACCTTATGATCCTTAGGACTATAAAATAAACCTCCTTTCGTTCCTCTTGGATAGCCTACAAACAAGCGTACTTCTGTACGAGATTCCAACTTATCTGTTTTTCCATTCAGCACATGTGCTGGACTACCCCAAATGCGAACATGTTTCAGACTAGGCTTACGCCCAATCCACAGCTCTGTGGGAGTAAGAGGTACTGACTTAGAAGGAACCAAGTTCAAAGTATAAGCTGCAGTCTCTAAGGCATATCCCCAAAATGAATCTGGCAAATCCGAATTACTCATCATTGATCTAACCATCTCCATAAGAGTTCTATTCCTTCTTTCGGCTACACTATTCTGCTGGGGCATTCAACGTGCATTCAATTGGGATACAATCCCAGCCTCTGATAAATAATCCCTAAACTCTCCAAAGAGGTACTCGCCACCACGATCTGATCGTAATGACTTGATACATTTTCCATGACGTTTATCCATTTCAGCCTTGTACTCTTTGAATTTCTCAAAGCACTCAGACTTACGGTGCATCAAATAATGTATCCATACCTTGAATAATCGTCAAGAAATGTGACAAAATATTCAAAGCCACCTCTAGCTTGGATAGTCATGGGTCCACACAAATAAGAATGAACTAATTCTAACACATCTTTGGCCCTATACCCCTTTGCCGTAAAAGGCCTCTTGGTTATTTTACCTTTCAAGCAGGATTCACAGACTGGTAGTGCCTCCACTTCCATTGAACTCAAAGGTCCATCTTCAACCAGTCTTTGAATCCTTCTTAGGTTAATATGCCCCAATCGCAAGTGCCAAAGATATGTTTGGTTCATACAAGAAGGTTCTTTTCTCTTATTTAAGTTAGATGACATATTATTCATTTCCATAAGTTGTATTGTGGGCGAAATATGATCAATGACATACAAATTATCAACCAATGCACCAGAACAGATAAAATGTTTATTCTTTCTAATAACAATATTGTCATTAAAATAAACTGAATATCCATCCTTAACTAACATAGAAACAGAAACTAAATTCCTTCTAAGTGAAGGTGCATAAAGATAATCTCTTAATGTCAAAGACTTATTTCTACCAAAAGATAAAGTAACATCTCCTAATGCAACGACCGATACTTTTATAGCATCACCCATGAACAAGCATATCTCCCCATCACTGAGCCGTCTGGTTTCCTGGAACCCCTGCAATGTATTGCAGACATGATTAGTGGCTCCTGTATCTACACACCAGGTGCCGGTAGATAACACCGCTAAACATGTTTCAACTACTAGTAAATGAGATATACCTTCTTTTTTCCCTTGTTTGAGAAGTGGACAATCAGTCTTCCAATGTCCTGACCCTTTGCACTTGAAACATTTGCCTTTCGGCTTTTTTACCGCGCCTTGAGGTCCCATGCCCTTCTTTGCTGAGTTTGCCTGTTTCTGAATGTTATTCTTCTTCTTACCATCTTTTGGCTTAGAAGTAGAAGCCTTTTCAGAAACAAAAATATGACCACTCTGTCTAAAGAGAGAATCAGCATCCTGTAGCTCTTTTGTAAGTTCTGCCGAACTATACAAACTTTTGTTCATGTTGTATTTAAGGCAGAAATTATCAAAACTTTTAGGCAGAGTTTCGAGAATGATATCGACCTGGGATTCTCCATCGATTTCAGCTCCAAGGATCTTCATCTCATTCAGATGACCCATCATCTTGAGAACATGATCCCTTACTGGTGTATCCTCAGCCATTTTTGTATTCATCAAACATTTCATAGCAAATTGCCTAGCTGCTCTACTCTGATGTCCGAAGAGTTCCTTGAGGTTATACATCATGTCATAAGCAGTGGCCATGGCCTGATGCTGATATTGCAGTACATTTGACATATATGCCAGAATGTAATACCGTGCCATCTTATCTACCTTTTTTCACTTCTTATAAGCCTCTTTGACCTCTTCATCAGTGTTAGCATTAGGCTTAGGTGGGCATTCCTCAACAAGTAAATATTTGTACTCCTCAACAGTCAGAACAATGTCCAAATTATGTTTCCAGTCAATATAATTAGGTCCAGTAAGTTTGTTTTCTTTAAGAATCACCATAAGTGGACTGAAAGAACCCATTTTTTGAAATCCTGAGAATCACATAAATAAAATTATGTAGGGCAAAAAAAACTTTTTGAATTAACTAAATATTGATTTCCTCAAAACAATAATAAGAAATTCACCAACACCTTGAACACCATGAATTTAGCATGCCACGATAGTGTGGATGTATACAAATTCAACTTTGTTCAAGTAGGTTTTTCTTATTAATTTTACTATCTTGTCAACATAACTTTATGACAAATAAAATTAATATGCT
Organism: Iris pallida; assembly: GCA_029216955.1. Lineage (NCBI taxonomy): Eukaryota > Viridiplantae > Streptophyta > Magnoliopsida > Asparagales > Iridaceae > Iris > Iris pallida. Next base: position 3,730,160 of record JANAVB010022800.1, read on the forward strand.
GGTCTTGCTCTGGTCATACAAATAATAGCAGTGACGCCGATGGGGAGGATACCATTATTTGTATATAAGTATATACCATTCCTTAATACTAAGTCCATTACCTTGAAATGAGTTCCTTCAGATGGAGAAGTGAACACATACTAGGTAACTTTCTACAATTATCCCTAAGGAAGTTTGTACTGGTGATCCATAATTATACTCATCCGATACGGAGGAAAGCACTAAAGCCAACATGCAAGTATAATTACATCACCTACAAACCAGTAATGGAGACCATAGGATTTATACTAAATAAATATCCTCTCCCACTTAGTTATTTAACAATGAGGGTTTTTCTACTAGTTGATATTATGTCCATGTTGTCCATTATTAATGTAGGCTTGGTTTTTCAAAAAAAAACAACCACACAATAATAAACATGCATAATCAGAAAAAGCAAAATGACAAAAATAAGAGAAAATATCCAACTATTATGGTCATCTTTGCTGCTCCGTCCTCAACTATCCGAATCCAAACTCTGGCGCTGCGCAGATCTATTCGGGGTTCGACCTGCTCGGTCAGGTCGCGGGGTTCGGGGCAGCGCCCCGATTTAAAAAAAAGGGTTTTGGCTGTCGATTCCTTCATCGAAAATCATCAGTCTGCCTCTGGACTGCTTAAAACCAGCATCTCGTCCGCCGTCAGAAACAGCCACCACCGCCATCACGATTGATCAAAAATAATTAAAATTACATCAATCCTATGCCTCCCGAAGGAGTTCACACATAATCTAGATTGAAAAATTAAAATAATAAGCACGATCAACCCTCGTGATTTTAATTACATCCACAGCAACAACAACATCCACGATATGTCCATGGTTTAAACAACACAATAAAAAATATGCAATGGACCATAATAGTTGGATCTAAGATGCCTGCAAAATTGAGTTAGAACAGATCTACATCTACCGACTATTACACAGCGCAGGTTTTATTGGACAATATGGACGTATCAATCAATACGTAGATCCAAAGTGGCGCTGATACCAATTGATGGAACTGACGATTCCCAGGACCCTTCTTTTGGTGTGCGTATTGATCGATAGAACGTTAAACATATCTAATACGTGTTCTAACCCTTCATAGGCGAAAACTAGGGTTCACGAATTATACCTGCGGCGGAAAGGAGACAAGTAATTTCTGACAATCTCGAGCGGACGACCCCAAGATCTTTTACACGTATTCCTTCCTCGAGTTGGACGTCGTGTGGGCGACGATCTCCCAACCTTTTCTTCTCCTTGGCAGCCCTCTCTTTCTCTCCTTACGTGAATCACGAATTTAGAAAATGTTTCAGATTTCTGATCAGTAATCTGGCGGCCAGAGAATAGAGGATATATATAGGCTACGACAGGGACCATGAGGAGAAATTAGGGTTAGGCCTCCTAACGGATCTGGATATCCCGTTTTCAGTCCGAACACACAATCTAGGCCTATTAATAATAGTTCGGTCCACTAATGAGCTATTATTGCACTACCTTCCTAATCCTAAATTATGTTTGTGGGCTTCTTTTATTATCTGCTCGTTTGGTTCCCCATGTTAAGATATCGTATGTCCGTCGATCAAATTAAGTTACTGACAACTATATTGATTCGACATCTTTTATCCTTATGTAGTACCGCTCAACTTTATTTGTCATGTGGGATATAATCCAACTGCAGGGTTTTATATGAGAATCCTTATGAGCTCCTTAAGGGGACATCATCAACCCGATGTATCGGGACATGGATTCCATTTATAATCAACAACCCATCATACATATAATATTATTACCCAATTCATAGAGGTTGTTGATCCATAATGAATCTCACTCTTTTATGAGTCAATGTAATGCACACTGCATATACATGTCCGTTATTATATCCGGATTAAGAGCACAAGCATCCATAATAACAGAGGTGTTTGTTCTCTTATGTAGTCAGTACAAAGAGAACAACCTCAAGTGGTCCTGTTCAATACACACAAAGTGTACTAGTGTAAACCTATAGTCATGATAGACTAATACCATATTACACTACAACCTTTCCAATAGATTGTCCAAGTCCATCTAGGTTGTGAACTATTTATATACTCCATAGGGAACTGATAATATGATCTTCTGTGTGATACCACACACCATATTATCTATAATATAAAATATCAGACATTTGTATTAACACTTGCAACAAATACAATATGCAAACATTTGCGCATATGATTCTCATTCAAAATTTAAGGAAATAAGGTTACTAAAAAAGTGATGCTTTTAGTATATAACGCTAACAGAGAAGTGGGTATGTCCAGCCTACGCCACAGTGTCGACGGTGGAACGCTATTCTAGGTCATATACATCTAACAGTTATAAGGTACCTGTACAGTATATACACTCCGAATGGAGGTGACATAATAAGTACAACTCAATCACAACTAAGAAAAAAAATACGATGAGATAGAATAGATGATAACACAGAATCCATAGATGATAAATACAAGATAGAGAGATAGCTAAAAGTCTAAGATAAACATCTCTACAAACCCAGAATACAATCTCCAAATTAATATAAGTGTATCTGACAAGACATGAAGATAATAGAAACTAGTCTAGCTAACTAGCCTAGTCTACTGGGGTAGTGTCGTCTGCAAGTGCTGGGTCCTCCTGAGAGTCCAGCTCACATGTGTCGTCTAGGTCTGCTCCGTAATAAGTGGGATAGAACTCCTCAGTATCGTTTGTAAAATTTTTAACAGGTCCAGTCAGGACTGGAGCGAGCACAGTACAACTCACGCAGTTCATAATATGACATGATATATAAATATACAATAGAGTAAGATACATGAAATGCTGCAGAATATACATGAAGTAAAAGAGAGATCTGTAATGTAAATAGATACTATAAATAGAGAACTGACAGTGAACTAGTGATTTAGAGTACAAGATGAACATGTGAACAGCTTGAATTTGTATATGAGTAATCTAAGAGTTTGCACATGAGTATACTACTTTGGAATTGTTCACAAGACCATTTATACTCCCCCGTACCCCAATCAATACACAAGGATCCAGACAGGTTATGTTATTGCACAGGATATCACATGAAAGCCCATAATAGGGTGCACATAATTGTATACATGAGGGCTCCGTGAACATGAGAGTACATGAATCACGAGAGTGCACATGAATGGTGAAAGCACCGGAGTACATGATAAAAGTGAAACGCACATGACATACTTAACCCGATGCTCCCGAGGGGGATAACATCTTATGAAGGGATCCATATAGTACCAATCCGTGTTAACATCGTGACAGCATCAAGTAAAGTAATCTAGAGCATAAATGTAAATCCTATCAAGTATAAAACGGTCAGAGAATGTACTCGCCTGATACCCTGAACAGCTGATATGAAAAGATGGCCAACTGGAGTCACAGAGTCCTAGTTAGAGCAACACAGTTTATAAAGAGTTTAATTTATATGGTAATTAAAATTATAATACAATCTACATGGGTCTAATTCAATCTAGATCAAAGTCAACTCTTGGTCAACTCTGATCAACTATAAAGTCAAACTAGTTCAAGTTTAGTCAACTGTAGTCAAACTAGCTAGGGTTGGGTCAACAATGGTCAACTAGTATAGGTTAGTCAATTCTAGGACTAAACAAACTAAGTCTATGCAAATCAAGTATCCAAGATAGCTACTAACTCATAGCCTAAGTCACTTGCTAAACCAAGCACAAAACTAAACCATAAGCTAACAAGACACACAAACATAGATATATTATTCACATTCACATTTTTATGTACATAGATATATATAGGAAAGCTACATATATAGGCACACACACACACACACACATATATATATATATATATATATATATATATATATATATATATATATATATATATATATAGAGAGAGAGAGAGAGAGAGAGAGAAAAAAATATAGAGAGAGAAGGAGAGGTAAAAGAGTATGTGTGTGTGTGTGTGTGTGTGTGTGTGTGTGTGTGTGTGTGTGTGTGTGTTTGGCATGTGTGTGAAAGGATATGTGTTAATGTTCTCAGATTTAGTGATAGGTAGGTGTATGTGACATGGGATACATGGTGTCAAAGGGTGTGAATGCATGTGTGTAAAAGGTTATAGGTTAACTCAGTTTATAGAAATGCATACATACATACTTACATTGCATACATGCATACATACATATCATGTATACATACATACATTGCATACATGCCTACATACATATCATATATGCATACTCTACATTATATTACATTCATACCTGCATACATGCATACATATAATATATGCATACAAACTTATATATTTAACTCAAAATATATGTGAATGCATACATTACATTACCTTAACACACACACACACACACATATATATATATATATATATATATATATATATATCATTCATTCATATCCCATATACATGCATACTTCAGTTCAGGCATTATATCCATTCACATATCATTAAGTTGCATACATATACTTATTTTCATTACATACATGTCATTCATGCATATTGCATACTTACATGCATCATACATTATATATATTGTATACAACATGTAAAAATAGAAGAGAAAAAAATGGGAAAAACTGAAATGGAAAGGGATGGGAAGAAAAAATGTAAGGAAAAGAGAAAACAATGGATATATACATGCTTGCATCATATATTCTACATTACCATACATGCTATCATTATATATTGCATTACATTATGCATACATTATGCATTTATATCTATCATTACATGTATAACTTGCATTCATATCTAGCATTCATTATATACTTTCATGCATACATTGTATATTATTTTTTCATTTATGCATTGCTTACATATATTACATTGATTGCATTTCTACATGCTTGTATTCAACCATGTATATAAATTAATATGAAAAGGATACATATCATATATATATTATTTTATTTATCTAACATATCAGGCATTACATACTCCACATTCATTTAATATCCATACTACATAGACTCATAGGTTACACAAAATGCCTATGTTGTATAGTCACTCTTCTACTTAAAACCAATACTGTACCAACTAGGCCTTCACTAAATTCTAGGATTAAAGTATGTCGTAGCCCTTCGTGTTAGCTTTCCGAAACTTCAAACGGATCACATTTTCGTGTCCGGAAGCTCCCGAAATCGCGAAAACACCAAAACACGTTTGTCTTTCGGACAGCTGACACTCAAATAATTTTACAGAAAGTTCCACAACGAATTTGGCTTATTACAATATATATTTGGAAAGCTAACTTCGATATGGTTCTTTTAAGAAAAGGGAGATTAATTGGAGTTCTAAGCTAAATGTTATGATATTTCTAAGTTGCTTTGGTTAATAAAAACGTGGACGAATATTATGACGAATTTGAGTTGTTTTGGACAAAAGAAACACATGTAGGCCAAGATACTTGGATAACAACATAGGTATCCAAATGAAACTCATTCTAACCATCCTAACTAAGATCAATCCACTCTCTAACCATTCTAAAATTTAATTTAAGTATCTATTTAAACTATTAGCAGACAAACATACACATGGGGTGTCCTAATTTGGGATCTATCAAGTAGGACACAAGACACATATCTAAAATCCTTAAGAGAGCTCCAAATGGTCTCAAATTTGAATCTAAAGGGGATACATGCATGAGGATGGATCCTACGGATTCCAAACTATTTTATATGCAAAGAAAATCGATTTAGAGGATGAGTTTTACCTATTGGGAATGGAATCCCAATGAAATCCTTTAGGACACGGCTCCGATACGAAGATCCCTCAAAGTGGACACTCCTCCTTGCACTTCTCTTCCAATCCTTGGTATCACCCTTCCCTTGGAGAATAGGAATGATTGAGGGAAGATTTGGTGAAGGAATGATTTGATTTAGAGATCAAATCAAAGGGAAGGCTCTCTAAAATTAGGGAAGAACAAAAGAAAAATAAAAGAGGCAAGATTGTAATGAATGAAATAAATCATTCTCCCCTAAAGGTGGCTGCCATAAAGAGTCCATTAGGTTTAATGGAAAATATCCTAATTGCCCCTCTCTAGTCTCATATGGTTAAGTCTAGACTAGGTTCAAGTTTGGGGTCAAAAGGATCTAGTTTTGAGCCTCTAACTTAACCATTCTAACATGATAAGAATTAGTCTAACTAACTAACTTAAATGTTGGATTTTGTGGGCCATGATTAACTTAATATTGGGTCCCATCTAGAGTTTAATCTACCCAGGTCACAATACAAGTCGGAACGAGACGAAACTCAAACCCGACTAAACAAATTCCGTAAAATCAATATTAAAATATAAAAAATTTCTAAAATATTAAAATATAAAAAATGACCAAAATCACAATACATCAATTTAAATATTATTAAAATAATCTAAAATTTACCAATTAATCAAAATCCTAAATAATTCAAAAGTCACAAAATGACCAAAATATCCTTACCCTAAAAAGTTGTAAATAGTCATTCTAATCACATGGTTAGGTCCCCATGGTCATGGCTAGTCTCTAGACTCAACAGTTCTAGGGTTCACTAGCTAACACATCAAAATTATAATTCACCAATTTTAAATAGTATTAAATTAATTAAAAATTCCCATAAATCATAAATTCTATTATTAAATAATAAACTTTTACAAAAGTTCAAAATTACCCTCATTTTAGAAAAGTGAGTGTTACAAGTCTACCCTCCTTAGAAAATTTCGTCCTCGAAATTAAGATGGTCGTACTTCTTCTAGAGTCTCGTCCCCAACATTCAAAGTCTCAGAACTTACCTAAATCATACAATTTAAAAGAATGGCATACAGGGTCATGGCATACGGTGGCAGTTGAAAGTCTCATCTAGGTATAATAGTCATGCTAAACCAAAACGGTCATAGGGTATCAAAAAATACAAGCAATGGGTGCTAAACTGGAAAAGTTACAGAAATAACAAATCATCAAGGCTGTAAGGCAGTCTTCCATCCTATATGAAAACTGGTAATTATCAAAAATAAAATAAAGATAACTAATAATTATCTATAAAGGGGTACTATTCAAAGAAAAATCAAAATCAAAAGTTTAAAGAATGAAAGTCAATAGCATTGAAATCCAATCACAATATATATTAAGAAAATTTAGTCTCGATATGATCTAAGTTGATCAATTCTGGGTAATCAAGATTTAGGCAATATAGAGGACAAGGTCATCGAAGTCTGGACACGAGCATACAAGGATGGAGATTCAGGTCACAATTAAATTTAATTCAATTGAGTAGGACCCAAGATATTAATATGATAAGAAAAGATGATCAAAGTCGATTGGTCGTGATTAAGGGAGCTAGGATTCAATGATATTGAAAACTTTTAAAGGGTGATTCAAAGATATGGAATACGTTAAATTTCTCCTTTTAAAGGGAAAACAAGAGAAAATATTTCATAGGAAAGTCAAGTTAATCATCTCTCGCTGATACTACCAAGTTTATCATTTGCCAATCATGTTTTTATCTCACAAGTCCCAATATAAAAATCAACCTTTATATGACTACCATCAAAATTATATCCTTCCATCATGAAGATTTGACCTTGCCATGATCACCATAGGCTAAATTTCTAAGTTCTGAAATATTATTCATGAAGCATACCCTTCTTACTAGGAATCAAAACTGACCACATAATCATCATAAATCCAAATTCTTCCACCTTGTCCTAAATTGGATCCGAAGCCTCTAAATCAAGTTTTATGTAATCCTTGAACTTATTCAATTTACTCTCCTTATATTATTTAAATCTAAATCCACTAGGCCTTACAAAACTTATTCTTCATTATAAATTCAACCTTCATATTTCCTTTAACGTACACCTTCAATATTATTCTCCTAAAATTTAAAATTTTCACAAAATCTCTATATTTTATATAACTCAAAACCCTTGCGTTCTTCCTGTTTCTAGCCATTTCTTACAATATCTTATTCAATTTCATATCATCATTGCATATAGTTAAAATCTCTTCTCTATTACTAAATTCCTAAATTTAACATCATAGCCTTAAAGTGTAACGTCTTAAGAATGAATAACCAAAATTTATCCAAGTTCTCGAAACTAAGTTGACCTCAAATATCCTCATCAGTTATGAAATACATCTATGAATTATTCATACCCAAAAGATTTCTCTAAGTATGATTGTTCCTAAATTGATAATATAACTCTCTTGATTTCATCCTCAAATTCAGTTGTATCTCTATCCCAAACCTATATCAAGGTCCATCATATTATACCCCTAGCAAGATTATCACAGGATAACAAATCAAGTCTTTTCCAAGTTAGATAATTTACGTTACTTCCTCGACCTTTCAAAGGTGAAAAGATATGGAGATTAAAGGAATTCAAAGTATAGCTGACAGAATTAGATACGAGACAGGTAATTGATGTAATCAGGACAGTTTTATTTTATTTTTTTAAAACTGGTAATACAAGAAATAATGGCAAGAAAAAAATAATGATAAAATCTGTTCTTTATCAACTGTTAAAAAGAAATGAACCCATTTAAGATAAAATCTGATAACATACACGTCTTCCTGAAATTTTTTTGTCAGAATTTCGCCACGCTAGTAAGTATAGCTGCAATAAACAATAGAGTCCATAACGAAGGTATACACCCTATAGTCATGTTATCTAGAATTCTTACCACGCCACCCGGTATAGCTGCAAGAAAATCTTGATTTCATAACTAGGATAAGTATATCTAAATCAGGCTCTACGTCCTTGTCATGCTAGCAAATATGACTGCGATAAATTCTAAACTCCATAAATAAAGTAGACTTTTACCTTTCTCAATGTCCTTAACAATTATGTTATCAGGTTATACCTTAATTCCAAAAAGATGTATATATATATATATATATATATATATATATATATATATATATATACAAAATCAAATTCAAAAACCAACATCATGATTCAAAATTCAACAATAATCCATCAAAATCAAATTCAATAACATGAAGTAAGGGTGAATCAAATCAAGGGAAAAAGTGATTTCAAATCGAAGTTAAAATAAGATTTTCAAGGGTCGTCCCAGGAATCTCTCAAGAAATTCTAACAGTGATTGAGTATCTTCTCATTCTTACACCTATTCCTTAACTCTAATCGCAGGTGCGCAGCAGTACAACTAATCGTCGTACTACCACGACATCGCACAAATACGAATCTCGACCTGCATGGGCCACCACTAAAAATGTGTCACAACCCGTACCTAGTGTAGGGGTACGAGAATTGGGTACATCCAGCCTACGTCGCAGTGTCGGTGATAGAACGTTGTTCTAGGTCACATACATCTAACAATTATAAGGTACCTGTACAGTATATACAATCCGAATGGAGGTGACATAATAAGTACAACTCAATCACAACTAAGGAAGAAAGTACGATGAGATAGAATAGATGATAACACAGAATCCAAAGATGATAAATACAAAATAGAGAGATAGCTGAAAGTCTAAGATAAACATCTCCATAAACCCATAATACAATCTCCAAATAAATATAAGTGTATCTGACAAGACATGAAGATAATAGAAACTAGTCTAGCTAACTAGCCTAGTCTACTGGGGTAGTGTCGTCTGCAAGTGCTGGGTCCTCCTGAGAGTCCAGCTCATATGTGTCGTCTAGGCCTGCTCCGTAATAAGTGGGACAGAACTCCTCAGTATCGTTTGTAAAATTTTTAATAGGTCCAGTCAGGACTGGAGCGAGCACAGTACAACTCATGCAGTTCATAATATGACAGGATATATAAATATACAATAGAGTAAGATACATAAAACGCTGCAGAATATACATGAAGTAAAAGAGAGATCTGTAATATAAATTGATACTATAAATAAAGAAATAACAGTGAACTAGTGATTTAGAGTACAAGATGAACATGTGAACGGCTTGAATTTGCACATGAGTAATCTAAGAGTTTGCACATGACTATACTACTTTGGAATTGTTCACATGACCATTTATACTCTTCCGTACCCCAATCAATACACTAGGATCCAGACAGGTTATCTTATTGTACATGATATCACATGAAGGCCCATAATAGGGTGCACATGATTGTATACATGAGGGCTCCGCGAATATGAGAGTACATGAATCACGAGAGTGCACATGAATGGTGAAAGCACCGGAGTACATGATGAAAGTGAAACGCACATGACATACTGTAACCCGATGCTCCCCAGGGGGATAACATCTCATAAAGGGATCCATATAGTACCAATCTGTGTTAATATTGTGACAACATCAAGTAAAGCAATCTAGAGCGTAAATGTAAATCTTATCAAGTATGAAACGGTTAGAGAATATACTCGCCTATACCCTGAACAGCTGATATAAAAGATGGCCAACTGGAGTCACAGAGTCCTAGTTAGAGCAACACAGGTTATAAAGAGTTCAATTTATATGGTAATTAAAATTATAATGCAATCTGCATGAGTCTAAGTCAATCTAGGTCAAAGTCAACTCTTGGTCAACTCTGGTCAAGTATAAAGTCAAACTAGATCAAGTCTAGTCAACTGTGGTCAAAATAGCTAGGGTTGGGTCAACAATGGTCAACTAGTCTAGGTTTATCAATTCTAGGTCTAAACAAACTAAGTCTATGCAAATCAAGTATCCAAGATAGCTACTAACTCATAGCCTAAGTCACTAGCTAAACCAAGCACAAAACTAAATCATAAGCTAACAAGGCACACAAACATAGACATATAATGTATATATATTATTCACATTCACATTTTTATGTACATAGATATATATAGGAAAGCTATATATATAGGCACATACATACATATATATATATATATTATATATATATATATATATATATATATATATATATATATATATATATATATATATATATATATATTTATATAAAGAGAGGTAAAAGAGTAAGTGAGTGTGTGTGTGTGTGTGTGTTTGGCATGTGTGTGAAAGGATATGTGTAAATGTTCTCAGATTTAGTGATAGGTAGGTGTATGTGACATGGATACATAGTGTCAAAGGGTGTGTGAATGCATGTGTGTAAAAGGTTATAGGTTAACTCAGTTTATAGAAATACATACATACATACTTACATTGCATACATACATACATACATACAAATTATGTATACATACATACATTGCATACATGCCTACAAACATATTATATATGCATACTCTATATTATATTACATTCATTTCTGCATACATGCATACATATAATATATGCATACAAACTTATATATTTAACTCAAAATATATGTGAATGCATACATTACATTACCTTAACACATATATATATCATTCATTCATATCCAATATACATGCATACTTCAATTCAGGCATTATATCCATTCACATATCATTATGTTCATACATATACTTATTTTTATTACATACATGTCATTCATGCATATTACATACTTACATGCATCTATACATTATATACATTGTATACAACATATAAAAATAGAAGAGGGGAAAAAATGAGAAAAATTGAAATGGAAAGGGACGGGAAGGAAAAATGTAAGGAAAAGGAAAAATAGTGGATATATACATGCTTGCATCATATATTCTACATTACCATACATGCTATCATTATATATTGCATTACATTATGTATACATTATGCATTTATATCTATCATTACATGTATACCTTGCATCCATATCTAACATTCATTATATATTTTCATACATACATTGCATATCATTCTTTCATTCAGGCATTTATGTATTGCTTACATACATTACATTGATTGCATTCCTACATGCTTGCATTCAACCATGTATATAAATTAATATGAAGAGGATACATATCATATATATATCATTTTATTTATCTAACGTATCAGGCATTACATACTTCACATTCATTTAATATCCGTACTACATAGGCTCATAGGTTACACAAAATGCCTATGTCGTATAGTCACTCTTCTACTTAAAACCAATACTGTACTAATTAGGCCTTCACTAAATTCTAGGATTAAAGTATGTCGTAGCCCTTCGTGTTAGCTTTTTAAAACTTTAAACGGATCATATTTTCGTGTCCGAAAGCTTCCGAAATCGCGAAAACACCGAAACACGTTTGTCTTTCGGACATCTGACACTCAAATAATTTTACAGAAAGTTCCACAACGAATTTGGCTTATTAAAATATATATTTGGAAAGCTAACTTCGATACGGTTCTTTTTAAAAAAAAGGAGATTAATTGGAGTTCTAAGCTAAAAGTTATGGCATTTCTAAGTTGCTTTGGTTAATAAAAACGTGGATGAATATTATGACGAATTTGAGTTGTTTTGGACAAAAGAAACACATGTAGGCCAAGATACTTGGATACCAACATAGGTATCCAAATGAAACTCATTCTAACCATACTAACTAAGATCAATCCACTCTCTAACCATTCTAAAATTGAATTTAAATATCCATTTAAATTATTAGCATACAAACATACACATGGGGTGTCCTAATTTGGGATCTATCAAGTAGGACACAAGACACATATCTAAAATCCTCAAGAGAGCTCCAAATGGCCTCAAATTTGAATATAAAGAGGACACATGTATGAGGATGGATCCTACGAATTCAGAACTAATTTATATGCAAAGAAAATCGATTTAGAGGATGAGTTTTACCCATTGGGAGTGGAATCCCAATAAAATCCTTTAGGACACGGATCCGATAAGAAGATCCCTCAAAGTGGACACTCTTCTTTGCACTTCTCTTCCAATCCTTGGTAGCACCATTTCCTTGGAGAATAGGAATGATTGAGGGAAGATTTGGTGAAGGAATGATTTGATTTAGAGATCAAATCAAAGGGAAGGCTATCTAAAATTAGGAAAGAACAAAAGGAAAATAAAAGAGACAAGGTTGTAATGAATGAAATGAATCATTCTCTCCTAAAGGTGGCTGCCATAAAGAGTCCATTAGGACTAATAGAAAATGTCCTAATTGCCCCTCTCTAGTCTCATATGGTTAAGTCTAGACTAGGTTCAAGTTTGGGGTCAAAAAGATCTAGTTTTGAGTCTCTAACTTAACCATTCTAACATGATAAAAATTAGTCTAACTAACTAACTTAAATGTTGAATTTTGTGGGCTATGCTTAACTTAATATTGGGTCCCATCTAGAGTTTAAGCTACCCGGATCACAATACAGGTCGGAACGAGACGAAACTCAAACCCGACTAAACAAATTCCGTAAAATCAATATTAAAATATAAAAAATTCCCAAAATATTAAAATATAAAAATGGCCAAAATTACAATACATCAATTTAAATATTATTAAAATAATCTAAAATTTACCAATTAATCAAAATCCTAAATAATTTAAAGTCACAAAATGACCAAAATACCCTTAGCCAAAAAAGTTATAAATAGTCATTCTAAATACATGGTTAGGTCCCCATGGTCATGGTTAGTCTCTAGACTCAACAGTTCTTGGGTTCACTAGCTAACACATCAAAATTATAATTTAACAATTTTAAATAGTATTAAATTAATTAAAAATTCCCATAAATCATAAATTCTATTATTAAATAATAAACTTTTACAAAAGTTTAAAATTACCCTTATTTTAGAAAAGTGGGTGTTATACCCCTTGAGTTTTCAGTCGACGACCACGTGTTCCTTAGGATCTCGCCTACCCGTAGCGTCATTCGATTTGGCATACGAGGAAAGCTTAGTCCTAGGTACATAGGGCCGTTCGATATCCTTGAGCGAGTAGGAGACGTGTCCTATCATCTCGCTCTTCTGCCGTCGTTAAGTAAGGTATATGATATATTCTATGTATCCCAATTGCGACGGTACATTTCGGATCCGAGCCATGTCCTTGATCATTCGGAATTGGTTGTTGGTACCAACCTTTCGTATGAGAAAATGCCCTATCTATTTTGGACCGAAGAGAGAAGGTGCTCAAGAACAAGACTATTAGTTTAGTCCGTGTTGCTTGGGGTCATTACTCTTTGGGCGAGTTAACGTGGGAGCGTGAGGATGATATCCGCTCGCAATATCCACACATATTTGACTCATAAGGTATAATGTCTTCCTTATGTCTTATGCTTTTAATTCCTTGCTTGCATGAATGATTGCTTGATTGACTGCTAGTCATAGCTTGCTTACAATTAATATAGCTTGTCCTGACATCTCTAGCCTTTTGATTAAATTTCGAGGACGAAATTCTTTTAAGGTGGGTAGAGTTGTCACTTCCATTTCCCGTTATACGTATTTTCGTATGCGTATACGAGATTTCTAGCATTTATCAGGTGGACCGTAGTTAAACTTGTTTTGCTTAGCCTAGTCTTGGTTTAATCTTGATTTGGTTTAATTGACTTGGTTTGGCTTAACTTGGCTTGGTTTGAGATGGAGAGGGTGATTTATAACCCAACTCCTTCTCTCTCTCCTCATTCATTTCTTCATTTACTTCTTCATCTTCTTAATTTACTCCTCCCACCAACCAAGACCTAGCAAGTATAACTTGCTTCAGAGAGGAACTCTATTTTTGTTGTTCCATTGTCTTTCTCACGAGATTCTAAGACACTTTAGTACTTAGCATGTTTAATTTCTATGATTTATTTTTTGTAGATCTAAGTTGGTTGTATTTTAATTTTTTTGGGTTTTGATCTACAAAACTTCATTATTTTCAAGTTTTGATTGTTCTATGTTGTAGAGAATTCAATTTTACCCAAAATAGACTTTTGAAAAGTTAGATTTTGACTTGTTTTGAGGAAGTTATGGCCAAAATAAGATTTGAGCATTTTCTAAATCATCTGTGCTGAATTTGGCAAGGACGATGAATAGTGCCGTATAGTGCAGCCTGCCGTATAGTACAGCCTGCCGTATAGTGCCGCATGGTGATGCAACCTGCCATATAGTACAGCCTACCGTATAGTGCAGCCTTGTCACGACCCGCACCCACTGTGAGGGTACGAGCACGTAACAACGCCCAGCCTACGCCGCAGTATCGGCGGTAGAACGCTGTTCTAGGTCACTATCTAACCAACCAATCACACAATTATATAATGTACTTGTCAAAATATCAACTCCGAACGGAGGACAAGTATAGATATGATGTAATCTCAATCACAGTCTAAGAACGATATGATAGCACAGAAGATTAAAACTAAGACTAATAACATAATAAATCCAACAACTAATAATATAATCTCAGACAATCTCACTACATATCTCAACTTATATACAACTCCAGTTCTAAAACATGAAATCTAAAACAGGACAACTAGCTAAACATCCGATCGCTCCTGAGTGTCGGGGCATAGGTAGCTAAGCCATCTCCTGGTCCGTAATATATAGGGCATGTGTCCTCAAGTTAATCATCTGTAAAATTTACAACAGGTCCAGTCAGGACGGAAACGAGTACAACTCATCAAGAAAATTCAAGTAATGACAGAGAACTATAAAGCAATTATAAACCGTTTTATTGATGAATATGGCAGTTTATATTTAGGTGATAGTATAGAGAAGCAGTAAGATACAAGGAAAGTAAAGTAACTAAAACAAGAGAAGAATGATGGCAATGAAGACTGTAAAATAAATCTAGCTAAACTAAAATAACATAATAAGTCCAGACAGCAAATACAAAACAAGTGTAAAACTACTATAAGTCCAGTACGAGATGAATCTAATATAAGATGAATCCAGTACAAGATGATTCTAGGTAGTGATCAAGAATCCAGGTGAGCCCAGCTATTCTAACAGTGTGTTTTAAAATACCGAGATCGACATGTAAACGACTGTAGGTAATCAGGCACATCTCTTACTGATCATGCGAGAGATGGCTATGCTTCCAGTAGATTCCAGTTAGGAGATTCCAGATTTGGGGTATGTCTACATGTCTTACTCAATATTTCCCCGCCCCGCAATACAATTGAATCCAGAATTCGATACGAGAATCGAGATGAGTCCAGCCAAAATATGATGATTCCAGAAATAGATTTCGGAATGATTCTAGTGATTCTAGTAATAGAGGCCAGATAAGTATGGTATGTGTGTCGCATACATGAATCCAAAAATATCCATACGTGTTGTAGCAGAGAATCACATAAAATTAACTATAACTAAAGTACAGTAATTGACAATTAAATGAGAGAACTATCAGAAAATGTACTCGCCTGATACTCTGAAAAGAGTAGTATAATGTCAGATGTCTGCACCGGAGTCACAATGTCCTAAATAGAGCAGTACAGGTTATAATGTGTTTAAAATAAGGTAAATAAAGTTTATGATGCATCTACATGATTTCTAGGCCAATCTAGGTCAAAGTCAACTCTAAGTCAACCTTGGTCAACTGTCTAGGTCAAACTAGGTCCAGGTCAAACTTGGTCAACTCTGGGTCAACTTAAGTCAATTACACTAGTCAACTAGGTCAATCCTAGTCCAACAAGTCCCACTAGGCCTAACCAAGTATAGACTAACAACCCATCAACAATCACTAATCTACAAGCATCATACATTATATACCATATATATGAATACATTATACATTCCTATTTATAGAGAAAGTGCAATTGTGAGTGTCCATGCATCAAGGTGAAATAGTGTGGGTGTGTGTGCTTTACAAGTAAATGGCTTGCATTCATATATACATTCCTACAATATCACATTCTTACATTCATTTGCATATATTCACCATATACATACATGCATATTTACATACTTTTTATACATACACACACACACATATATATATGTATATATATATATATATATATATATATATATATATATATATATATATATATATATATATATATATATATATATATTTAACAAGTCCCACTAGGCCTAACCAAGTCTAGACTAACAACCCATCAACAATCACTAATCCACAAGCATCATACATTATATACCATAGATATGAATACATTATACATTCCTATTTATAGAGAAAGTGCAATTGTGAGTGTCCATGCATCAAGGTGAAATAGTGTGGGTGTGTGTGCTTTATAAGTAAATGGCTTGCATTCATATATACATTCCTACAATATCACATTCTTACATTCATTTGCATGTATTCACCATATACATACATGCATATTTACATACTTTTTATACATACACACACACACACACACACACACATATATATATATATATATATATATATATATATATATATATATATATAGCCCTCTATATATATCTTTTTTTTATATAGCCCTCTCTATATATACTATTATATATATATATATATATATATATATATATATATATATATATATATATATATATATATATATATATATATATATATATATATATATATATATATATATATATATATATATATATACATATATATATATATATATATATAGGGGGCTATATAAAAAAAATAAAATAAAAAATATATATATATATATATATATATAAAAAAAAATATATATATATATATATATATATATATATATATATATATATATATATATATATATATATATATATATATATATATAGAGAGAGAGAGAGGGCTATATAAAAATATATATATATATATATATATATATATATATATATATATATATATATATATATATATATATATATATATATATATATATATAGAGGGCTATATAAAAAAAAGATATATATAGAGGGCTATATATATATATATATATATATATATATATATATATATATATATATATATATATATATATATATAGGGCTAAGGTTGTGTGTGTGTCAAATAGTGTAATAGGAAAAAATTCACTATATAGGGTGTGTGTGTGTAGTGAATAGGCATGCATATAGAGGGGGTTAAGGTGTCAACATGGCAGTAGAGATAGGTGTCAATGTGTAACATGTATTCAAGTAGGGCTAACTAGTGTAGTAGGAAGAGTGTGAAGGAGTATAGGAAATCAGTGATGTGTTTGTGTCAAGTGATAGTTTTGTGTGGGTGAGATAACATACACATATGGACAGTAGAGTGTAGTATGTAATAGGCTAACAGTGAAGGGATTAACGTGGCCATAGACATCCAAACATTTATAACAATCCAACCTAATTTCAAATCCCCATTTCCCTTTGAAACCCAACTTCCTACATCCACATCACCCCACATTTAAACATATCTAAAATGTGTGATGAGTCAATCATGGCAAGATTAACATTGAAAATTCAGTTTTTAAGAAGGGAAGAAGTTCAGGAATTCAAGAAAACCAATGTATCAGACTAACAGTTTACACATTCATGTCAATCATTATTCGAATTCCATCACTCAAGTGTAAACCTAAACTATCATGCATCAACTTAACCCCACATTATTCTCAGGAAATTTCAGTTGAACCTAAACTCAGTTTGTGTATAAATCTGGTAAAAGACAGTAAACTAATCTCAGGAATTCCTGAGAACAATTGACAGTTATCACCCAAAATCCAAATTCGAAGGCACTATGCTCTTGATATCATTCCAACCTACTATGTAACCAACATTGCAGTAGAGTAGCTCATGTATAAATGAATTCGACATGGTGATTAAACATGGAGAAAAAAAACATGGTTTGAAACTCATATACATCTCAGGATTTACAAACAGCCTAACAGGACAGTAACTGTTCAGATGTGTAGATCAGTGTTCAAGGCTGGACAATATATTACCATGGTAATCCTGAATAAGTACAATTAACAGGGACTGAACATCATAATCAGTCAAAAAAACATAACCAATTTTAGGATTATTGACAGTTGACATAAACAGTTCAATATTCGAAACCCAAATTCGAAATCCCAATTTGTTTTCCAATACAATCAAAACTCCCCATAATCCAACATTCAGTAATATAATGTAGGAGTAACTGGATTAGTATGGATATCAAAACATCAAAATTTAGTTAAAAACTTAGAATCATTCCAGTATTTTTGAGAAAGACACATGTATCAGAAATTTTACGTTCCAGACAGGAAATGCCATTTTCGAACACAAAATCTATCACCTATCTTAAACCAACATTAGAGCAACGTAATACACATATATATGAGTTAATATAGCAATTTAAAACAGGGAAAAATGTTTGGTAACACATTTTAAATTCAGAAATTGAAATAACATGAACCTGTGTATCAGAGAATGGGAAACTCGACAAAATTCAACCCATTTGAAATCGAAAACCCAAATGATCATCAATTGATGTGTGCAGAGGTTAATACATGTCACATGTGTCATGAGGGATGTGTTCGTGTCCAGAAAATAGGACACGAGGTGTCCAAGTGCTTGAAAACACACAATATACGCACAGACTGTACTGTCTCGTGTAACGAGTCCACGCTCTCGTGGGTGCGACACGAGGCACGACACGTCTCGTGCTTGTGTCTACGTGTAGCCCACATATAGGCCTATACACACGACACAACATGAGACATGGAGGACACGCACACGCGTGATACGACACGCGTATTAGACGCGTTTCTGTGTGCGTACAGTCCCTGTGTATGACCAGTGCGGCCTCGTTTTTGTGTCCGACACGAAACAAAGGGTCGTAAAACTTGGGGGGTGTCTTCTCAGTCACTGCCCTAACCTCCATGCCAAGTTTTGTGTGTTGAAACGCTGTGTCCAGTGAGAAATAGGACACGGGTAGCAGGACAGTGCACACGCGTGTCGTGCAGCGTGTCCGTACCCAATTTCAACACAAAATCAACACGAAATTTACATCAATCTTCACAAAAGTTAACATACATATTTAGATCTACAAATTCATGTAATTACATTTATAGAAATCGAAAATAAATTCCTAAGAGACATTTCATCGAACACCTAACATACACTATGACACGTGTCCGATACGGACACCAAATGGACACGAAATCCACCCAATTTTGAGGTACAGCTAGGGGACACCTAAACCTAGCCTAATATGCAAAGAAATCAAAATAATAATACAATTTAAAAGGTTTTACCTATAGGTGCAATTTGTAAGAAAAAGCTCCAAATGGGGGATTCTTCCTTGCTAGCCAAATGCTCCCAAATTGTCCCAAAGCTGGGATAAACCCAACAATCAGAAAATAAGAGAGCATTAGGTTCTAATGCAAGAAACTAGGATTAAAAAGGAATTAAAATGGATTTATGGGAATTTTTGGAAGGGAAAAAATATATTTTCTTTCTCCAAGTGTTGGAATAAAATAAAAAGAGGCAAGCCCTAATGAATAAGTGGTTATATAGGGTGGGGATCCCTATGTCGCTGGTCATAAGCTCAATAATTAGGGTTAGGGTTTACTAAATGGCCCATGGGCTTAAGTCATGATCAATCAAATCATTAAACCATAAGTTATTTCATAAAATCACAAGTCATGACTTAAACCAGATTTTAAATAGTTAAAAAAAATTATTAAAAATCACCAAAAATCATAATGTGAAATAAATATTAATAAATAATAATTATAATTACAAAATTTCAAAATTATCCTCATCTGGAAAATTGGGTGTTACAATCCTACCCCCCTTAGAAAAATTTTGTCCTCGAAATTAAGATGATCGCACCCTTCCTAGGTTAAACCCCCAATCAATCAAAGTCGAAACAATATAATCCTACTGGTCGTGATTTTACAGTCTCGAATAGGGTAGCTACACTATCTAGCAATCACAACTATATCCTGGCAGGTAATAATTGAATCACACAACAAGATGGAAAGAAGAACAGGAAGACAGACCTGCTAACCCGTCACCCGTAGCGTCGGTCTACTCGACTGTCAGTACAAAAGTCCTGCCCCTCTGGGGTATATCCCTCTGATGGTGTAGGGCACGGTGCTGCGCTACAGGTGGCCTAGCTCCCTCTATCTAATCCTTGACACTCAAGTAGTATCCACCCTGATATTCCACTCAATTATACTAGGGCACAATCTATATGGTATCTATTCTACAATTTGATAATCATACCCGTCTATCCAGAACCATGTTACCAGAATCCTCGTCACACCAGTAAGTATGGCTGCGATAATCTATACAGTCCACAACTAATATACATAACTCTAGAATTGTGGTATTTAAAATTTTTGCATTGCCGCTAGCTTGGCTACAAAAACTTTAAATTCCTACACTCGAGAAATACATCCAAAATCAGACTCTATCTCATCGCCCAACCAGCTGATATGGCTGTAGAAGACTCTAGATTCCATGACTGAGGCAACCTAGCCCATAATGTTATCTTGGTAGAAAATCAAGTCAATAATGAGTACCAAGAATCAAATTCAACTATGAATCAAGGAAGATAGACAGATACTGTCAGAATCGAATTTCGAGATAGTTTATAATGAGATTCTCAAGGGTCATCCCAGGAATTGTCTCAAGTAGTCCTAACTATGATTGAGTACCTCTCCGTTAAGCCTATCTCTCAATCCTATCGCAAGCTCGCAGCAGTACAACTAAGTCGCCGTACTACCACGATATCGTACTAATGCGACTCTCGACATGCATGGGCCACCACTATAAATATGTCACGACCCGCACCCACTGTGAGGGTACGAGCACGTAACAACGCCCAGCTACGTCGCAGTATCGGCGGTAGAACGCTGTTCTAGGTCACTATCTAACCAACCAATCACGCAATTATATAATATAATTGTCAAAATATCAACTCCGAACGGAGGACAAGTATAGATATGATGTAATCTCAATCACAGTCTAAGAACGATATGATAACACAGAAGATTAAAACTAAGACTAATAACAGAATAAATGAACAACTAATAATATAATCTCAGACAATCTTACTACATATCTCAACTTATATACAACTCCAGTTCTAAAACATGAAAGCTAAAATAGGACAACTAGCTAAACTCCCGATCGCTCCTGAGTGTCGGGGCCATAGGTAGCTAAGCCATCTCCTGGTCCGTAATATATAGGGCATGTGTCCTCAGGGCAATCATCTGTAAAATTTAAAACAGGTCCAGTCAGGACGGGAACGAGTACAACTCATCAAGAAAACCCAAGTAATGACAGAGAACTATAAAGCAGTTATAAACAGTTTTATTGATGAATATGGCAGTTTATATTTAGGTGATAGTATAAAGAAGCAGTAAGATACAAGAAAAGTAAAGTAACTAAAACAAGAGAAGAATGATGGCAATGAAGACTATAAAATAAATCTAGCTGAACTAAAGTAACATAATAAGTCCAGACAGCAAATGCAAAACAAGTGTGAAACTACAATAAGTCCAGTACGAGATGAATCTAATACAAGATGAATCCAGTACAAGATAATTCTAGGTAGTGATCAAGAATCCAGGTGAGCCCAGCTATTCTAACAGTGTGTTTTAAAATACCGAGATCGACATGTAAACGACTGTAGGTAATCAGGCACATCTCTCACTGATCAGGCGAGAGATGGCTATGCTTCCAGTAGATTCTAGTTAGAAGATTCCAGATTTGGGGTATGTCTACATGTCTTACTCAATATTTTTCCGCCCCGTAATACAAATGAATCCAGAATTCGACACGAGAATCGAGATGAGTCCAGCCAATGATTCCAGAAATAGATTCCGAAAAAAAAAACATTGCAGTAGAGTAGCTCATGTATAAATGAATTCGATATGGTGATTAAACATGGAGAAAAAAAAACATGGTTTGAAACTCATATACATCTCAGGATTTACAAACAGCCTAACAGGACAGTGACAGTTCAGATGTGTAGATCAATGTTCAAGGCTGGACAACATATTACCATGGTAATCCTGAATAAGTACAAATAACAGGGACTGAACATCATAATCAGTCAAAAAAACATAACCAATTTCAGGATTATTGACAGTTGACATAAACAGTTCAATATTCGAAACCCAAATTCGAAATCCCAATTTGTTTTCCAATACAATCAAAACTCCCCATAATCCAACATTCATTAATATAATGTAGGAGTAACTGGATTAGTATGGATATAAAAACATCAAAATTTAGTTAAAAACTTAGAATCATTCCAACATTTTTGAGAAAGACACATGTATCAGAAATTTTACGTTCCAGACAGGAAATGCCATTTTCGAACACAAAACCTATCACCTTTCTTAAACCAACATTAGAGAAACCTAATACACATATATATGAGTTAATATGGCAATTTAAAACAGGGAAAAATGGTTGGTAACACATTTTAAATTCAGAAATTGAAATAACATGAACCTGTGTATCAGAGAATGGAAAACTCGACAAAATTCAACCCATTTGAAATCGAAAACCCAAATGATCATCAATTGATGTGTGCAGAGGTTAATACATGTCATACGTGTCATGAGGGATGTGTTCGTGTCCAGGAAATAGGACACGAGGTATCCAAGTGCTTGAAAACACACAACATACGCACAGACTGCACTGTCTCGTGCAGCGAGTCTACGCTCTCGTGGGCGCGACACGAGGCACGACACATCTCGTACTTGTGTCCATGTGTAGCCCACATATAGGCCTATACACGCAACACAACACGACACACGAAGGACACGCACACGCGTGATACGACACGCGTATCAGACACGTTTCTGTGCGCGTACAATCCCTGTGTATGACCAGTACGACCTCGTTTTTGTGTCCGACACGAAACAAGGTATCGTAAAACTTAGGGGTATCTTCTCAGTCACTGCCCCAACCTCCATGCCAAGTTTTGTGTGTCAAAACGCTGTGTCCAGTGAGAAATAGGACACGGGTAGCAGGACAGCGCACACGCGTGTCGTGCAGCGTGTCCGCACCCAATTTCGATATGAAATCGATACAAAATTCACATCAGTCTTCACAAAAGTTAATATACATATTTAGATCTACAAATTCATGTAATTATATTTACAGAAATCGAAAATAAATTCCTAAGAGGCATTTCATCGAACACCTAACATACACTATGACACGTGTCCGATACGAACACCAAACAGACACAAAATCCACCCAAATTTGAAGTACAGCTAGGGGACACCTAAACCTATCCTAATATGCAAAGAAATCAAAACAATAATGCAATTTAAAGGATTTTACCTATAGGTGTAATTTGCAAGAAAAAGCTCCAAATAGGGGATTCTTTCTTGCTAGCCAAATGCTCCCAAATTGTCCCAAAGCTGGGATTAAACCCCACAATCAGAAAATAGGAGAGCATTAGGTTCTAATGCAAGAAACTAGGATTAAAAAGGAATTAAAATGGATTTATGGAGATTTTTGGAAGGGGAAAAATACCTTTTCTTTCTCCAAGTGTTGGAATAAAATAAAAAGAGGCAAGCCCTAATGAATAAGTGTTTATATAGGTGGGGATCCCTATGTGGCTGGTCATAAGCTCAATAATTTGGGTTAGGATTTACTAAATGGCCCATGGGCTTAAGTCATGATCAATCAAATCATTAAGCCATAAGTCATTTCATGAAATCACAAGTCATGACTTAAACCAGATTTTAAATAGTTAAAAAAATTATTAAAAATCACCAAAAATCATAATATGAAATAAATATCAATAAATAATAATTATAATTACACAATTTTAAAATTATCCTTATCTGAAAACTGGGTGTTACAAGCCTGTCGTATAGTACCTCAGGAGGCTGCATAGTGCCGCATAAGGCCGCATAGTGCCGCAGAAGGCTGCATAGTGACGCAGAATGCTGCATAGTGCCTATTTTGGCTGTTTTACGTCCTATTTGGCTGAATTGTGGCCAGAATTTCTTCCAACTTTCAATATGAAAGTTGTAGATCTTTTTCTTGACTTCAAGAATATGTTACTAGCTATTTTTATGCAAGTTTCTCTCATTCATGATAATGTAAGGATATGACATGATAGTGGCCCGTTAAGGCGCACTCTTGACAAGTAACATGACATGATAGTATCTCGTCGTGGCACACTCTTGATAAGTAAATCCAACATGATAATCTTGACATGCTGTTGTGACAGCTACCTTGACTTGCTAAGTAACTCTTATCTTGACACCATGGGTGTTTGTACTTGTATAAGCTACATATTCCGCCTTGCATCATGTCTAGGATATGAATTCCTGGTTACCACGGTCAGGGATTCATACTGAATCTGACTAGGATAATGACTAGATTGATCAAGTAGTTTATAAAGAGATTTCCCAGCTACAGGCAGTCCCGTTATCTTGGCGCTCTAATTGGACTTGTAGCCTGCCGTCGAGTAGGGCACATTTCGAGCACACTGTCATGTGTTCCACCCCTAAGTTACCTAATCCAACTCTCTCAACTTGTGACCGGATAGCCCAGATTAAGACTGCAGGGCTTGTGGCTGTTGGAACATCTCGATGCATCTTGTTAGTAACTAGGCTTGTGATAACCCTAGTTATTTAAAGTACCAAGCCGTACTCATTGCTTGGCCGTGATTGATAGATGAAGTCCCATCTAGTCTTGTCTAGATAGTGCCAGTACATGGTTACTTCAGTGCATTTACTGTTCAGCTTTACCTTATCGATAATCGGTCAGGGACAAAGTTTTGTTCAGAAGATGGGTTACAACCCCGGTCCTTGTCTGGTTTACGGGATTGTAACTTGGTTACTGGAATAGTTCCTTAGTTACCTTATCGTTTGTCATCCTAATTTCTTTAACTCATGTCTATTATCCTTTATGTCTCATGTGCTAATATGCTGGTTTTAGTTCTTTAGTGAAGCCTTCCTTGTGGCACTTGCTCTTCTGGGTTCTGACCCAACTGGTTTTGTATAGCCAGATTTTGGAGTAGCACCCGAGGATCTTTCAGCCTTCCAGCTAGATGGTGAACACTAGACGCAACCCTGGCAACGAGTGGGTTTTATTTTGCTCTTCCACTCTAATTGTAAAATTATTCTTTTGAGGCATTTAGCCGCCGAGCAAGTGTTAGCTCGTGTTGAATTTACATTTCTATCTGCCTAAGGGCTGTAACATGATTGACAAATCCTAGGGTTAATCATGTATTACTTAAACTCCTGCTAGTCTTCGCATTTTGTATGACTAGCTTCATGATCATCTGAATATGTAATGTTTGGAACGCCTTACTTTGTATGTCTGATGATCTACCATCTTGTTACATTTACTTGCTTGCTTGAGATTGAGACACTAGGCTTGTTCTTGACCCTAAGAGACTAATAGCTTGTAGTAAACCCTCATGCATCTAGACAGCCATGATCGTATTACGAGATGGGATTCACTTCAATGTACGTAGCTGGCTGTGTCTGTCTAATGCTCTCCAGTATTCTAGTTCTGGGGCGTGACACCCATGTAGCTAATCCAGAATTCACCGCTCCTAGCTTTGTCATGAGGACCCTGAGTGGATTGACTCGGAAGATGACATGGATCGTCTGACCTATCACATAGTGGCAACTATTCTGGATGGCAAATACTAAAGCTAGATACTCTTTCTCGACGGGGTTGTACTGGTGTTCGGCCCCAATCATTGTCCTACTTAGGTAGTAGATGGCTTGTTCATGGCCCGCATCGTTGTTCTGGGCCATCAAAGCACCATGAGAATGGTCCATTGCATGGACATAAAACATGAATGGTTTATCCACCTCTGGGTCAACTAGGACCGGAGGGTTTGTGAGGTAAGCTTTGATATTGTCGAATGCTTTTTGACATTCTTTGGTCCAGACGTAGGAAAATCCGTTCTTCATGAGTTTTGTGAAGGGTTGGCACCGTCCAGAAAGATTTACTATAAATCTTCTGATATATGCGAGACATCCCTGTAGGCCTCGAAGTTCTCTCAGATTCTTTAGAGGGCGCATGTCAAGGATAGCCTTGGTCTTTTCTGGGTCAATGTGGATACCCTTTGCAGTGATAATAAAACCCAAGAATTTGCCTCTAAGAACCCCGAGAAATGATGTAGTTGGGTTCATCTTAAGTTGATGTGCCCGCATGAATCAAAGACTATTCTAAGATCTTGTAGGTGATCACTTTGAGCGCAACTTTTAACAGCAATGTCATCAACATAACTTCGACAGTTTTGTGGAGGTGTTTACAAAAGATGGTCCTCATAGCTCGCTGGTATGTTGCACCTGCATTCTTCAATCCAAAGGGCATCACAGTATAACAGTAGACACCTTTAGGAGTCCGAAAAGACGTATGCTTCTCATCATCTGGAAACATCTTAATTTGATTATAGCCTGAATATCCGTTCATAAAGGACATGCGTTAAAAGCCACATGTGTTGTCGATCATCACGTCGGTGACTGGAAGGGAAAACTCATGTTTCGTGCAAGTGGAGTTGAGGCCCTCGAAGTCTACGTAGACTCGAATTTTTTCGTTCTTTTTAGTAACGGGGATGATGTTGGCTACCCTGTCAGGGTGCTGTCCTTCGTGAATAAACCTACTTGTTATGAGTTTTTCCACTTCTTTCTCAATGGCATCCATGATATTTGTCACGTCCCGACCCAAAAAATTGCTCGTCCTCGCATCGATTTATCCGAATCGTTCATCCTCGCTGGGGGATGATGCCGTACGAGTCTGGAGTTGCACTCGTACAAGGCAAGATGACAAGTTCTCAAATAGTTATCTTTGATATTATTATTTAGCAGCGGAAGAAACAAAGTATACGAAACAATTCTCTTTATTGAAAATTGAACTAAGGTTACTATCACGCCCCAGAACCTGAATACTGGAGAGCGGGAGAATGACTCAGCCAGCTACGTATTACGGGTAGATGAATACCGTATAATACGATCAATGCTGTCTAACCAGACGAGAGGGTGCATACTACATGAAAGTCTTACTATGGTTACTTCACATCTATTGTCTCAATCATTCAAACAAGAAGCAAAAATAGAGAACATGTAAGATAAAGCAGTAAGGCGTCCCAAACGCTTAGTCAAAATGTTCTTGAGATCTGACTTTACACAACATAGCCAGATGGTATAGTAACATATACACAATTGTTATCAGCTGTAGTCTGACTTAATTACAATTATGTAAAAGTAAGTGCAAGACAATCCGACTAACATGTCGGTGCCAAACGGCTAAGTATGAAGTAAATAACAAAATGAGTGGTGAAGTAAGAAACCCACTCGAGTCCTCCTGCGATCATTCCTCTAGT
Source organism: Iris pallida (assembly GCA_029216955.1). Taxonomy (NCBI): domain Eukaryota; kingdom Viridiplantae; phylum Streptophyta; class Magnoliopsida; order Asparagales; family Iridaceae; genus Iris; species Iris pallida. The sequence goes on from JANAVB010022800.1 coordinate 3,758,205, forward strand.
ATTGACCATCTTGGAGGTGGAAATAAGCTGAGTCCTCGGGAACCGGCTCTAAATCTGGCCATGCAAAACCAGAGAGGTTAGACCTCTAATAGCAAGTACCACAAGGAAGCACGATATGATGGATTAAACCAGTAAGTAAGAGAATATAATAATAGATCTCTGCTTTCCACTAGGATTCACATAACATCACGACACTTCGAACCAACCTCCCAACCAAACAAGGACAGAAGTTGGCCCGTCATGTCCTGACATTCTGATCATCTCAGTTAGGCAACAGAGTAGGTACAGTACACAAACAAATCATCTTGAACGGCCAATCAACTCCTACGGCTTGCTATTGTGAGTCCCAAGTTATCTTGGAATTATGCAAATAGGGATTCCTCAGTTCTTACTATGTGCGAGCAAGGCTAGTCTATCCAGTCAATCAATTGCGCCAATCATGAATTAGACGAGTTCCAGCGGGACGCCCGTCATCAATATACAATATACAATAATAATATAAGCAGATACCGCTCCCTGCCCGTGTGGCAGGTTTACAGTATCTGTGGGAACCAGCCGGCCTGTCGGGCACTACTAGTCCCAAGAGGGCTGCCATGTAAGAACTCGGGGATCCATTCTCTCCATGCAATCATTATTTTATTTAACTTAATAGTCTCTACGTTGAGTGAAATCTCATGCCGTGGATCATGGTCATTCAAATGAGTACTTTCGTATGGGGCACGATATGCGCAACTCTACAACGATACCCGTGCGGCTAGGTTGTAGGTCTTACATAGCGTAATACAACAATCAAATCTAATCCACGGAGTAATCATGCCTTGACCATAAAGTACACATGCTGCTTTGTAGAAAAATAAATAAATTGAAGCCTGCACATGCCTGTATGTCAATATTCGAGATCGGCTAATCGATTACAATAGTTCATTACATGAACGTGTCTCATTCATTCAATTCAATAAGACAACTAGCCAGTCTCTTAGTTTCAATTAGGAACGCATGATCAATTTAGTCAAGATAACCATTATTATCACTGGTGACAAGGCATGAAAGTCAATTAGTATTACATGGGGTCGAGTCTATAACTCCTCAGGGTTAAGTTCCAGTCTTACTGGGTATCCATAAACCAATCAAGACACAGGGCACGTTCTACACAACCATATATATTAAAAATATCAACATGCCAAGATTATCGAGTTCATGCAAAAAGTATAAAGATATAATAGGAGAACTATCATGCCACCATTAAATGAATAAATTATAGAATAAATAGAAACACCCAGGTCAGAAAGTCACGTCAAAAAGTCTATGCTAAGGCCAACAAGTCACACCAACAAGTCTAGTAGGAGTGAGCGTATAAACAGCGTGAGTGTAAAAAGTGGTTCACGTTGGCACGCACAGCGTGAGCGTGAAGGGTAATTCACGCACTCATAACGTGAGCGTGAAAAGTAACTCACGCACACACAGCGTGAGCGTATGAGCGTGAAAAGCGTGAAAAGAAATTCACGCACGCACAACGTGAGCATGAAAGGTGATTCTTAACGTGAGCGTGAAAAGCGTGATAAGAAATTCACGCACGCACAGCGTGAGCGTGACTCAAAATTCACGCACGCACGTAAAGACGTGAGCGTGACTAAAAATTCACGCACGCACGTAAAGACGTGAGCGTGACTAAAAATTCACGCACGCACATAAAGACGTGAGCGTGACTAAAAATTCACGCTGACACGTAAAGGCGTGAGCGTGACTGAAAATTCACGCCGACACGTAAAGACGTGAGCGTGACTGATCCTTCGTTCCAAGCCAAAAATAAAGTTCCCATGGTTCAGAATGGTGTGGAATGAGAAGCTCTGCCACATGAACTATCTATTCCGAAAAGCACGCCAGGTTGGTGGATCAAAACCCATGAACAACCGAGAATGCAACAACTTAGATCTAGAAGAAACAAGCCAAAGAAATCAAAAATGCTAAGTACTAAACTCTCTTAGAATCATGAGAAGAAGACAAATGAACCATAAAAATGGTTCTCCAAGTGGAAGCAAGAAGCAAGATGTACTTGCCTGCTGTTGGTAGGTGGAGAGAGTAGTAAGGAAGAAGAAGAAGTAATGGTGAAGGAAAGTTATGAAGAGAGAGAAGGAGATGGGGGCTATAAATGGGAAGGGTGGTGGTAGGTGGGGGTTTATTGGGTCGGGTTCATTCGGATCCATCCAAGGCCAACCCGAAAGCAAAGCAGAGAGGTTAAAAGCAGAAAATAAAATACAGAAATAAAATACAGGAATAAAATTGCAGGAAATAAAATACAGATAATTAATTAACATAAAATTAAAGGAATTTAAAAATAGGATAATATATGATAAATATTAAATAAATATATATGAGTTGTACATGTATAAAAATACGCATTCTGGGAACGGGGAGTGACATCTCTACCCACCTTAGAAAAATCCGTCCTCAGAATTTCAAATCCAAGCAGGTAGAAATATCGGAGCTAAACTAATACAAGCAATTCTAGTGAGCAAGCAATCATTTTTACTATATCAAAAGCAAGTACTATATATGTAAATTCATCATTCTACGATATCAAGTAGCTCTACCCATAAGGTGATAAGCATAAAGAATCAGGACAATCAAGGTATACAGAAAGAGATATACCTTGTGAGTCAAATAGGTGTGGATACCGTGATCGGATATCATCCTCACATTCCCATGTTGACTCTCCCAAAGAGGGATGACCCCAAGCAACACAGACAAGACTAATTGTTCGGTTCTTGAGTATCTTCTCTCTTTGGTCCAAAATGGACACAAGCTGTTCCTCGTAAGACAGGTTGGTACCAACAACCAGCTCAGAATGATCGAGGATATGGCTTGGGTCCGATACATACCTACGTAATTGAGATACATGAAACACGTCATGAACCTCTCGTAACGAAGGTGGGAGGGATAAAGGATAAGCAATATCGCCTATCCGATCAAGGATAACAAATGGGCCCACGTACCGCAGACTCAATTTCCCGTGAACGCCAAATCTAATGACCCCACGAGTAGGTGAGATCCGCAAGAATACGTGGTCCCCAACAGAGAACTCTAACGGCCTACGATGCTGGTCTGCCCAATGACGATGCCGGTCCTGCGTAACTCGAAGTCGCTCTCTAATTCCCTTAACCACTTCAACCGTCTGAATAATCATTTCTGGGCCTAACATCTTCCTCTCTCCGATATCATCCCATGCAAGCGGTGACCTGCACTTCTTACCATATAGTGCTTCAAATGGCGCCATCTGGATACTGGCTTGATAACTATTGTTGTATGAGAACTCGACTAAGAGCAGGTGACTCTCCCAAGACCCTCCAAAATCTAGAGTGCAAGCTCGCAACATGTCTTCTAAAGTCTGAATCGTTCTTTCTGATTGCCCATCCGTCTGCGGATGGTAAGCCGTGCTAAATCTTAACTTGGTACCCAGACTATGATGTAAGCTCTTCCAGAAATATGATGTGAAGTGGGTATCTTGATCCGACACAATACTGACAGGGACTCCATGCTGCCTGACTATCTGTTGCATATACAACTCTGCTAACGTTTCTGTAGATTGCCCTACTCTGAAAGGAAAAAAGTGTGCTACCTTCGTAAGTCGGTCCACTATTACCCAAATAGCGTCCTTACCACTTGGTGATCTCAGTAAACCGGTCACAAAGTCCATTATAATATACTCCCATTTCCATTCCGGAATAGGAAGCGGTTGCAATAACCCAGCTGGCCTCTGCTGTTCTGCCTTCACTTGCTGACATACCAAGCAACGAAAAACAAATCTAGCTATCTCCCTCTTCATCCCGTTCTACCAGAAATTCTGCTTGATATCTTGGTACATCTTGGTCTCTCCAGGATGAATAGAATACTGAGAACTGTGACCTTCTGCCATAACCTCATGTCTGATATCTCCACTAGGCACACATAGACGTGATCCAAACCTAAGTGTACCATCTTCATGAATTCTCATCTCCTTCCTGAGTCCCGACTCACATTCTGCCCTAAGCTTCTGAATCCTTGGGTCCTGAGCCTGAGCTGCCTTGATTCTGTCTACCAAGTCGGATTAAACTTGCAGATAAGTTAGAACTCCTACATCACTAGGAAGTATAACTTTGATGCCCATCTCCTGAAGGTCTTCTAAGATATGCCTCTGTGTTGTCAACATAAATGCGCCACCTCTCCTGCTGAGAGCGTCTGCTACTACATTAGCCTTGTCTGGATGATACTGAAGCTCTTTGTCATAATCCTTGATCAACTCTAGCCATCTTTTTCTACCTCATATTTAGTTCCTTCTGAGTAAAGATGTACTTCAGACTTTTATGGTCTGTGTACATGTCCACTCGGTCACCATATAAGTAATACCTCCTTAGCTTCAGCGCAAACACTACTGCCGCTAACTCCAAATCATGAGTTAGGTAATTCTTCTCGTGGTCCCGAAGCTGCCTAGATGCATATGCTATCACCTTCCCATGTTGCATAAGGACACATCCAAGTCCTTTACCTGATGCATCATAATATACTGTAAAACCTCCGAGTCCAACTGGCAATATAAGAATAGGTGCTGATATCAATTTCTGCTTCAAAGTCTCAAATGATGCCTGACATTCTGCCGACCAAATGAATGGTACATCCTTCCGGGTCAAGCGGGTCATGGGTGCTGAAAGCCTTGCAAAGTCTGACACAAACCTTCTGTAATATCCTGCCAATCCCAAGAAACTCCGTACATCTGCTACAGTCTTGGGTACTGGATGTAGGCCTCAAAAATATAGTCACGCTGAGTTAATACAGCCTATCAAGAAAATGACTAAAAGACACGCTGAGTTCTATCAAATCATTTCCTCAAAAGTATGCAGAGTTCAAAATGGTACTCAAAGATAGCTCACAATTTGTCAGATTGTAATTATGATTGACAGCACGACAGTCAATAAACGTCTCCTCGTATGCCACGTATGCACGGGATTCAAGAGATCTCAGCCGACTATTGCGTGATTTTTGAAATCTTCTTCAACAAGATTCGGCCTTCATCAAGTTGGCGTACCAAAAAAGGGCTTATCATCATTTAATGTGACTGACAAAGCAATCAATGTCAGAGATTTTACGTCAGTCGAGGCACGTCGAATCAGGACAGCTGGCCTTCTGACTCAAGTCTGCATGCATTTTGAACTTCAGTGTTCCTGCCTCAAGTTTGCGTGTATTCTGAGCCTTCTGCCTCAAGTTTGCGTGTATTCTGAGCCCTCTGCCTCAAGTTTGCGTATATTTTGAGCCTAAGTATTTCTGTAGCATGGATTTTTTATCTCAACAGGGATTTCATCCTCAACCAGTTAGCGGATTATCATCTCAAATTATCAAATTAGAGTATGTGGCAGACATGCCACGGATCTCTCGTATGCGTGCCCCAGTAACTTGCACACGACTCATGCATGATTGCCATGTGTCCAACAGTTATGGGCCACGTCCAGTAACTGCTCATCAACCTTGCGTACGATTGAGTCCTGCGTGATTATCAACTATGCATAGGTTATGAAGACAGTTATCTTTTTAGTTATTTTTTACTCTATAAATAGAGTTCTTTTGTCATTCATTGTACAGATATACAGAATATCTAAATTGCTGTCGAATTCTTAAGAGCTTTTCTTCTTCGCATCGTCCAAGGGATAAAGCGATCGTCTTCTAGATCGGATTCCTACAGTTGTATTTTCCCAGAATCAAAATAAATAAAGTGAATTTATTTATGGAAAATAAATTGGCGACCCTGCTAGGGAAATCCATCTCCTCTTCTAAGATGGCCACAACTCAATGCGATGCTTCGTCGGTCGGATCGACGAAGAAGGTGATATCGATTCAGTTCAATCAACTCGCCTATGAAGAAATACAGCGGGCTAAGGGTGGCAAGCACACTTCAGCCTCTATCACCACTGCCAAATCAAAGGGACGATCTGTCTACGTCCCTAAGAATCTATTGGCAACCAAAGATGGTGAAGTTTCTGCCATAGTGTCCATTACTAACACTGGCAAGAACTCCATTGCAGACACGCATACTCCTGTGTGCTCGAAGACGACAGTATCCAAAAGATACGCTAACAGTGATGGCTTTTTAGCCAAATCTATTTCTGTAGTCACACAGTCGAAAAGTCACACTGACAGCACTGGCTCTTTAGCCAAACCTATTCTAGCGTGCATTTCCAAACCCAAAAATCACGCTAACAGTACTGGTTCTTTAACCAAGCCTGTCTCAGCGTGTATTCTGCACGCATCATCCACCAAGTCAGCTCTCCCTGACTCAGTATGCGTACCGAAATCTAGCTTTTTAGCCAAGACTTCATATGCTGACAGTACTGGCTCCTTAGCCAAATTGTCACCAGCATATTATAAGAAGAATAGCTCTTTAGTTATTTCTTCCTCCTTGCCAAGTTCTGCTAGAACTGGGGGTAGTCTTGTTATGGCTCCTCCACAAATGGCTCACAAAGTCCCTTCGAATAGGAATAACTCTTTAGTTGTTTCTTCTGCTCCTGTAGTATTTACTTCAGGAACAGCTTTGGCTGACAATTTTGTTAGTCAAAGAAAAGGAAATAGTCTTTTGACTACTCTTCCTTCTGGACATTCTATGTCTCAAAACTTGAACAAGTCTAAAAAGAAACATTTCTTAATATCTTCTTCTACGACTTCTTCAAATTGGGCACAGAATTTGTCTCTACAAAATGGTTTGTTACCAACTCCTAATCAAGGGGATGGTTCAACTCTTCCTTCTCTGCAAATATCCAGATCAATGGAAGGAAAACTTCAAGTATCAAAGACCAATGTTTTACCTCCAACAGATCTAAGAACCAACAGATCTAAGAACGAAACTTAATCAATCCCGTTTGGGAAGTACTTCTGGTGTTAAGAAACCATACCAATCGGAAATGAAAGTAAGAGATCCGGATGCAGAATATGCCAAAAATTATGTTGCTCAGATTAATCACTCTTTGTATAATCAAGAGCCGACAAAATCCAAGGACAAGAAATACGTTCCTAATAAACAAAGATTGTTCTCAAATATACCTCAATCTTCACATACGGATTTGCGAGAACATCTTCAACAAAAGAGGAGGAATAATTCTCTGTCAAGGGATTATGACCATACCGATCATGATTGTGACTTCCAACCTAGGGTCATAATTCAATGCAGATGTCAAACTAAACGACAGTCTATCTTTAATCGGATCCAGTGTGAACATATATCTGATGAAGATGAACCTCTTTTCGCCTCTATCAACATGACCTCTCGGGATACTGGGGGTAGAACTGATAGTCCAGATGGGGTATATAGAGGCACCAGATCAAGAGTCCTGGCTTCTAATCAAAGAACTTCGATTTCTGAAGACTATTCTGAATTCCTTTGAGAATCCAACTTCCCACCTCTTTCTACTGGGGGTAGTTCTCCTATAACTGATTTTGATACACAAAGCAATGATTCAGAACAAACAGTATCATCAACAATCCCTCGTATAGTCATAACTTATATGGTGGATGGGAATACTGAATTAAACAATGAACCTTCTTCTTCGATGACTCCCCAAGACCAAAGAATTGCTTCTTTGGAACAACAAATAAAGTCTATGGCTGATACTATGAAGTCAATGTATGAACTTATGGCAACCCAGCTACAAAATTAACAGACTGTACCTGACGCCATACCAATTGACACTAGTGTAGGTCCAGTACATGTTCCTCCAGCAGTACAATCCCATATCCCTGGGCAAGCTCAACCAATTCCTAGCCATTTGGGAGCTGGGGGTAGCGTTTATAATGCTGTCCCTCCTCCTAACTATTCTCTACAAGCTACAACTCCACAATCTTCCGAAGTCGTTACTGAAGAATTGAGGAATCTCCGAACTCAATTTGAGGCATTCAAACAGAAAGACGGTTTACAAAGGTTAGGTATCAAGCAACCTTACCCAATAGAATGGAAGCAAGTATCATATCCTCCTAAATACAAGCCTCCTACTATCTCATTCTTTGATGGGACCACCTCTCCAAGTCAGTTCATCAATCACTTTGAAGTAATGACTGATCAGTTGCAACCAAGCGACGCCCTCCTTATTCGGGTGTTTATCGGATGTCTCAAGGGAACGACTTATGAATGGTATAGAAGTCTCCCTGATGGGTGTATTACCTTATTTGCCGACTTCAAACAAATGTTTCTTGAACGGTTCTATGAAGGGCTCAATGACATGACTATGTCTGCTCTTATAAGAATCAAACAGAAAAATAATGAAAGCACTGAAAGCTTCATTGAAAGATTTAGAAGAGAAGCTTTAAAAATGTCTCTCGGAACTCCCGATGCCGTCACTATCGACACTTGCAAGTCGAATCTCTTACCAATCATCAGTATGTGGACAGGATCCACTCAATTCCAAGATTGGCCTTCCTTCATCGTCAGTGCCAAAGCTGCCAAAGTCAGTGTCGAGACTTTCAAAGGTCTGGGGGTACACATGACTCCCAATAAATCAAGTCAAAATACTAGCAATAGTACGCGACCTAACAATCGTAAAGGAAAAGAGACTCTCGAAGTCAATCTCCAGAGCAAAAATCAAGAGGTAATATCTGCCCAAGCTACCCCAGCTCCAACAAATCAACAACGAAGAGCACCTCGCCCCAAAGAAGAATACTCTTTTGACGACGATGACGTCCTTGGTATCTTTGAATGTCTACTTAAAGGTAATAAAATATAATTACCTGACATCAAGAAACCCGATGAAGCTGGTAAGACAGATCATCCTAAATACTGTCCGTACCATAGAATGTTGGGTCACACAGCTCGTACATGTTTTGTACTGAAAGGAAAAATCCAGGAAATGATCAAATCTGGAGCTGTCACTCTCACTCCGAAAGAAAAGACCGTCACCTCCAACGTTGTCTCTATGCAATTCGGAGATTTTCCTCCTCAACTCCTTACAAGCGGGATTGTTCCTATTCCCAAGGCAACTCTTGAAATCGTGAATATTTCCCCTCCACAGTCTGAAGGATTAGTACCGATCACTATTGAAACAGGAGAAATCATATGGATTCATCCCGATCTAGTGGCAGATTTTGAATCTCCTCCCCTTCAAAAGACTACTTTCCTAAAATCTAAGAAGGCCGAAAAAACTAAGTCATGTCATATGACTTCTTTCGGATCTACTTCCGACACAGAACCAAAAGATAAAGTAGAAGCACTTGCTGGTGCTACTAGAACAGGGAAACATTATCTAAAGGATTATTCCAAGAGTCCTGAAGATACTCCTGATATCTCTCCAACTGACAAAGATACTCCTGATGTTCCTCATGAGGAAGAATCATCCACTGCACCTGTTCCTTCAACTACACCGGTTGTACCTATTCCTTCCGAGCCCACAGCAATTGAGAAAGACAAACAACAAGCTCGCTTCGACAAACCAATCAGGAAGTCCCCTCCCCTTGGACTTTAGAAGCCTTATAACTTTGACATTTTAGCTTAACTCGCTAATACTCCAGCTAGAATGTCCCTCTTTGAACTTCTACGTCTTTCTAAAGAGACTCGGGAGACATTAAGTGAGGCACTTCTTCAGGCTGACTCTTGTCTTGCACAATTAAAGAAGCCAGATAAAGAACCTATTACTTGCTTACATTGCAATAGTGTATTGGAGATCATCCCGAATATCACCTTTACACAAGATGACATGCTATTGGAGGATAATCGACATGATCGGCCTCTCTACTACACCGGTTACATCGATACGATGAAGATAGATCGTATTCTTATTGATCCAGGGTCTGCTTTAAGCATAATGCCAAAGAGTCTGCTGGATGAATTAAAAATCCCTCTTCACAAACTTTCTAAGACGGTTACTACTATATTGGGATTCAATCAAAGCCGAAGCGAGCCGTTGGGAAAGATTCATCTGAAACTTCAAATAGGCGATTTCAGATCCAAAGTCACTTTCTATGTGATCGAGATCGTGGGATCTTATAATCTTCTCCTGGGAAGACCCTTCCTTCATGAAAATAATGTGGTGCCTTCGACTCTTCATCAATGTTTCAAATACATTGACAGCGATGGAAAGGTAAAAAAGGAAGTTGCTGATATAAATCCTTTTCGTGGGGTTGAAGCTTATTTCAGTGATTCCCGGATGTACAAAAAGGAGTATACAAAAATAGTACAAGCCATGGAAAAAGAAGATCCGCAAAGTGAGACCTTGATAATTTCTGTTAAAGGTCGAACTACTCAGCAACAGTCTCCTAAACCCTCTGGAGAAGGCCCCTTCATTATTCCAGTGAGCGGACGTATCTCTCCATTACCTCAATCATCTACCCAAGACACACTGATCATTTCTGTCAGTGGGCGTACTACATTTCCTGTATCTTCACCTATAAAACAGGACACTCTGGTAATCCCTGTTGGTGGGCGAACTACTTTTCTATCCCAAGCTTCAAGGGAGCTCACCTCTTCTGAGCCATTTGTGATCGATCTTAATCGAAACAAAACTCCTTCTCGTTCTTCTTCTCCCCCCTTTAGTTATTGATTTGGCTAAGATTTCTAAGGTTCAACCTCCTTCTAATGTAAATACTACTACTTTTGAATTTAATAAAATATCTCCGTCTTTGCAGTATTTTGATGTTTGTAATCATGTTCATAGTTAGTTGCATTTGTTAGATGACTTGAAAACAATAACCATAGGAGTTGTACAGAATTTTCATACAGAAGTATCCTTAGAATCAATACAAGATTCATGCTTTCTAGTACCTAGCAGAAAATTAGGGGACATTCCAATATTCTTCTACAAAGGACCAAAAAACCCTATCAACCTTGAAGATGATGATAGAAATGATGATTCTGGAAGATTATAGTTGCGTCGTTACAGCCAGCAATCTAAAGATATTATAAAAAATATGGGCTATGACTTCAGAACTGGCCTCAGTAATGAGAAAGGAAGAAGAATGCCTGTTCGGATTCCTTCTCTAAAATATGGAAGGACAAAATACGGATTGGGTTATATTGCTCCTACTTCCTTCATCAAGATCATCCATGAAGATCCCGAATCTGACGAAGATAAAAGATCTGATTCTTCTAGTTCCTTCTCTTGGGATTCTGATACAAGTATCGGTGACTTCCACCGTAACATTCTGTCTTCCAACATGGTTTCCGTTGACGGTCCTGAAGAAAATGACAAAGACGAATTTGAAATCTCATCCGAATCAGAATAATGGGCCCAAAGGTTAGATAATCAATGGGAGTTTAGATTCGAGCAAAGAGAACCTCCGACTGAAGATAAACTCATTCAAATAGATGTTGGTGAAGAGGGATCCCCCAAACTAATATTCATTAGTGAAAGTCTTTCAGAAACTGATAAGCAAGACATGATCAAACTTATTCGCGAATACATCGATGTCTTCGCTTGGAGCTATGAAGATATGCCAGGACTTGATCCACAGATCGCAACTCACAAACTCAATATCATACCAAATGCTAAACCGGTCATACAACAACAGCGACAATTCCGTCCAGATATTATGGATGCAATTGAAGCTGAAGTTAATAAACTCATGGCTTCTGGGTTTATCAGAGAGGAACAACATCCTGATTGGGTGGCTAATATAGTTCCTGTCCTTAAAAAGACTGGCAAGATCAGAGTATGCATAGACTATCGTGATCTCAATACGGCATATCCTAAAGACGAGTTCCCTCTACCAATTACTGATGTTATGATCGATAATACCTGTGGTTTTGAATAGATGTCATTCATGGATGGGTATTCTGGATACAATCAAATTAAAATGTTTCCAGATGACGAGAAACACACTTCCTTCAGAACGCCGATCGGTACATACTGTTATACAGTGATGCCATTCGGTCTCAAGAATACAGGAGCAACCTATCAACGAGCTATGAGCACTATATTCCGTAAACATTTGCGAAAAACAGTCGAATGCTACGTTGATGATATTGCAGTCAAAAGTCGACAAAAAGAGGATTACATCCAAGATTTGAAAACTATATTTGATCTAATACGTCAGCATCAATTAAGGATGAACCCTACTAAGTCCTTCTTAGGCGTCTCTAGTGGCAAATTTCTCAGCTTCGTTATTACCTCAAAAGGTATACACATAGATCCCGAGAAGATCAAAGCCATCTAAGAGATCCGTCCTCCACGCACCTTAAAAGAGCTACGAGGATTTCAAGAAAGGATCGCTTATATCAGGAGATTCATCTCTAATCTTTCAGGATGCTGCAGACCATTCAATAAACTTTTGAAAAAAGGTGTTTCTTTCGTCTGGACTGACGAATGTCAGAAAGCATTTGATGACATAAAATAATATCTGATGAACCCCCCAGTATTGGTACCTCCTACTTCAGGAATACCGTTCCTTCTATATACCCGAGCAACGAGTCATTCATTGGGTGCGCTGCGCGCTCAAAAGAATAAAAATGGTCATGAACAAGCCATTTACTATCTCAGTCGTACCATGACCGGAGCTGAACCTCAATATTCACCGGTCGAAAAAGAATATCTAGCCCTTATGTTCGCTGTCCAAAAGACACGACATTATATTATTGGCCAGACCATTCATGTCATTTCCAGGATCAATCCTATACGAGTCATGATGAAGAAACCAAGTGTTTTAAATTCTCGATTGGCTAATTGGGGAATTTTACTTGCTCAATATGATATTCACTATATCCCTCAGAAATCGGTCAAAGGACAAGCTTTAGCTAATTTTCTGGCTGCTCATTCAATTCTAAAAAATTCAAAACTCTACGATGAAATCCCAGATGAAGTCCTAGACTCAAACCAAATTGCTGAAGAAGATCCTACTTGGCGTCTATTCTTTGACGGAGCTTCAAGAATAGGTCCTAATGGTGACATTGTCGCTGGGGTTGGAATCGTTCTTGTATCGCCAGAAGGTCTTGCTATCCAAAGAGCTTATTCTCTCGATCAACCATGTTCAAACAACGTAGCTGAGTACAATGCATTGCTTATTGGTCTTCAACTCGCTAAACATCTGAATATTCAACATTTAGAAGCTTATGGAGATTCTAAACTCATCGTCAATCAGATAAGAGGTACTTATGAAGTTCGCCATCAAGATCTGGTTCCTTACCATAGATTGGCCATATCTATGGCTTCTTTATTTGAAGGATTCTTCATCGAGCATGTTAGGCGAGCATGTAACACAGAAGCTGATGCTCTTGCTAATCTTGCGGCAGTGTTAGCTATTTCGGTTAGACGTCAACAAATGATTGTTGTTTACAATTGAGAATTATTTTATTTTGAGAACAATGTAACTCTAGGACTTCCAGTTGATATTGAAGAATCAACATCTCATGATGTCAATACAACAAGAGGATTTGGTATTGATTTAGAGTTCGACAGATTAAATCGTAAATCATCTTCACCTTCATCTGATTCTAGTATGGAATTCATCTTCAGTAATTCAGCTAAAACATAGAATACGGATAAAGATTGGAGACTTCCTTTCTTAGATTTCGTATTGTATGATATCCTTCCAGATAATCCGAGTGAGGCAGCATCTATCAGACGACGATCACTCAAATTTTATTACAATCATACTACAAAAACCTTATATCGTCGAGCTTATGATGGTTTACTTCTTCGATGTATTGCCGGTGATGAGGCCCAACAAATTATCCGCGAAGCACATGATAGAATTTGTGGAGCACATCAGCCTGGACCTAAACTTCAAGACCGTATTCGACGCATGGGTTATTATTGGCCTACTATGGTAAATGATGCTATTCAATATGCCCGTAAGTGTAAATCTTGTCAAATCCATGCAGATTTTATCCATCAATCTTCAGAATTTCTACACCCGACAGCAGCATCATGGCCCTTCGAAGCTTGGGGCATGGATATTATCGGCCCAATCAATCCGCCGTCATCAAAAGGTCATCGGTTTATTCTCACAATAATCGATTATTTCTCCAAATGGGCTGAAGCTATTCCTTTATCTGAAGTCAAAACTTCCAACGTTATCAGCTTTATCAAGCATCATGTCATCTACAGATTTGGTGTTCCTCGATGCATTATTTATGATAATGGACCACAGTTTGTCAGCCAGAAGTTTACTCGATTCTGTGACGATCATCGGATCAACAATTTGGCTTCTATCGCATATAATCCAGCAGCTAACGGATTAACAGAAGCTTGCAACAATAAAGAAGTTTGTTTCTGCCAACAAACGTAATTGGAGTGAGAAACTCGGTGAATGTTTGTGGGCTTACCGTACTATAGTTCGTAATGCCACTAGATGTACACATTTCTCTCTGGTGTATGGATGTGAAGCTGTTCTCCCATTAGAGATTCAAATTCCTTCTTTAAGGATAGCAATCTCTAATGAACTTACCACTGAGAATAATGATCGTCTTCGACTTCAGGAATTAGAAGCTCTAGATGAAAAGCGGTTATATGCTCAACAGAATATCGAATTCTATCAAGCTAGAATCTCAAGAGCTTTTAACAAGAAAGTCAGAGTTCGAGCATATCGAAAAGGAGAACTTGTTCTTGCAGTCAGACGTCCAATAACTATGACACATATGAGTAAAGGCAAGTTCGATGCAAAATGGGAAGGTCCATTCATTGTGAATAAAGTATTTTCTAATAGGGCATATCAGCTTACCACCATGGATGGTAAAGTTACTATGATGCCCATTAATGGCAAATTCTTGAAGAAATATTATGCGTAATATTTTCATCTGGCGAGATTATTCTCCTATTATTGTTAATATTATGCGTAATATTGTTCTCTACAGGAATCATTTCGATATCTTTTATCCCCAGTGGAAATAGATATTCTAATTTGTATTATTTTCTTAGTAAATTTGATATCTAGAAAATCACGTCCATATTATCTCTGAATTTTCTATCTCAGTATCATATTTTCTATTTTACGAAAATGATATCTAGTCTTTTGATTTCCGAGTCCAAAGATCATGGAAAATTGAGTTCAAAGATATTTTTATATCTGAATTCTATTTTTTCTAATCAGTATTAAACTAAAATTATCTTTAGTTTAATATCATCTGATAGAATTACAAAGTTCATTTGTATTTTTCTATTCTATTGAAATATGTCATGTATTATTTACCTCTGAACATATTTTCTATAGATACATCATTATCAAAACAACAAAGTCAAAAATCAGATCAAAGTTCTCATTTTCTTCATTCAAGATCGAAGTGCTGATTACAATTGAATGCCAAAAAAAAATTCAAAATATGAGAAGCTTGAAAAATTTATTAAGTAGTAGGAGTTATTAACTCCTGAATACGATCAAGTACAGTGTTCATCTTCTCCTCATGAGTTTTACGGACTCGTTCTGCTGCCTCAACTGCGACTACTTGTTGATCAAAAATAGCAATAGCAAAATGGCGACGGTTAGCTTCTTCTATCTGCTCGGCCTGCATCTGTTCTCACTCTTGTTGAAGAGTTTGATAGCGTGCAGCTTCGGTTGTACGAGCAGTGATAATCTCAGATTGCTCCTTTTCTATGGATGCAATACGCTCCTGAAGACGAGCCAATTCCTCTTTCAACTTCTGAAGTTCTTCAGCTTTAGATGTTTCATCTTTCTTCAGATGTTCTACTCTCTGACGAGTTGTTAATATTTCTTCATTCTTCTCTATTAACTTCTCAGATGAAGAAGCAAGAAATTCTTCTAAAGCAGCTTGCTGAGCTTGGGCTTCATGTTCCAATTGAGCGATCTCAGCCACAGTCAAAGATTTAATATCTTCCTTCTTGATCTCCCAGTATTTTCGGATAGTTGTCTCCAATTCATCTAGGAGGTATTCAAAGAAGATACATTGAGTCTCACAGCCAGCATGTCGCAGTGCCAGAAGCGGGAAATTAATCACCGTTCGGAGTTCAGAGAAAGGCATAGTTTCGTCTTTCATGAATTGCCTGGAGAACGTATCCAGATATGAATAGATAATATCTGAATACATTGTCAGGGTCCATGCCAATTCCGTTCCAAAACCGAGAGTTGCTGTCATTATTGAGGAAGAAGCCTGGATATTCTCTGTTCTGGGAATAGAAGTATGTGCTTTCGGAGAAGTCGGTAGATGCGAATTTCCTTCATCAACATCAGTCTGAACAGGCGGAGCATGAGTCGAGCTCATCGCTGCAGCAGTTCCTACTAGTCAAAGGAAAAATAATCAGCATATAAAGAAAAAGAAACAATAAAAAACAAAATTGAAACAAAACTCTACCTGGTTGAGGTTCATATTCTATGTGCTTAGGAAGTCTCGCATCTTCTCGCAGTCGATCCATAACGGTGTCTGACACCTGCTTCATATGACTACTTCCAGCTTCAGAATTACTGGGTACTGGAGCTGTAAGCCCCTATTTTTCAAATTTCATTTTAATTAGTGTTAATTAATTATTAATGTTATTTTTAGCTTTAAAATATTTATTATGACTTTTAGGAATTTTTCTAGAATTTTTAAATAAATTTTTAATGAGTTTTAAATACAAAAATATCACTTTGCAATTTTCTAAAATGTTTTAATACCATTCTGTAATTTTTAAAATTGTTTTTATATCACTATGCAATTATTTTAATTATTTTAATAGCTTTTTGCAATATCCTAATTGTCTGTGCAAATTAAGTTTTGCACATAATCGTAGCGGGGGGTTACTTGCAAATTTAATATTTGCAATGGCTAAGGCGGTGGGCTTTTATGCAATATCCTAATTTTCTGGGGGGCTTCCTGCAAATCCCTAACCCTAACTGCCCCCGACGACCGTGCGCTGTCGTCGTCTCCGACGACGATCACCGAAACCCTAACCCTAATCCTAATTTCTAGCCCTAATCCCACCGCCCTAGGGTTCTATAAATAGCCCCTGACCCCCCAGACCCTAATCCTAGACTCCACGACCACCACAGCCCCCTACGCCGCCGCAACCAACCCATCTTCTCCGACGAGACTCGCCAGAGTTCGCCCTAACCTAGCCCGACGCCTACACGCCACTTCGACAGTCCCGACCACCACCATTCGACGCGTCTCTCTGAGACGATTGCAGCGCCACCACTCCGCCACCGTCCCGACCACTTCTCCGCCGTCTTCGGCCTTCGAAACACTTCCCAATCGCCGGACACGTGAGTAACAGAACTCGAATCGTGTCGTACGTGTCTCGTTTTCACGCACGAGACTCGCCAAGACACGACGAACCTAATGCTGTGCTCGGACACGCGAGACTGAGCTCGTACGTGTCGTGCATAGCACGGACACGTGGATTCCTGTGTCCCAAACTGTCCGGACACAGGATTGTTTTTATTATTTTTTTTGTATATTAACTCATTTAAACCTAAATAAAACTAATATAAAACCTATTCCTAACACAGCGGGCCGCTGGCCCACTGGCCAGCGCGCAGTGATCAAACACCCCCCCCTTTCTCCTGAGGGCAGAGTTCGAGCCCCCTTTCTGTTTCTTTTTTTCTTTTCTTTTCTGTTATCTTTTCTTTTTCTTTTTCTTTTATTTTGTATTTATATATATATATATATATATATATATATATATATATATATATATATATATATATATATATATATATATATATATAAAATATATGTATATGTATATACTATTTTTATTAACAGTATTTAATATATATGTATATATTTTATAGTTAGTAAATTTTATATATATATGTTTATATATACATTTTCCTATGTATATATATATTATATATATATACACTATATTATTAAGTGTGTTCTTATATATATATATATTTGTATATATATATATATATATATATATATTTTATATATATATATATATATATATATATATATATATATATATATATATATATATATATACTTTATAAATTAAGTATTTTTCTCTTACATATATATATGTACTTTTAAAACATATGTATGCATATTTTCACTATGCATAACTTTACCTTATTAAAATATTAATATTATTTTTGTACTTTTACCAAACTGTATTTTTATTGTATTTAAATTACTGCAACCATTTGGTGTCCAAGCCTAGTATGGGTATTTGGGCTCAAATGTGTTTTCACACATTCAAGACCTGTACAAGTCATATTGGACTTGATTCATGGCCTTGGGTCCTGTATTTGAACTTTGGTTCAAATTATATACATGGACAAAATACGCAGATAATTAATTATTGTGTGCATTGCTGTTTTTGATTTTCTAAAAATACTTAAAGTATTGCTAAAATTATGGAAAAATAGTTTTTAGATACTTTCTTAAGTTAGCTAATTTAATATAATTTTTGTAGTATTTAATTTACTGTTTTGCCACTAGGTTGGCATATGAAACCAAAACTCATTTTCTGTATACTTAGGAAAACTGATTTTTATAAAATATTTGTACTGGTTAATAAATTCCAAAAAAATTATAATAAATTTCTATGATTAACGAGGATCACTTTAGTACTTTACTTTAAGAAAAACTAGGCTTTTTGCCTATCTCTAAAATTGTTAGAACACAATGATCTTTTGATTTATTTATTGATTAATTATGACTTGTAGCTTTTTGTGTTATTGGAGTTTTAGTCGTGTTGAACCCCATCCCTCACTAGTATAAAGACCCTAGAAAGTTAGTTAACATAGTGTGTCACCCCACATTGGTCTCCTATGCCAAGTCATCATTTTGGCTAGGTACCCAGTCACAAGTCGTGTCGTACCAATTAGTGTCCTAGTGATTTAGCTTAGTATAAAACTAAGTTATTATATTTTACTTCTACAGCGACGATTTACTGGACATCCACAGCATTGTTATCGCAGCTTGTTTTGTTTTGCTTTGCTAGAGGCAAGTACTTTCTACGAACTTTACATATTGTCACATAAATGAACTGCAAACCCCACCATGTTATATGCTGATCCTTGGGGTAGCAAGTTAGAATCTCTACATGATATACTTCTAGTTACTAATATGCTTAGAACAGTCTTGATGTATCTCTCACATGATTAGAATATGGGTTTTGGGGAAACTGATAGTAGTGTACGTGATCACGACCCCCCTATAGTAGCGAGCTTGGTCGCATTTTATATGCATACCTTGCCGCAGGTAAATATCCCGCATTTTCTGTACGGATGTACACCTATGCTTGTCTACTTGTACGTATGTACATTTCATTATGTGCCATAGCGTATTGTACATCTATTGACCGATCACGTACCTGCTACAGTTTTAAACATTACATATACATCTGTCTCTATGACATATGTGTCCTTGCCATGATAGACTATGTGATGCCATGCTTTCCAGTTATTCCTCACATGTTTATTCCCATGTTCATTTCCATGTTTCATATGCTAGTTTGCTAGATTTAGTACTTGCTCCCGTCCTGACAGGATAACGTTGTAGGTGTCCTTACTGAGGAGGAGTTACTCTGCGACTCATACTATGGGATTACTGCCGAGGACCTGGCTCTGCTTTACGAGGATGTTCCTGCAGGGAACCTCGCCTAGTTGCTTTTGTTTACTTAGACTTTTGAGAGTAGACATGTATTAGACTATATCATTTTGTAACTGGACATGTATCCAGTTTTACATTTCAGTTTACTTGTACTTGGACATTTTACTATATACGACGACTTTTGTGTTTGGAGCATTTATGATTCTTCTTCACTTATAGAACTGTTAGCACATTTAGTCTTATCCTGTTGTCTTTAGAACAGCTTACTACGTTTTATCTCAACGTAGGCTGGGCATGACTCGGCCTGGCCCAACAATTTGGGTAGCGGGTCGTGACATGTTTTTAGTGGTGGCCCATGCAGGTCCCGACTAAACTGTTTGGTTACGTTATTGTACCAAGCATGCCTGCAATTAGGAACTTAAGGTAATTAGACAACATTAGAAAAGACGCTTAGAACACTTAGAGGAATGCTAGGATTGCAACATAGGAAATACATCACATGTTTGCTATTATAATTAGATTTTCTTGCATATGATTACTTACTTTAAATAAGTCCTTATAAGTCTTTTTATGTAATTTAGATGGTGCTTACTCGCTCGTCCCAGTATGTTACCCCCGAGAATGGGGCCCTCCATATCCAGTCAGCTGACCAGTTGACTGATACACCTCCACCTACCGCATTTCCCCACTCCACAGATCCACAGACCCAGGTACCACCTTCCACATCCTAGTCCCAGCAGGACCCGATACTTCCACCACCCCCTATCACTATACCTACCCAGGCTTCCGTCACTCTCGACGGGACCCAGCTGCTCACACTGATCCAGGGGTTCCTAACGACCCATCAGGAGCAGACTACCCTACTCCGCCAGAGCATGGAGCGTTCTGAGGGACGTCCCGTGGTTCCACCACATGTAGAGCCACGGCAGAGAGCAGGGACGGTCAAGGACTTCATGGGTCTGAATCCCAAGGAGTTCTCAGGGACTGAGGGCATAGTAGTAGCTGATGACTGGCTAGATTCTGTAGAGAGGAAGCTTCTGGGAGTTAGGATGCCGGATGATCTTCAGGTCGAGGCAGCAGGATTTCTGCTGATAGACTTAGCCGGAGTCTGGTTCAGGAATGAGCCGTTGTTCGAGAGAGGTAGAGCCACCTGGGACCAGTTCAAGACCCAGTTCAAGAAGAAATTCTTCTCGACCACTGCTAGCGTAGCCATGGGGCTACGATTCCAGAACATCCAGCAGGGGAACCGTTCTGTTGATGACTATGCGGGAGAGTTTAGTCGCCTGAGCCGTTTTGCTCCTAGTCTGGTTGCTGATCCAGAGGAGATGACCCGTAGGTTTTGCCATGGTCTAGTTCCAGACATTGGTATCCTTATAGTGGCGAACGGTACGACTGACTACTACCAGAGCCTAGAGTTGGCCCGGAGTATTGAGGAGCGTCTTCTGTCATGCAAGAGGCCGGCTTCTGTACACCATGAGGGTCCGTCCAAGCGTCAGGCTTTCCAGCAGAGAGCGCCGATGCCACCCCAGCAGACTTACCGTCCCCCTACACCACATCATCAGACCCCGCCAGTTAGAGCCCCGGGACCCCGACAGCAGCAGCAGAAGGGAGCCATATGTTCTTTCTGCAGAAGACCAGGGCACGACATCTCTATCTGTAGGAAGAGGTTGAAGCAGTGCTTGATTTGTGGGTCTGCCAACCATCAGCTTCGGGACTTTCCAGCATCCTAGGGACCTAGAGGACCGCTTCCAACTCAGCAGCAGAGGTTTGGGCAGCATCTGCAGCAGCAGAAGGGACCTCAGGGGAGGGTTTATAGTCTAGCCATTGAGCCGGAGCCGGAGCAGGTTTCGGAGCCGGATTACTTAGCTGATGTCATCACATGTCATGTTTATTTGCATACTTTTCTAGCTGTATGTTTGTTTGATTCTGGTGCATCTCATAGCTTCCTATCATTAGAGTTTATGCATAAACATCATCTAGTAGCTACACCTACTGCGGAGATTAGTAGAGTGATGACGGGAGGAGGACCAGTGCCTATTAGATCTATCTATAGGTGTTCTATTTTTATAGCCGGAAGAGAGTTCAGAGGGCGATTCTTTGTGATGCCGCTCCCCGGTTATGATATTATATTGGGGATGGACTGGCTTAGCTATGCCCATGCATCTATAGATTGCCATGAGGGTAGTATTGTGTTCAGTCCCCCAGGCACAGCACCATTCAGTGTCAGGAGGACAGGGCCGGAGATCAGCCTAGAGCCGAACTGTTGTGCTACAGTCGGGGACGCAGCACCGCCATACCCTATCATTAGGGAGTTTATGGATGTATTCCCAGAGGATCTTCCAGGACTTCCGCCTGACAGAGATGTGGAGTTCACTATAGATCTAGTGCCGGGTTCATCACCAGTATCCCGGGCTTGCTATAGAGTGAATCCCAAGGAGGCCATAGAGATGAAAGAGCAGATTGATGACCTGTTGAAAAAGGGTTTCATTCGATCCAGTACTTCTCCATGGGGAGCACCAGTGCTCTTTGTGCCTAAGAAGGATGGTACGGTCCGGTTGTGTATTGATTATCGGGCTTTGAATGCCATCACCATCAAGAACAAATATCCTCTGCCCAGGATAGATGATTTGTTCGACCAATTGAGCGGGGCAAAGGTGTTTTCTAGGATAGATTTGAGATCCGGGTACCACCAGGTGAAGGTTAGGCCAGCAGACATCCAGAAGACGGCGTTCAATACGAAGTACGGGCAGTACGAGTTTCTGGTGATGCCATTTGGTCTCACAAATGCGCCAGCTGTCTTTATGAACTTGATGAATAAGACATTTCACCAGTATCTGGATAAGTTCGTCGTGGTATTTATCGACGACATCCTGATATACTCGAAGACGCCGGAGGAGCATACAGAGCACTTGCGGATAGTTTTGGGGATTCTGAGGCAGGAGAGATTGTTTGCCAAATTGCCGAAGTACGAGTTCTTTTTAGACCGAGTGGAGTTTCTCGGCCATGTAGTCACTGGAGATGGAATCTCGGTAGATCCCAGGAAGATTGCTGCAGTTGAGACGTGGAAGGCTCCGACGTCAGTTTCAGAGATCAGGAGCTTTCTGGGTTTAGCAGGCTATTACAGAAAGTTCGTCCAGGACTTTGCTAGGATAGCTGAACCCATGACAAAGCTGACGCGGAAAGACGCAGAGTATATCTGGTCAGAGGACTGCCAGGCGGCATTTGAGGAGCTGAAGAGGAGGCTGACGACCGCTCCAGTTCTTACTTTACCTTCAGGTTCTGGAGGTTTCACCATTTTCAGCGATGCTTCTGGAAAGGGGCTAGGATGTGTTCTACAGCAGCATGGGAAAGTAATTGCTTATGCATCTAGGCAGTTGCGGACTCATGAGAGGAATTATCCTACCCATGAGCTCGAGTTAGCTGCGGTGATCTTTGCACTCAAGTTATGGAAACATTACTTATACGGAGAGCGTGTGAAAATCTTCACTGACCACAAAAGCTTGAAGTATGTGTTCATGCAGAAAGAGCTGAACATGAGGCAAAGACGATGGTTGGAGTTGATGAAGGACTTCGACATCGATTTACAGTATCACCCCGGGAAGGCAAATGTGGTGGCGGATGCGCTGAGCAGGCATCCGATGGCATGGTACCTAATGATTGATCGGCATTTGTGGGAGGATCTGGAGAAGCTCGGTATCGAGCTAGTTCGGCCAGGATCAGTGATACAGATGATGGCGCTTGACATTCAGTCAGGTTTTATGGAGCAGATCCGGGAGGCACAGTCTACAGATGAGAGCCTTCGCAGACTTCGACCCCAGGCATTCGCTGGATTGCTGGATGACTTCACTATAGCGGAGGATGGATCCCTGAGGCATGGCAGCCGATTGTGCGTGCCGAAGGGAGAGCTAGTAGAGGCAGTTTTGCAGGAGGCACACCGATCGAGATATTCTATTCACCCTGGTGCTAACAAGATGTACCGTGACTTGCGGGAACATCTTTGGTGGCACGGGATGAAGAGGGATGTATCATGTTTCATCTCGAGATGCCTAGTTTGCCAGCAGGTCAAGGCGGAGCGCCAGAGGCCAGCTGGTTTGTTGCAGCCATTACCCATTCCCGAGTGGAAGTGGGAACATATTACGATGGACTTCGTTTCAGGGCTTCCTCGTTCCCAAGGAGGGAAGGATGCCATCTGGGTTATCGTAGACAGGCTGACGAAGTGTGCGCACTTCATACCCTTCAAGGTGGGGCTTTTCACCGAAAAGTTGGCGGAGCTATACATACAGCAGATAGTTCGCCTACACGGAGTGCCAGTGAGCATCGTGTCAGACAGAGACAGTAGATTCACCTCCCACTACTGGAGGAGCTTGCAGGAGGAGTTGGGCAGTAGGCTCAAGTTCAGTACGGCGTACCACCCACAGACAGATGGGCAGTCTGAGAGGACGATACAGACGCTGGAGGATATGCTGAGGACTTGCGTGCTGGACCTTGGAGGATCATGGGAGAGCCATCTGCACTTAGTAGAGTTTTCATACAACAACAGCTACCAGGCCAGTATTGGTATGTCTCCTTTCGAGGCGCTTTATGGACGACGGTGCCGGACACCGCTCTTTTGGGATGATGTCGGAGACAGAGTTATGCTTGGGCCAGAGATGATCACGGATGCAGCAGAGAAAGTCGGGATGATCAGGGACAGGCTCAGAGTAGCTCAGGACAGGCAGAAACACTGGGCTGATGCTAGTCGCAGACCGATGGAGTTCGCAGACGGTGATATGGTGCTAGTGAAGATATCACCTACCAGAGGGACGATCCGGTTCGGACGAGGAGGGAAGCTGAGCCCCAGATACATCGGGCCGTTCGAGGTACTTGGCAGGATCGGAGAGGTAGCTTACAGGGTTGCACTTCCACCCAACCTAGCAGGAGTTCACGACGTCTTTCACGTATCTCAGCTGAGGAGATATGTTCCAGACCCCAGTCATGTGCTAGATCATTCAGAGTTGGAGGTCGGACCGAGCCTTACAGTTTCTGAGCAGCCAGTGGAGATATTAGACCGGAGAGAGAAGAGGCTGAGGAACAAGGTTATACCCCTAGTGCGAGTAGCTTGGAGCCGTCACTCCCCAGGTGAATCTACTTGGGAGAGGGAGTCGGACATGAGGGAGAGATACCCTTACTTGTTCGATCCAACCGCTGCGAGGGAACCACCCGTTCCCGCTTGATACCTTAGAGGTTAGTTTCGATCGCAGCCTTAGTCATTTTGTTGCATTACTTGCTATGTTAGAATATTGTCGGATCTTCAATCCTTGTGAATTTCGAGGACGAAATTTTTTAAGGAGAGAAGACTTTTAAGCCCCTGTTTTTCAAATTTCATTTTAATTAGTGTTAATTAATTATTAATATCATTTTTAGCTTTAAAATATTTATTATGACTTTTAGGAATTTTTCTAGAATTTTTAAATAAATTTTTAATGAGTTTTAAATACAAAAATATCACTTTGCAATTTTCTAAAATGTTTTAATACCATTCTGTAATTTTTAAAATTGTTTTTATATCACTATGCAATTATTTTAATTGTTTGTATATATATATATATATACTTTATAAATTAAGTATTTTTCTCTTACATATATATATGTACTTTTAAAACATATGTATGCATATTTTCACTATGCATAACTTTACCTTATTAAAATATTAATATTATTTTTGTACTTTTACCAAACTGTATTTTTATTGTATTTAAATACTGCAACCATTTGGTGTCCAAGCCTAGCATGGGTATTTGGGCTTAAATATGTTTTCACACATTCAAGACCTGTACAAGTCATATTGGACTTGATTCATGGCCTTGGGTCCTGTATTTGAACTTTGGTTCAAATTATATACATGGACAAAATACGCAGATAATTAATTATTGTGTGCATTGCTGTTTTTGATTTTCTAAAAATACTTAAAGTATTGCTAAAATTATGGAAAAATAGTTTTTAGATACTTTGTTAAGTTAGCTAATTTAGTATAATTTTTGTAGTATTTAATTTACTGTTTTGCCACTAGGTTGGCATATGAAACCAAAACTCATTTTCTGTATACTTAGGAAAACTGATTTTTATAAAATATTTGTACTGGTTAATAAATTCCAGAAAAATTATAATAAATTTCTATGATTAACAAGGATCACTTTAGTACTTTACTTTAAGAAAAACTAGGCTTTTTGCCTATCTCTAAAATTGTTAGAACACAATGATCTTTTAATTTATTTATTGATTAATTACGACTTGTAGCTTTTTGTGTTATTTGGAGTTTTAGTCGTGTTGAACCCCATCCCTCACTAGTATAAAGACCCTAGAAAGTTAGTTAACATAGTGTGTCACCCCACATTGGTCTCCTATGCCAAGTCATCATTTTGGCTAGGTACCCAGTCACAAGTCGTGTCGTACCAATTAGTGTCCTAGTGATTTAGCTTAGTGTAAAACTAAGTTATTATATTTTACTTCTACAGCGACGAGTTACTGGACATCCATAGCATTGTTATCGTAGCTTGTTTTGTTTTGCTTTGCTAGAGGCAAGTACTTTCTACGAACTTTACATATTGTCACATAAATGAACTGCAAACCCCACCATGTTATATGCTGATCCTTGGGGTAGCAAGTTAGAATCTCTACATGATATACTTCCAGTTACTACCATGCTTAGAACAGTCTTGATGTATCTCTCACATGATTAGAATATGGGTTTTGGAGAAACTGATAGTAGTGTACGTGATCACGACCCCCCTATAGTAGCGAGCTTGGTCGCATTTTATATGCATACCTTGCCGCAGGTAAATATCCCGCATTTTCTGTACAGATGTACACCTATGCTTGTCTACTTGTACGTATGTACATTTCATTATGTGCCACAGCGCATTGTACATCTATTGACCGATCACGTACCTGCTACAGTTTTAAACATTACATATACATATGTCTCTATGACATATGTGTCCTTGCCATGATAGACTATGTGATGCCATGCTTTCCAGTTATTCCTCACATGTTCATTCCCATGTTCATTTCCATGTTTCATATGCTAGTTTGCTAGATTTAGTACTTGCTCCCGTCCTGACAGGATAACGTTGTAGATGTCCTTACTGAGGAGGAGTTACTCTGCGACTCATACTATGGGATTACTGCCGAGGACCTGGCTCTGCTTTACGAGGATGTTCCTGCAGGGAACCTCGCCTAGTTGCTTTTGTTTACTTAGACTTTTGAGAGTAGACATGTATTAGACTATATCATTTTGTAACTGGACATGTATCCAGTTTTACATTTCAGTTTACTTGTACTTGGACATTTTACTATATACGATGACTTTTGTGTTTGGAGCATTTATGATTCTTCTTCACTTATAGAACTGTTAGCACATTTAGTCTTATCCTGTTGTCTTTAGAACAGCTTACTACGTTTTATCTCAACGTAGGCTGGGCATGACTCGGCCTGGTCCAACAATTTGGGTAGCGGGTCGTGACAGGAGCATTGTCAGGAGATCGAACAGGTTCAGGATTAAGCTCCATTCTATTCCCTCTGATCTTGTCTTCATCATAATGAGTGGAAGTATCAGGGTGCCAATCCTCTTCCTCTTCAACTTCTTCTTCTTCCTCAAAATATTCTTCTTCAGAACTCCTTTTGTCAGATTCATTTCTTTCTCCAGATTCTCCTTGATCCTCAGCTTCATGATGAGTCTCTGATTCAGAATCTAAGATGTTTTCATCAACTTTTTGAGAGGGACGAATCTCAGGAACAGCAGCAACAGTATTATTAAGCTCAGGTTCTTGAGCTTCAATTTCCATAGACTCTGCATTGACTGCAGGAATGTCTAGAGGCTGAATTTCAACAACAGTTTCTTCTTCCATCGCAGCTTGGGTAGATTCAATCTCTTTTGGAATACTAGTTTGAAGAATGATGTCCTTACAAACATTCTTCAGTAATTCATCAGCAGTTAATAGCTCAGATGTTTGCACATCTTCATCGCCTCTGGCCGAAGGAATGTTCTCTTCAACCTGAGTTTCTTCAACTGGATTAGTTGTCTCTACAGGTTGAAAAGATGGAGCTTCTGGTTGTTCCCTGACTTCTGTCCTGGCTGCTGATTCCTCTTTCGAATCTTCAATTTGATCATCCAACGCCTGAATGACACCCTCTTTCCCGTGCTCAAAGGGGATGTTAATATCCTCTCTCCTTATCTCTGGAGTGGTACCTAACCCAAGATCGAATGTGGATTCTGCAGCTACTCCACTAGTCGTTGGAACAGTCGTTTCCTGAAATTGAGTTGATTCTACCTCAATTAGTTCAGCGGAAGTTACCGGAATATGAGCATGATCAGATTCTGTTCTTTCAGTAGAAACTGCTTCTTCGATTTCTGGCAATATACCTCCGCTCATAATGGTTTCCAGAAGTTCATTACCCTTCAGTTTTTCGACAGTCCTCTTGACAAGTCTGGCTCTCAATTTCCTTTTTATTAAAGGAGCATTATCTTCATTCGTCTCTTCATCTTTATCAGCAGCATCATCTTCATCAACTGGGAGACCACCTAGAGATGAAGTGGCAGTTATTGAAATCCCTTTCTTCTTAGAAGTCTGAGATTTAGTGCTCTTTTTAGAGACCATCTCAGATTCATCACTCCGTTTTCTCTTGGAGATGGACACAAATATCGGAGGAAGAACTTCATCAGGAAATATTTGCTCTGTGGATACTTCATATAAAGGCCCGACCTCCGTAGTCTCATCCTCAGGGTCCAGGGTAAATTGTGAAGTGATAATTCTCTTCTTCGACCTCTTTGACGGAGCTGGGTCGTCCTCTGCAACGAAAGTCTTCAAATAGAAATTTGGCATAAAAGTGCTCGATAAAACATAAAAACGGGCATATGTCTAGAGCATTTTTGTTCCCGTCTTGGATAAAGGATTCGGCATAGAGAATTCAGCCTTTGTATCTCTAGCTGAGAAATATCTCCATGCCCGAGCACCATCGATAAGTCCTCCACGAGCAGAGAGGCAAGTAGTGGCATTCCCAACATGAAGTTGATCATATCCGAACTGTCGAGCAAATCGACTCGGCAAATATGGTTCTAAATACGTCATTTCCTCATGACGATATACCAAATGAGATGGTCGAATTCGTTGCAACCACTGAAAAGCTACATCACTTAGCCTATGCCCTTTCTCTCCATCTATCATATTCATAGGCATACTCTCATAACCTGGTGGTGGAGAAACACATTGAATTGACCAATATGACGCTCGGTTCAAAATATTTCTGCATTCTGGAAGTGTACGAACTTTCCAGAAAGTTTCTCCAGCATATTTCTCTAAAAAGAGACTGTTGCTCCCTCCCGCTCCCGGAGGTATCAAACCGTCATGATAAAGAAGAAGCCATCCATACAAATAAGTATATGGCATCTCTATTCTCGGGAAAGGATCGGTCATATTCCTTTGATCAGACATCATGGTGGTTACAAAGTTTCGAAGACCTGCATTCAGCCTGCAAGTCATCGCTGATAACAAATCTATCTTGTAACCGTACATGAGGCGCACTGCTGTAAAATGATGCCTCTATGTATCCTATCCAAAGAGTAAGAGACAGGAACAATAAATCTTCTTAGCCAGAGGGAGAGGAATCCAGCTAAATGACCTTTCTTCGATAAAGGTTTTCCACTTTGTCTAACATATGACTTGAAAGTGGTTTCAGCTTTAAATTCATACCAATCTTCATTGATTGTAAAATCTTTACAATCATACTTCTCCAGCAGATTGGTAATCTCACTTTCAGAAAGGGGTTTAAAGGAATTGATCTGATATTTCCTCTTTTTATTTATCTTCTTCTCGTCTTTTTCACGATTCATGAACAGATAAGACATCCACTTCTGGATATGGCAGCCGACTTCATCCTTATTATTTTTATAATAAAGAGTACATGTGCCGAAATGGCACATCATTTCTTCGAATAGATGCACCATTTCCGAGTTCTTCTGCGACAGAAAATTCAGCTCCTCCGTTGTAGGTACATATTCTTCATATGGCAATGTGCCTGTGGGTAGATGAGAGATGTATTCCATCTCGTGAAGAGCAAAATCCATCTCCCCTTTGGGAGTCATAAAGTTTCCTGTCCGGTGATTATATCTCTCAACCAAGGCCAGGAATAAAAATGGATTGGGTTTGAAGCCGTAAGAAGAATTGACGATTGCGTCATAAAGATTTATCTGCTTCAAATCATTCTCATATTTATCCAGAACCCAGTGGACTAGAGTCTTCCACCTCATGTTCTCCTGATTCATCAAGCCTATCATCCTCGGCGTTGAGTCAGTGGGATAAAATGCCTTATCATTCGCCATAAATTTATTTATGAAGATATGTGTTCTGAATGGGATCAATAGAGTCGAATATTCTGGTGGCACACATCCCGGCTTTAAACCACGAAATAAAGATACATGATTCTCTGGAGCACTATAAAATCTGTCTTTCTTATAGATAATTCGGCTCACCTTCGCTTGTTGATTTTCTGTTAGATGCCATGACATTTCTCTCGGGTAACTAGCGTGCATGAATCGCATTATGGATAAACCCCTAGACACTTTCGGCCAGTACATGGCTTTCCTCGTATCACCTTCAAAATAGAAACAAACTTTCTCCCTGATTCCTTTGGGTTGTGATTTGTGTGCTATGGCGTCCCCAAACAGAAAGGCCGATTTCTTATGCAATACCAAATCAAGACTCTGGAGTGGTTCACCATTTATCAGACAGAGCAGAGTTGTGGGGTCTTGATTCTTCAATAAAACCAATCTGGCTTCAGGAGTGTCAAATTGAGGAAACTTTACATGAGACAAGTCATGTTTGAAGGAAAAGCTCATATATCCTTCATATTCAGCCTCTTCACTTTGGATGTCCACTACAGAAAATGGAAGAAAAGATCAGATATGTTTTGTCACGCAGACTTCAGAAAAATCTACGTCTATGAACCTTATGCGTGCTTAGCAGTGTTCAAAGAAAATTTCATAAGGCACGCAAAAATCAGACAGATACACTGCCAGAATTACGCAAAGATCAAATAATCATGCATGTGATTAATTCACGCAAAGTCTAGACAGATTAGAATGAAAGTCATACATCATTGCCAGAATCACACTGAAGTGAAAATGACAAAAATACGCTGACAGATCAAGACTAATCTATCCAGAGGATGACTCTCAGAAGTCTGCGTGAATAATTCAACATCGACATCTCTGCCAACATATGAAAAATCACGCAGAGTCATGAGAGCCATGCTCATTTGCGTAAAACACAGAGCTTCGTAAACATGAAGATGTGAAGTATAGCTGACCCTAAAAAGGGGGCATACTTTATTAAATATCCTTTGCCCTAAGAAGGGGGGATATATTTCGAAAGTTCAGCATCATTTTTATTAAAATCCTAAAGAGATTTCTACGTGGAGTTTATCTTCTTGAATTCATATCCCCCATCATCAGCATGCTTACATTGCATGGGGGGATGAGTGGCTTCACGACGAGAAAGGCGATCGGAGGTGGCACGCGAGGACGTTGCAGGGGCCTTGCCCTTAGCTTGAGCATCGATCTTGGGAGCCATGGTTAAGAAAGAAGAAGGAGAAGACTATGAAGAGTTCTGTGGAGTTCTTTCACTAAAAGCGAGTAAAAGAAATAATGGTGGTGTATGGCCTTTTTATAGGCTCGCAAAGAAGTCCAAACGGCAAAATCCTTAATCATTTGCCTCGATATAGGTTTTTTACGGGATCCTAAACCGCACAGAATCCCAACAGCCCAATCATTTCGGAAAAAATCTCTCTCTGTATCATTTGAGCGTGACTAAATTCATTTTTTCGTCTCGATTTCAAAGTATTTCGAAACAATTTATCATTTTTTGAAAACTTTGAAGAGGGTTTATAGGCCTCAAAAATATAGTCACGCTGAGTTAATACAGCCTATCAAGAAAATGACTAAAAGACACGCTGAGTTCTATCAAATCATTTCCTCAAAAGTACGCAGAGTTCAAAATGGTACTCAAAGACAGCTCACCATTTGTCAGATTGTAATTATGACCGACAGCACGACAGTCAATAAACGTCTCCTCGTATGCTACGTATGCACGGGATTCAAGAGATCTCAGCTGACTATTGCGTGATTTTTGAAATCTTCTTCAACAAGATTCGGTCTTCATCAAGTTGGCGTACCAAAAGAGGGCTTATCATCATTTAATGTGACTGACAAAGCAATCAATGTCAGAGATTTTGTGTCAGTCGAGGCACGTCGAATCAGAACAGCTGGCCTTCTGACTCAAGTCTGCGTGCATTTTGAACTTCAGTGTTCCTGCCTCAAGTTTGCGTGTATTCTGAGCCTTCTGCCTCAAGTTTGCGTGTATTCTGAGCCCTCTGCCTCAAGTTTGCGTATATTTTGAGCCTAAGTATTTCTGCAGCGTGGATTTTTCATCTCAACATGGATTTCATCCTCAACCAGTTAGCGGATTATCATCTCAAATTATCAAATTGGAGTATGTGGCAGACATGCCACGGATCTCTCGTATGCGTGCCCCAGTAACTTGCACACGACTCATGCATGATTGCCATGTGTCCAACAGTTATGGGCCACGTCCAGTAACTGCTCATCAACCTTGCGTACGATTAAGTCCTGCGTGATTATCAACTATGCATAGGTTATGAAGACAGTTATCTTTTTAGTTATTTTTTACTCTATAAATAGAGTTCTTTTCTCATTCATTGTACAGATATACAGAATATCTAAATTGCTGTCGAATTCTTGAGAGCTTTTCTTCTTCGCATCGTCCAAGGGATAAAGCGATCGTCTTCTAGATCGGATTCCTACAGTTGTATTTTCCCAGAATCAAAATAAATAAAGTGAATTTATTTATGGAAAACACTGGCCAACTTTCTACTGCTTCTATATTCTTGGGATCTACTGCTACTCCAGCTCCTGATATGATGTGACCCAAAAATGAAATATGATCCGACCAAAACTCACACTTGCTGAGCTTGGCATACAACTGGTTCTCTCTCAGAACCTGCAATACTTTCCTGAGGTGGTCTTCATGCTCCTCTTCACTAGCAAAGTATACGAGAATGTCGTCGAAAAATACTACGACAAACTGATCTAAGTATGGCATAAAGATGCGATTCATCAAATCCATGAATATTGCTGGAGCATTGGTCAAACCAAACGGCATTACTAAGAATTCATAATGCCCATACTTCGACCTGAATGCTGTCTTGGAAATATCCTCCTTCCGAACCCTCACCTGATGGTACCCTGAACGAAGATCTATCTTGGAGAAAACTCTAGCTTTGCTCAACTGATCAAATAAGTCGTCGATCCTGGGTAATGGGTACTTGTTCTTCACTGTTGCCACGTTAAGCTTCCTGTAGTCAATACACAATCTGGATGACCCATCCTTCTTTTCCACAAGTACCACTGGTGCTGCCCATGGTGACATGCTAGCTTGGATGAACTTCTTCTCCTTCAGTTCCTCTATATGCTGATATACCTTGGCCTGCTCTGAATCTGCCATTCTGTAAACTCGATCTGATATCGGTTTAGTTCCTGGTGCCAATTCTATACTGAACTCAATATCCCTAACCGGTGGTAGACCTGGAAGTTCTTCAAAAATACGTCTAGAAACTCTTCAACTACCTTCGGAATCTGAACTTCTTCCATTGCCGTTACTACTCCCTGCTCTTGTTGAGTTGCCTCTGATCTGACTAAGGTGAATCTCTTCATGCCTGAAATATCAAAAGATACACTCCCTCTATGACAATCTATTGTCGTATGACTGTCTTTCAGCCAGTCCATGCCTAAGATAACGTCAAAATTTCCAACAGGAAATTCTATCAACCGGGCGGGTAAGGAATATCCGCAAACTACAACGCTACATGCTAAAATAACTCTACTAACTCCTACGAGCCCATTACCAGTGAGTATACTCAACCTCCCTGGCAATGCCTCGAACTCCATTCCTAGTCGTGTCGTAAATTGTGCAGATATAAATGAATGGGATGCTCCCGAATCAAACAATGCTACTGCGAGATATGAGGCGACGAGAATGTTACCTGCCATAACATCTTCCGATGCCAATGCCTCCTCCAAGGACAGAGTGAATGCTTGCTCTCGACCTCCTTGCTGGTTTCCATGTTGCGGCCTAGCCTGATGTTGTTGCTGGCCCCTTCCTTGATGTTGCTGGGGTGGTCTATGCTGGTGTTGCTGCATCGGTGGCCCCTGCTGCCGAAACATCTGAGCCTACGGCATTAACGGACGCTGTGCCAACGGCCTTACTGCCACTGCTGGTCATCGATACTGGCCTGCCCCTGGTGCTGGCAGAGCAGGAAACTGTTGCCCTGGTCCTCCTGACCTCGAATTCATGGGACATGTGGTAACCCGAAGGTCTGGATTTCCACATATCAGACACAGTCCATTCAATATCCGACACACATCTCTAGTGTGCCCTATCTTCCCACAATAAGTACAGCCCGCCGAGGGTTGCTGGTTCTTCCTCTGTTGCTATTGCTGCTGCCTGGGTGGTTGTACTGGTCCTCGTATCGCCACATCATGGATACGAATGCCAGTAGATGGTACTGTTGTTCGGGGTGCTGCTCCCCCTACTCCTTCAATCTGACTGTGGGATCTCTTCTGACCCCCAGTCCTTGTCGCAAGCCTCTGAATGGTGATCTCATGCCTTCGAGTTGCCGTCAATACTTCTTCAAAAGTTTGGTAATTGTGCCCCTCTATCAATTGCAAGAGTTCAAAATAAAACCCTTGCTGAAACCTCATGGCCCTCTGGCTCTCTGTTGCTACCATCTCTGGGGCGAATCTACTCAATCTGCAGAACTCCACTGCATAAGCATCTACAGTCTTACCGGCCTGCCTGAGGTTGATAAACTTCTGTTGTAGCTCAAACCATGCCACAACTCCATAGTACTTGGTCTTGAATCTTGCAGTAAAATCGTCCCAAGCCACAGGACGTCTGATGCCCACTTCCTCTGATTCCCACCAATCACGTGCGAGATCCTGAAGTAACAACTTCACTAGATCCACACGTTCTTCTGCCGGTACCTTAGCTGCTGTCAGAATAGCCTCAATATCCTTAAGCCATGCATCTGCTGAGATGGCATCCTCCGTGCCCTCGAAACGGCGAGGGTTGTACTTGCAAAACCTGGCTGATGCTCCTGAATCAGTCCTCACTCCTCTTTCCAAAGCCGTCTGTAATCCGTGGTTGAGCAACACATTCTGCTCTTGTAGCTGAGTGTGCATGCGCTGCTGGGCCAACATCTGATGTTGCTGAGTAGCCATCATTCCTCTCATGATCTCCAGAAGGGCTGGTGTGTCCACTTGGGTAGGTGGAACTATGGGTGGTATTGGAACTTCCGGATACTGCGGTTCAGCTGCTGGTTCTACTATCACTTCTTCTTAGATAGTCTCCTGAGGTGAGACTGGCCCTTGTTGCTGACCAACCTGGTCAGGTTGCCCATGTTGCCCCTGTTGTTGTCCAGCTCTGACCGATGTGGACGAAGTGCCCCTAAGAAAAGGGACAAGAGAATAATCAAACAACCGGACATGAGGGATCAATGAAGTCAAAGGATACCGGAATGTCAAGCAAGGGTTGAGAATAACGAATCATGAGATCAAGGGGGAACACGTGTGATTGAGACATCCTATAAATCAAAACACCCCACAAGTCTGAAATCAGACCTGCATGGGCCACCACTAAAACCTTGTCACGCCCCAGAACCAGAATACTGGAGAGCGGGGGAATGACTCAGCCAGCTACGTATTACGTGTAGATGAATACCGTATAATACGATAAATGCTGTCTAACCAGACGAGGGGGTGCATACTACATGAAAGTCTTACTATGGTCACTTCACATCTATTGTCTCAATCATTCAAACAAGAAGCAAAAATAGTGAACATGTAAGATAAAGCAGTAAGGCGTCCCAAACGCTTAGTCAAAATGTTCTTGAGATCTGGCTTTACACAACATAGCCAGATGGTATAGTAACATATACACAATTGTTATCAGCTGCAGTCTGACTTAATTACAATTATGTAAAAGTAAGTGCAAGACAATCCGACTAACATGTCGGTGCCAAACGGCTAAGTATGAAGTAAATAACAAAACGAGTGGTGAAGTAAGGAACCCATTCGAGTCCTCCTGCGATCATTCCTCTAGTATTGACCATCTTGGAGGTGGAAGTAAGCTGAGTCCTCAGGAACCGGCTCTAAATCTGGCCATGCAAAACCAGAGAGGTTAGACCTCTAATAGCAAGTACTACAAGGAAGCACGATATGAAGGATTAAACCAGTAAGTAAGAGAATATAATAATAGATCTCTGCTTTCCACTAGGATTCACATAACATTATGACACTTCGAACCAACCTCCCAACCAAACAAGGACAGAAGTTGGCCCGTCATGTCCTGACATTCTGATCATCTCAGTTAGGCAACAGAGTAGGTAAAGTACACAAACAAATTATCTTGAACGGCCAATCAACTCCTACGGCTTGCTATTGTGAGTCCCAAGTTATCCTGGAATTATGCAAATAGGGATTCCTCAGTTCTTACTATGTGCGAGCAAGGCTAGTCTATCCAGTCAATCAATTACGCCAATTATGAATTAGATGAGTCCCAACGGGACGCCCGTCATCAATATACAATATACAATAATAATATAAGCAGATACCACTCCCTGCCCGTGTGGCAGGTTTACAGTATCTGTGGGAACCAGCCGGCCTGTCGGACACTACTAGTCCCAAGAGGGCTGCCATGTAAGAACTCGAGGATCCATTCTCTCCATGCAATCATTATTTTATTTAACTTAATAGTCTCTACGTTGAGTGAAATCCCATGCCGTGGATCATGGTCATTCAAATGAGTACGTTCGTACGGGGCACGATATGCGCAACTCTACAACGATACCCGTACGGCTAGGTTGTAGGTCTTACATATCGTAATGCAACAATCAAATCTAATCCACGGAGTAATCATGCCTTGACCATAAAGTACACATGCTGTTTTGTAGAAAAATAAATAAATTGAAGCCTGCACATGCCTGTATGTCAATATTCGAGATCGGCTAATCGATTACAATAGTTCATTACATGAACGTGTCTCATTCATTCAATTCAATAAGACAACTAGCCAGTCTCTTAGTTTCAATTAGGAACGCATGATCAATTTAGTCAAGATAACCATTATTATCACTGGTGACAAGGCATGAAAGTCAATTAGTATTACATGGGGTCGAGTCTATAACTCCTCAGGGTTAAGTTCCAGTCTTACTGGATATCCATAAACCAATCAAGACACAGGGCACGTTCTACACAACCATATATATTAAAAATATCAACATGCCAAGATTATCGAGTTCATGCAAAAAGCATAAGGATATAATAGGAGAACTATCATGCCACCATTAAATGAATAAATTATAGAACAAATAGAAACACCCAGGTCAGGAAGTCATGCCAACAAGTCTATGCTAAGGCCAACAAGTCACGCCAACAAGTCTAGTAGGAGTGAGCGTATAAACAGCGTGAGCGTAAAAAGTGGTTCATGTTGGCACGCACAGCGTGAGCGTGAAGGGTAATTCACGCACTCATAACGTGAGCGTGAAAAGTAACTCACACACACACAGCGTGAGCGTATGAGCATGAAAAGCGTGATAAGAAATTCACGCACGCACAGCGTGAGCGTGAAAAGTGATTCTTAACGTGAGCGTGAAAAGCGTGATAAAAAATTCACGCACGTACAGCGTGAGCGTGACTCAAAATTCATGCACGTACGTAAAGACGTGAGCGTGACTAAAAATTCACGCACGTACGTAAAGACGTGAGCGTGACTAAAAATTCATGCTGACACGTAAAGATATGAGCGTGACTGAAAATTCACGCCGACACGTAAAGACGTGAGCGTGACTGAAAATTCACGCTGACACGTAAAGACGTGAGCGTGACTGAAAATTCACGCTGACACGTAAAGACGTGAGCGTGACTGATCCTTCGTTCCAAGCCAGAAATGAAGTTCCCATGGTTCAGAATGGTGTGGAATGAGAAGCTCTGCCACATGAACTATCTATTCCGAAAAGCACGTCAGGTTGGTGGATCAAAACCCATGAACAACCGAGAATGCAACAACTTAGATCTAGAAGAAACAAGCCAAAGAAATCAAAAATGCAAAGTACTAAACTCTCTTAGAATCATGAAAAGAAGACAAATGAACCATAAAAATGGTTCTCCAAGTGGAAGCAAGAAGCAAGATGTACTTGCCTGCTGTTGGTAGGTGGAGAGAGTGGTGAGGAAGAAGAAGAAGTAATGGTGAAGGAAAGTTATGAAGAGAGAGAAGGAGATGGGGGCTTTAAATGGGAAGGGTGGTGGTAGGTAGGGGTTTATTGGGTCGCGTTCATTCGGATCCATCCAAGGCCAACCCGAAAGCAAAGCAGAGAGGTTAAAAGCAGAAAATAAAATGCAGAAATAAAATACAGGAATAAAATTGCAGAAAATAAAATGCAGATAATTAATTAACATAAAATTAAAGGAATTTAAATACAGAATAATACATGATAAATATTAAATAAATATATATGAGTTGTACATGTATAAAAATATGCATTCTGGGAATGGAGAGTGACAGTTACAAAGGCTTTCAATTGCCTAACTGAATTTGCCAGATTGGCTACAACACTCAGGTTCTCTCTTACCCATAAAAGATTTTACCGTTCCATACATCATGTCTTCTGTATCTCGGTCGCATCAATCCTGTTTCAAGTCCGAGCGTCAATGCGGTCACATGCCTCAATACGCTTTGGCATTCCAGGCCTCAGTGCGTTCAAGTGAAGCTCCATCGTGAGCAGACCGTTCCCTGAACTTGCTAGCAAAACTAGTGGGGGATTAGTACTTTCATCCTTGATGTACTGTTCAAAGATCCACTTTACTAAACCGACATTAAGTAGTGTATTGAATCATGCAGCATACAAGTTAGTGATCTTTCTATCGTTGCCTTAGGGTAAGTTTCTTGGCATATTCGAAAGCAGTAAAACATGTTATCAAGTCAAGAATATTATTTGATTAGCATAAGCAAGCAGGCAACCAATATCAACCTCATGTTGTCTTATGACTTCTTACCAACATTGACGCACTTACCCATGCCCGACGTAAGGTGAATACGCCTACCATCTTTTCCTATCATGTTATAAGTGATATTGTGCAGCATCTCTGTGCCTGCACTTTCAGCCCACCATTCTTTAAACTATAGAAAGGTCACTGGCATTCCAAGCTGTAATTAGATTTCTTAATTCACATGTGTAAGACGGTGATCGCTCCATCTAAGAGTGCTAATCCCTTATCCGGAGGACCCTGAATTACTCGGTAAGTGGCTTATCACATCAATAGCAAGTCGCAAGCCATCTTAATAAGCGCACCATCAATACCGATTTTACCAAATGCATCCCTCCTAGGCCGAAAGGTCCCAGCGCCCTGGCGTACCACGTTCGAGGGAGCCTATCACAAACCCGTGCACGGGCTACCTATCTTTAAGTACATTTGACCATGCAACGCACATCACTAGCATACAACCAAACAATTCGCCTATCTCTATTTCTATTGGCATAATGCCCCAATTTAATATTCATCAATGAATGCCCCGAAGGCCATAAACATTTCGAGGCACCATGCCACATTCGACAGTTCTGTCACATTCGTCCCACAACTATTCTCTTCTCAACGAAGTCATTTTTTGTAAGTCTCGTGCACGTAAGCACGCTTTGATATAGTTATTCTCCATTCCTTGCGTCATGCATTCAACGCACACCTCCATTCAGTATTTCCATGTTCTACGCCTTAGTGTTCAATGTGTTAGACTTATGTTCCTTTTCTCTGACTCGTGCAACTGAGACACGCCTCGATAGGGTATTCAATGTTCTA
The DNA here is from genome assembly GCA_029216955.1 of Iris pallida. NCBI lineage: Eukaryota > Viridiplantae > Streptophyta > Magnoliopsida > Asparagales > Iridaceae > Iris > Iris pallida. The sequence continues at coordinate 3,797,600 of JANAVB010022800.1, forward strand.
TAGCTCGTACACTGAGGCACTCGTACCGATATAGTCTATCAATGTTCTAGCATACTAACTCGTGTACGGGGGCACAAATGACTTATGCGCTGAGGTACTAGTCGATACAGTTATCCCATGTTCTTATGGCTTGCGGACTGAGGCGCTCGCCGTTGCGGTGTTTCGATGTTCAATAGCGACTCGTACATTTGATGCATATTTTATTTCAATTGTTCTATCTAGTGTTTGACATGCACTACTTTCATCTTTCGATCGATGCCATGCCCGTAGTCTCGATAGGTTAACTTAGCATACAACGGTACATTTTACTTAGGCATGAAGGAGTATAAAAGAAGAGTCAAAGTCCTCCCACCTTAACCGATACGCCTTGTCGTTTTGTCGAGCTGATGCGGCTCAATTTCATAACTTTGTTAGACGGCCAACTCTTCTGACTTCCTCATTCGAGCACTTCATGCTTCATTGAATTATACGATCGATTTGGCTTATCGTGCCTATGTCTCAGTCCGTTGCGAGACGGTAATTTGGTTTTGAGGATACCATTATAAATAAGGTAAAATGTCGATCTCTTATATTTTAGCGTAAAGCATAGCCTGACATAACCAACTAAAATCAATATTCGTTTGAATCAGACTTATGCGATGCATCGATTCGATTTCTTGGAATCTTCGAACCGACTCAATACTTTCTCTCGAGCCAACTTAACACCTGCATCGAACTTACTCGATGCATTCCTCGGTTCAACGTAACTCTTTGAATCAATTCGCATCGAAACATATTTTGGGTTAACGCAACTCTTCGAGTCAACGACTCATCGTAATTCATCGTGCGGAACGGGTCATTACATAATATACCTCTCAAAATAAGGTTCGTCCTCGAACTGAAATCAACACTCAGTTCAAGTGTTTTCTAGATCGGTTCACGATCCCGCCCTACTATCGTTGTTCCGTTTTAAATACTTGTGCAAGCTTTTATTAACTTTCAGTCTTTCTTGCAGTTTAATTTGAATTTAGTATACAACTTGATTTGGATCGTACACATATTCAAGGCGTCCTAAAAATATATGTATTTCAGCCAAGCCCTGTGATAGAAAATTGGAACAAAGTTAATAGGTAAATTTCAATCCTATATTTGACATCTCGTACTCTCGATTGGATATATCTTTAGCGACCGTTCTCGAAACTTTATCGCATATGTATATTCGATACATACATGATTAATTCAACAAAGTCACTGCATGCGACGTGATACAAAATCACATTTCTTATTTCGTATAGGTCCTCAATTCTATACGTCGCGTCAAGCTGTCATGCATTCGATAGCAACGAGCCTTCGCAACGCCTTGTCGTTCGAAGTCATTGTCCAACTATTTCTGAAGTTTCACTTTACAACTTATCTCGATATGACTTTCCTTTGTTGACTTGCAAATGCATCAACTTTCAGGACTACGCCCGCTAGGTCACTTACCTAGACACCATGCTTAAATTTTTTCGACACAACTTTAAATTGATGTTACACAAAGGCAATGGTCCTTCCGTCACAATTGTTTAACAACGCTCAAAGGCAATGGTCTTTCCAACCCAAAAGTTTAACTCAAGTCGACAGCGCTCAAAGGCTACAATCGTTCTGACACAAAGGTCTCTACGACTCGTCTTATGACGTTTGATTCCTATCGAGTAGGAAATTCGTAGCCAAATTCCAAACTTGTCCGTCTCGCAACATCGAATGTAAGTTCAATTCATGCAAGCTCAATTGTAAAGTGAATCCAAATCTAACGACATAACTCGTAAGTCATTCTTTTACCACTCACTCTTGTGCATAGCACTATTCTCAAAATTACCTTGACTTATCATCAACATGCACTACGTGATTCATACGTAACATTTGTACGGGCTTATGGGTCTGTAATATTTTCTTTTAATTTGGCGGTCAAGTCTTCTAGGGTCAGCTACCTCGAAGCTATGCTCAATAATTGTGGATCATTAACGAAGGACAGTTACTACGAACCATGCTATATTATTTTGGAGCCAAATCATGTTTCGACGATTTCTAAGGGACTAACCCAAATCCGGACAAAACTATTTCTATCGACACAACTGATGCGCACCTATCCTTCGAATAATTTATGCACTACCGTTGATAATTCTGTAATTTACTAAACATCTACTCGTATTGAGTTAGAGTCTTTCTACCTACGGTCGACACCCGAGGTCGACACCCGAGATGCTATACGCATCGAAACAATCATCGATGACTTTATAATCTCGTCCTGATCAATCATAAAGTTTACGATCAACCAGTTCGACACTTTCATATTGCTATTTTCGAAAATCTCGATGTCGTTGGCTCGCCCCATTTATATTCTCACATTATGTTTACATTTCTAGCATATCGATTTTGATAACGCCAACTTTGAATCTGTATCAATGTCAACTTAGCTCGCATTGCATACATCCAAGTTCTCTACAAACTTTTTCATATGCAGCAATTTATTTTCTCGATTTGCCGTATCTCTCTAAATTTTGATAGCGTATCCAAGTTACCGATTATCCAACATCGAACCCTCAAGTTATACAATTACACCCTCTAAGTTTCGCGTCTTTTAGTCGTACTCAAATGAGTTTTATCGCAATGTAACCAACTTTTTCTAAGGCACAATTTATCTGCATCAACCAACTTTTCTACCGAGTTCGTACGATTCAATTACAATTCGTATCGCCAACATTTTCATCGAGTCGCAGTTCGTGCAATCCGATTTAAATTCGTATAGACCAACATTTTATCGAGATCGCAAGTCGTGCGATCCGATTACAATTTGTATTGACTAATATTTTCATCGAGATCGTAAGTCGTGCAACCCGATTACAATTCGTATCAACTAATATTTTCATCAAGCTTGCAAGTCGTACGACTCGTCATAACTTCGAGTTTCCTATCCGTCTGTTCTGACTATTGCCTCAAGATATAATCATTTTGTTAGTCTCGGTCATTCGATTGACTTATAAATTTCTGTCTGACATATCATTCATTGATATGACTTCCCGCCCTATCGTTTCAACCGATTATCGAAGAACACTTGCATCAACATACTGTCATACAAGTTTCCAATCAAGTCTCGTTACTCTCCCATCCGTTGTGGACAAACCTTCCACAATTATCATAACGTGTCAATGCAATCCATCGCACGAGTGGTATTGCATATACTACTCAGAATTTGAGTCATTCATTGCGTAGGTGTTACGGCATATACTACTCGAAAATCAAGTCATTTCGACTCACGATTTTCGCAGTGATCATGCCGATGTCGATCACAACAGTAACTTTTTGATTAATCAAAATCTGACACAACTCGGCCAATATATTCATTTGCCAACACCAGCTCGGTGCAACTGATCGATTCATTCTCATCGACTTACGATTTTAGTTCCCTCCGTTGCATCTCGTGCAATGTATTATTTAAGTTTTATCTGTTGCATATCGTGCAACGTATTAACTAAGTTCCCTCCGTTGCATCTCGTGCAACATTTTAATTCAATGCCCTCCGCTACATCTTGTGCAACATTTCAATTCAGTCTTCTCCACTACATCTCGTGCAACGTGTAAAACCACTAAATTTTTACTATATTTTTTATTAGGTTATTTTGGTATTGATTTCTATTTTGGTATCGTACCTCGAGTGCAAATGCGTAAAGACGTAAATATGCGATCTTTGTTCATCCATATACAAAATATTTTATTATTATCTTTCTTATGAATATAGAATAAATAAGTTGTTTCAATAAATAGTATGAACAAATATTTTCATATCAAAAGAACATTTTACGATATTTACCAAAAACTTTATCTTTTACTTTTATAAAAGATAATTTTATTTCTTGTTCAATTATAGATATTAATTTAGAAAACTATATTTTATGTAAATATCTTATTTGCATGGATGTACAAATTTTTATTCATATATTTTTGGATTTTCAAAATTATTTATTATTATTATTTTTAGAAAAGATATTTTGAACTTATTTTGGTAATTTAAACCTTGATTAGATTTTATTGATTTAATTTAAATGAGTTTAATTTAAAGATGGGAATCATCTATATTTAATTTGGATTTGAAATTATTTAGATTTAATTGAGTTGGATTTGGATTTGGATTGAATCAATTTTAAAATAATTTAAATTAAAAGTAAGATTATCTAAATAGGGTTTTAATTTTTCCTAATCCTTATCCCGGTAGGAGTTTCCACCCCCTATATATAGTGGAAGCCTCCATATTGTTTCCCTCCACAATTATTCATCACAAATATTTTTCTACCACAAGAGAGTACATCGTGTTGGTGTCCGCTTCCTCGGGTCCGTCGGGACAGCCTCAGATCCGACCCTGGGTGTCATTCCAATATAATATTTTACATATATTTAGTATAGTGCTCATTAGTGAATTTAGTATAAAAATATATAAAGCTATTTTTCTAGTACATTAAGGATCTAAACTATATTATACAATTTTTCCCAAAATTTTATGATTTATTTCATAACTTTCATTACTTTTTACATGTTACTTATATTGTACACTATTTACATAATATAGAATAAATGTCAAATTAGTATTAAATATTTTAGCTTGTATAAATGAGATTAGATGATGGTTGTTTAAATAAATATTAACTCTATTTATTATCTATAGTAATTTTAAATAATGTTATAGATAATTTAGATAAATATGAACTATATTTTAAGTTACTCATAATCCTAAGTCTAATAGGAAAGCATCCCTATCTATATTATATCATAACAAAGTAACTTCTATCAATTTAAATAAAATCCAATCTAATTTACGAGATAAATCTGAAATAAATATCTATATAAACCTAATACATCTCTCTTCTATCAGCCATAATTCGAAAGTATTTTTAGTCCAATAGAAACTCTAAAATTCGTTATTAGAATTCAGTCCCGCTTTTTAGCAGCAAGAGCAACTTGGAACGACGATATCTCCTAGCTCCGACCTCCGTTTCGCCTCCAATATTTTTTAAAAGAAACGTATCGAGCTAAGGTTTCCAAAAACATATTTTAATCGACAAAATTCGTTTGTAAATTTCTGCAAAACTATTTGAGTATCTAGTGTCCAAAAAATAAACATGTTTCAGTATTTTTACGATTTCGGGATATTCCGGAAACGAAAATGCGATCCGTTTAGTTTTTCGAAAAGATGATACGAAAACTTATACCATATCCTAACTTCAAAATTTATTAAATAAATGTAATATGTGCAGTATTAATTATAATTAGATAATAGACTATTTTCAGCATCCGAAGTTGTTCCTACACCTTCCTCTGTGCGCGACGTTGTTAATTCGTCGCTAGGACATCATCTTACCTCACTCGAACATCAGGCAAGTATACCTTGCCAAACTTTATAGTACTTACATACTTTTCTATACTGCTATTCTTTTAGGTCTTACTTGGTACATATTTCTCTCATGTTTCATATCATGGGTACTTTCTAGTTTTACGTGCACGTAGATTATTACTCTTTCTTTTCTCTTATTACTAGCCATATTTTTCTATCGTGTTCATCTCTAGTGATAGTATTGCTTAGCCTCTGTCGTGTCCCTTTGACATAATTAAGATGGACTTGACTTGTTAACATCTCGACTTGACTTGACTCGTAGTTCTAGGCGAGGACCTTGTGATAGACGATGACTATACTTGACTACTCTCTGTTGTGAGCCCCCACTGAGCTGCGATAGAGACTTACTATAGGTTGTGAGCCCCCACTGAGTTGTGATCTATATGACTGTGAGTCCCCACCGAGCTGCGGTTTACTCCGATTTATTCTTAGTCATGTTTATCAGCACGATTCTAGATGGCATGCCATTTACTTGTATTTTATTCTTGTACTACTCTGCAGTCTTTATTTCTTGTACTATTTTCTATCCTTTCCTGTATGTTAAAACTGTTAAAGTAGGCATGTATATTATGTGTCTTGCTAGTCCTCTGAGGATCTGGAGATCTCTCCAGGTGTGTTGATGATTTTCGCAGGTGCTCTAGCCAAGGACATTATTTACAATCTACCTTCGCGATGCTAGCTTTCGGATCGTCTTTCGCTTCGCTCGACTCATCCATCGTTGTTATGTATTTCTCTCTTTTTGTTGGGAGTAGATTTGTCTCCGTCCAACGTTTTGTATAAATAACATTTATAAGTTGATTTTAATATATATTTATTTGTGGATGAGATTAGTTTCATGGTTACTGTATTTTATAGCTTATGTACACATATGAAGTTTTTATATATTGGAGTATGCTTCGTATGTATGCAGCTGGCATGTCTACGTACTTGGTCCTACGTATTTTAGGACTGGGGCATTACACAACATTTTAATTCAGTCTTCTCTGTTGCATCTCGTGCAACATTTTACTCTTTCTCAGCAAAAATCATATAATTTCCAAAATACATGCGGCAAAATTACGTGACTTGTAATTAGACTTATTGTATGGAACATCTAGTGCGGCAACGAATAGAGTCAATAGTGATTTGATTATGGTGGGCAACTTTTGGAATTGAGACGAAGCAAGCGTCATGAGAAAATTGAGCCTAGAGCTCCGATACCAATTTGTCACGCCTCGACCCAGAAAATCTCTCGTCCTCGCATCAATTTATCCGAATCATTCGTTTTCGCTAGGGCGTAATGCCGTACGAGTCTGGAGTTGCACTCGACAAGGCAAGATGACAAGTTCTCAAATGGTTATCTTTGATATTGTTATTTAGCAGCGAAAGAAATATAGTATATGAAATAATTCTCTTTATTGATAATTGAACTGAGGTTACAAAGACTTTTAATAGCCCAACTGAATTTGCTGGATTTGATACAAAACTCAAGTTCTCTCTTACCCACAAAGGATTTCATCGTTCTATACATCATGTCTTCTATATCTCGGTCTCATCAATCCTGTTGCAAGTCTGAGCGTCAATGCGGTCCCATGCCTCAATATGCTTTAGCATTCCATGCCTCATTGTGTTCAAGCAAAGCTCCGCCATGAGCAGGCCATTCCCTGAACCTGCTCGCAAAACTAGTAGGAGATTAGTACTTTCGTCCTCGTTGTACTGATCAACGACCCACTTTACTAATTCGACATTAAGTAGTGTATTGAATCATGCATCATATAAGTTATTGATCTTTCTATCCTTGCCTTAGGGTGAGTTTCATGGCTTATTCGAAAGCAGTAAAATATGTTATCATGGCAAGCATGTTATTTGATTCGCATAGGTAAGCAGGCAACCAATATCAATCTCGTATTGTTTTATGACTTCTTACCAATACTGACGCACTCATCCTTGTCCTACGCAAGGTGAATATGATAGAACTGGAGATTCCTAGGACCCTTACTTCGGTGTGCATATTGATCGATAGAAAGTTAAACAGATTTAATACGTGTTCTAACCCTTCATAGGCGGAAACTAGGGTTCACGAATTATACCTGCGGTAGGAAGAAGACATGTAGTTCCTGGCAATCTCGAGTGGACGACCCCAAGATCTTCTGCACATATTCCTTCCTCGAGTTGGACGTCGTATGGGCGACGATCTCCCAACCATTTTTTCTCCTTGGCAGCCCTCTTTTTCTCTCCTTACGTGAATCATGAATTTAGAGAAAACTTCAGATTTCTGATACGTCCTTTTGCTTCCAGAGAATAAGGGATATATATAGGCTACGGCATGGACCATAAGGAGAAATTAGGGTTAGGCCTCCTAACGGATCTGGATAACCCGTGTTCAGCCCGAACACACAATCCAGGCCCATTAACAATAGCTCGGTCTACTAATGATCTATTGTTGTACTACCTCCCTAATCCTAAATTATGTTTGTGGGCTCCTTTTATTCTATGCATCTTTGGCTCCCCATGCTAAGCTATCGAATATCCGTCGATCAAATTAAGTTACTGACAACTATATTTGTAGGCCTCGAAAATGAAAGTCACGCTGAGTTGATCAAGATAAAGTCCAAAAGTCACGCTGAGTTGATCAGGACAAAGTCTAAAAGTTATGCTGAGTTGATCAGGATAATATTTAAAAGTTACGCTGGGAGACAGCTCATCATTTGTCAGAGTGTTATCATGACTGACAGCACGACAGTCAAAGAATGTCTCCTCGTATGCCACGTATGCAAGGGATTCGAGAGATCACCGCCGACTATTGCATGATTTTTGAAATCTTCTTCAACAAGACTCAGCCTTCATCAAGTTTGCGTACCAAAAGAGCTTATTGTCATTTAATGTGACTGACAAAGCAATTACTGTCAGAGATTTTGTGTCAGACGAGGCACGTCGAATCAAGAACAGCTGGCAGTCCTTTCTCAAGTCTGCGTGGATTTTGAAGCTTCTTGCCCCAAGTCTGCGTGGATTCTGAAGCTTCTTGCCCCAAGTCTGCGTGGATTTTGAAGCTTTCTGCCCAAGTCTGCGTGGATTTCGTCTTCAACAAGTCTGCGTGGATTTTATCCTCAACTGAGTCTGCGTGGATTTCGTCTTCAACAAGTCTGCGTGGATTTCATCAAATTGGAGTACGTGGCAACCATGCCACCGATCTCTCGCCTGCGTGTCCTGTAGCTTGCACACGACTCATGCACGATTGCCATGTGTCCAATAGTTACAGGCCACGTCCAGTAACTGCTCATAACCTTGCGTATGTTAAATCCTGCGTGATTTTCAACTATGCACAGGCTGTGAAGACAGTTATCTTTTCAGTTATTTTTGACTCTATAAATAGAGTTCTTTTCTCATTCAATGTACAGATACATAGCTATCTTGCTGTAAAATTCTTGAAAGCTTTTCTTCTTCGCATAGTCCAAGGGATAAAGCGATCGTCTTCTAGATCGGATTCCTACAGTTGTAATTTTCCCAGATACACAATAAGTAAAGTGAATTTATTTATGGAAAACAAATTGGCGACTCTGCTGGAGAAAACTATCTCCTCTTCTAAGATGGCAACAACTCAATGCGACACTTCGTCAGTCGGCTCGACGAAGAAGGTGATATCGATCCAATTCGATCAACTCGCCTACGAAGAAATACAGCGGGCTAAGGGTGGCAAGCCCTCTTCAGCCTCCATCACCACTGCCAAGTTGAAGGGACGCTCTGTCTATGTCCCTAAGAATCAGTTGGTAGCCAATAGTGAAGTCTCTGCCACAGTGTCTACTCCTAACACTGGCAAAGACTCTACTGCAAGCACGCACACTCTTGTGCGCTCAAAGACGACAGCATTCAAAAGTCATACTGACAGTACTGGCTCCTTAGCCAAGTCTGTTCCAGCGTGCAATCTCACAGTCAAAAGTCACGCTGGCAGTACTGGCTCCTTAGCCAAATCTGTTCCATTGTGCAATCTCACAGTCAAAAGTCACGCTGGCAGTACTGGCTGCTTAGCCAAGCCTGTTTCAGCGTGTAATCTCAATCCCAAAAGTCACGCTGACAGCACTGGCTCCTTAGCCAAACTTGTTCCAGCGTGTAATCTCAATCCCAAAAGTCACGCTGACAGCACTGGCTCCTTAGCCAAACTTGTTCCAGCGTGCAATCTCAAAGTCAAAATTCACGCTGACAGTGCTGGCTCTTTAGCCAAACCTGTTCCAGCGTGCAGTCTCACATTCAAAAGTCACGCTGACAGTACTGGCTCCTTAGTCAAATCTGTTCCAGCGTGTATTTCCAAAGTCAAAAATCACGCTGACAGTACTGGTTCCTTAGCCAAATCTGTTCCAGCGTGTAATTCTAAAATCAAAAGTCACGCTATCAGCACTGGTTCTTTAACCAAGCCTATTTCAGCGTGTATTTCATCTAAGAAGAATAGCTCTTTAGCTATCTCTTCTTCTTTGCCAAGTTCTACTAGAACTGGGGATGGTCTTCCACACAAAGTCCCTTCGAAAAGAAATAACTCTTTAGTTGTTTCTTCTGCTCCTGTAGTCTTTACTTCAGGAACAGCTTTGACTGACAATTTTGTTAGTCAAAGAAAAGAAGATGGTCTTTTGACTACTCTTCCTTTTGGACATTCTATGTCTCAAAACTTGAATAAGTCTAAGAAGAAACATTCTTTAATGTTTTCTTCTACGACTTCTTCGAATGGGACACAGAATCTGTCTATAAAAGAGGGTCTGTTACCAACTCCTAATCAAGGGGGTGGTTCAACTCTTCCTTCTCTGCAAATATCCAGATCAATGGAAGGAAAACTCCAAGTTTCAAAAACCAATGTGTTACCTCCAACTGATCTAAGAACAAAACTTAATCAAACCCGTTTGGGAAGCACTTCTGGTGTTAAAAAACCACATCAATCGGAAATGAAGATAAAAGATCCAGATGCAGAGTATGCTAGAAATTATGTGGCTCATATTAATCACTCCCTATATAATCAAGAGCCATCAAAATCCAAGAACCAGAAATATATTCCTCAAAATACACAAAGATTATTCTCTAATGTACCTCAGTCATCACAGACAGATTTACGAGAACACCTTCAACAGAAGAGAAGGAATAATTCTATGACAATGGATCACGCTAAATGTGACTTCCAGCCAAGAGTCATAATTCAATGCAGATGTCAATCAATGGTTCAGGACTATGTTGATCATGAATGTGATTTCCAGCCGAGAGTCACAATGCAATACAGATGTCAAACAAAACGACAATCTGTCTTCAATCGAATTCAGGGTGAACCTATGCCTGATGAAGATGATCCTTTGTTTGCTTCTGTCAACATGACCTCTCGGAATACTGGGGGTAGAGATGATAGTCCAGATGGAGTATATAGAGGCACAAGAGCAAGAGTCCTGGCCTCTAGTCAAAGGACTTTGATTTCTGAAGGTGATTCTGAATTTCTCGGAGAATCTAACTTCCCACCTCTTCCTACTGGGGGTAGTTCTCCTATAATTGACTTTGACACACAAAGTAATGATTCAGAACATACAACATCCACCAGTTCATCAATAATCCCTCGTACAGTCACGACTTATATGGTTGATGGGAATACTGATGAACCTTCTTCTTCCTTGACTCCTCAAGAACAAAGAATTGCTTCTTTGGAACAGCAAATGAAATCCATGGCTGATACTATGAAGTCGATGTATGAACTCATGGCAACTCAGATGCAAAATCGACAGACTGTACCAGATGCTATACCAATTGATACTGTTGTAAGTCCAGTACAAGTTCCTCCAGCAGTACAATCCAATACTTCTGGGCAAGTTCTACCAGTCCCTAGTCACTCTGGAGCTGGGGGTAGTACTTATAATGCTGTTCCTCCTCCCAACTATTATGTATAAGCTACAACTCCACAATCTTCCGGAGTTGTTACTGAAGAATTGAAGAACCTCAAAACTCAATTTGAGACATTCAAACAGAAGGATGGTTTGCAAAGGTTAGGTATCAAGCAACCTTATCCGATAGAATGGAAGCAAGTATCTTATCCTCCTAAATACAAGCCTCCTACTATCTCATTCTATGATGGAACTACTTCTCCGAGTCAGTTTATTAATCACTTTGAAGTGATGACTGATCAACTGCAACCAAGCGATGCCCTCCTTACTCGGGTGTTTGTTGGATGTCTCAAGGGAACGGCTTATGAATGGTATAGAAGTCTCCCAGATGGGTGTATTACCTCATTTGCCGATTTCAAACAAATGTTTCTTGAACGGTTCTATGAAGGGCTCAATGACATGACTATGTCTGCTCTTATTAGAATCAAGCAGAAAAATAATGAAACTACTGAGGATTTCATTGAACGGTTTCGAAGAGAAGCTCTGAAGATGCCTCTTGGAACTCCTGATGCTGTCACCATCGACACATGCAAATCAAACTTGTTACCAATCATCAGCATGTGGACAGGATCTACTCAATTCCAAGACTGGCCTTCCTTCATAGTTAGTGCCAAGGCCACAGAAATTAGTGCTGAAACCTTCAAAGGTTTAGGGGTACAGATGACTCCTAAAGAAACAGGTCAAGGTACTAACAATAATGCTAAATCTAATGCTCGTAAGGGAAAAGAAACCTTTGAAGTTAATCTTCAGAGCAAAGATGCATCAAATGTTCAAACTTCTCCTACCTCTACAACTCAACAACCAAGAGCACCTCGTCCCAAAGAAGAATACTCTTTTGATGACGACGATGTCCTTGGTATCTTTGATTGTCTGCTGAAAGGTAATAAAATACAATTACCTGAAATCAATAAACCTGATAAAGCTGGTAAGACAGATCATCCCAAATACTGTCCATACCACAGAATGCTGGGTCATACAATTCGTACATGTTATGTACTGAAAGAAAAGATCCAATAAATGATTAAGTCTGGAGCTATCTCTCTTACTCCGAAAGAGAAGACCGTCACTTCTAACGTCATCTCTATGCAATTCGGAGATTTTTCTCCTCAACTCCTTGAAAGTGGGATCATTTCTATTCCCAAGGTGACTCTTGATATAGTGAATATTCCTCCTCCACAATCTGAAGGATTGGTGCCAATTACTATGGAAACAGGAGAAATTATGTGGATTCATCCTGATCTAGTGGCAGATTTTGAATCTCCTCCTCTTCAAAAGACTACTTCCCGAAAGTCTAAGAAGGCTGGAAAGATTAAGTCATGTCATATGACTTCTTTCGGATCTAGTTCTGACACAGAGTCAAAAGACAAAGAAGAAGCACTTGCTGGTGCTACTCGAACAGGGAAATCTTATTTAAAGGATTATTCCAAGAATCCTGAGGATACTCCTGATATCCCTCCTACTGATAAAGATGTTCCTAATGTTCCTCTTGAAGAAGAATCATCCACTGCACCTATTCCTTCCACTGCACTAGTTGAACCTGCTCTTTCCAAGCCTATAGCTCTTGAGAAAGGCAAACAACAGGCTCGATTTGATAAGCCAATCAAGAAGTCTTCTCCTCTTGGGCTTCAGAAGCCTTATAACTTCGACATTTTAGCTCAACTTGCTAATACTCCAGCTAGAATGTCCCTCTTTGAACTTCTACGTCTCTCCAAAGAGACTCGGGAGACGTTAAGTGAAGCACTTCTTCAAGCTGACTCTTGTCTTGCACAGTTAAAGAAGCCAGATGCAGAACCTGCCACTTGCTTACAATGCAACAGTGTATTGGAGATTATCCCAAATATCACCTTTACACAAGATGACATGCTACTGGAAGATAATCGACATGATCGGCCTCTCTACTATACCGGTTATATCGATACGATAAAGATAGATCGTATCCTCATTGATCCAGGGTCTGCTATAAGCATAATACCAAAGAGTCTGTTGGATGAACTAAAAATCCCTCTTCACAAGCTTTCCAAGACGGTTACCACTATCCTGGGATTCAATCAAAGCCGAAGTGAGCCTTTGAGGAAGATTCATTTGAAACTTCAGATAGGCGATTTCAGATCCAAAGTCACTTTCTATGTGATCGAGATTGTGGGATCCTATAATCTTCTTTTAGGAAGACCATTTCTTCATGAAAATAATGTGGTGCCTTCTACTCTTCATTAGTGTTTTAAATACATTGACAGCAATGGAAGAGTACAAAAAAAAGTTGCTGATATAAATCCCTTCCATGAAGTTGAAGCCTATTTTAATGATTCCCGGATGTACAAAGAAGAGTATACAAGGGTGATACAAGCTATGGAGAAAGAGGATTCACAAAGTGAGACTTTAATAATCCCTGTTAAAGGTCGAACTACTCAGCAACAATCTCCCAAACCCTCTGGAGAAGGTTCTTTCATCATTCCAGTGAGTGGACGGATTTCTCTATTACCTCAGTCGTCTACTCAAGATATACTGATCATTCCTGTCAGTGGGCGTACTACAGTTCCTGTATCTTCACATATAAAATAGGATACTCTAGTAATCCCAGTTGGAGGGCAGACTACTCTTCCATCTCAGACTTTAAGGGAGCTCACCTCTTCTGAGCCATTTGTTATCGATCTTAATCGAAACAAAGCTTCTTCTCGTTCATCTTCTCCCCCTTTAGTCATTGATTTGGCTAAGATCTCTAAGGCTCAGCCTTCTTCCAATGTAAATATTACTGCTTTTAAATTTAATAAAAAGCCTCCATTTTTGCAGTATATTAATGTGTGTAATTATGTTCATAGTTATTTACATTTGTTAGATGACTTGAGCACAATAACCATAGGAGTTGTACAGACTGTTCATACAGATGTATCCCTAGAATCAGTACAATCTTCATACTTTCTAGTTCCCAGCAGAAAGCCAGGAGATATTCCAATATTCTTCTACAAAGGGCCCCAAAATCCTTCTGATTTAGAAGACGAGGACAAAAACGATGATACTGGAAGATTACAACTACGTCGTTATAGTCAGCAATCTAAAGACATCATTAAAAATATGGGCTATGACTTCAGAACTGGCCTCAGTGATGGAAGAGGAAGAAGAATGCCTGTCCGGATTCCTCCTTTGAAATATGGAAGAACAAAATACGGATTGGGCTATATTGCTACTACTCCCTTCATCAATACTATCCATGAAGATCCCGAATCTAATGAAGATAAGAGATCTGATTCTTCTAGTACCACCTCTTGGGATTCCGATACGAGTATCGGTGATTTCTACTACAACATTTTGTCTTCCAACATGGTCTCTATTGACGGTTCTGAGAAAGATGATGAAGACGAAGATGAATTTGAAATCTCACCTGAATCAGAACAATGGGCCCAAAGATTAGACAATCAATGGGAGTTTCGATTTGAGCAAAAAGAACCTCCGACTGAAGATAAACTTGTTCAAATAGATGTTGGTGAAGAGGGATCTCCCAAACTGATATTCATCAGTGAAAGTCTTTCAGAAACTGATAAGCAAGACATGATTAAACTTATTCGTGACTATATCGATGTCTTCGCTTGGAGTTATGAAGATATGCCAGGACTTGATCCACAAATCGCAACTCACAAGCTCAATATATTGCCGAATGCTAAACCGGTCAAACAGCAACAGCGACGATTTCGTCCAGATATTATGGATGCAATTGAAGCTGAAGTTAATAAACTCATGGCCTCTGGGTTTATTCGAGAGGAACAACATCCTAATTGGGTGGCTAATATAGTTCCTGTCCTTAAAAAGACTGGCAAGATCAGAGTTTGCATAGACTTCCGCGATCTCAATGCGGCATGTCCTAAAGACGAATTTCCTCTACCAATCACTGATGTTATGATCGATAATACCTGTGGGTTTGAACGGATGTCATTCATGGACGGGTATTCTGGGTACAATCAGATTAAAATGTTTCCAGATGATGAGAAGCACACTTCTTTCAGAACGCCGATTGGTACATACTGTTATACAGTTATGCCATTTGGTCTCAAGAATACAGGAGCAACTTATCAACGAGCCATGAGCACTATATTCCGTGAACATTTGCGGAAAACAGTCGAATGCTACGTTGATGATATTGTAGTCAAAAGTCGACAAAAGGAGGATCACATCCAAAATTTGAAGACTATATTTGATCTAATGCGTAAGCATCAATTAAAGATGAACCCTACTAAGTCCTTCTTAGGCGTCTCTAGTAGTAAATTTCTCGGCTTCGTCATTACCTCTAAAGGTATACACGTGGATCCCGAGAAGATCAAAGCCATCCAAGAGATGCGTCCTCCACGCACCTTAAAAGTGCTACGAGGATTTCAAGGAAGGATCGCTTATATCAGGAGATTCATCTCTAATCTTTCAGGACGCTGTAGACCAATCAGTAAACTTATGAAGAAAGGTGTTTCTTTTGTCTGGAATGATGAATATCAGAAAGCATTCGATGATATAAAACAATATCTGATGAGCCCTCCAGTATTGGTACCTCCTGTCTCAGGAATACCGTTCCTCCTATATACCCGAGCAATGAGTTATTCATTGGGAGCATTGCTCGCTCAAAAGAATAAAAATGGTCATGAACAGGCCATTTACTATCTCAGTCGTACTATGATCGGAGCTGAACCTCGATATTCATCGGTCGAAAAAGAATATCTAGCCTTAATGTTCGCTGTTCAAAAGACACGACATTATATCATTGGCCAGACTATTCATGTCATTTCCAGGATCAATCCTATACGGATTATGATGAAGAAACCAAGTGTTTTAAATTCTCGATTGGCTAACTGGGAAATCTTACTTGCTCAGTATGATATGCACTATATTCCTCAAAAATCGGTCAAAAGACAAGCTTTAGCTGATTTTCTGGCTGCTCATTCAATTCTAGAGAATTCAAAACTCTACGATGAAATTCCAGATGAAGTCCTAGACTCAAATCAAATTGCTGAAGAAGATCCTACTTGGCGTCTATTCTTTAATGGAGCTTCAAGAATAGGTCCTAATGGTGACATTGTTGCTAGAGTTGGAATTATTCTTGTGTCGCCAGAAGGCCTTGCTATCCAAAGAGCTTATTCTCTCGATCAGCCATGTTCAAACAATGTTGCTGAATACAATACATTGCTTATTGGTCTTCAGCTTGCTAAACATCTGAATATTCAATATTTGGAGGCGTATGGAGACTCTAAACTCATTGTTAACCAGATAAGGGGTACTTATGAAGTTTGCCATCAAGATCTGGTTCCTTATCATAGATCGGCTATATCTATGGCTTCTTCATTTGAAGAATTCTTCATCGAGCATATTAGACGAGCATGTAACACAGAAGCTGATGCTCTTGCTAATC
This sequence comes from Iris pallida, assembly GCA_029216955.1. Taxonomy (NCBI): domain Eukaryota; kingdom Viridiplantae; phylum Streptophyta; class Magnoliopsida; order Asparagales; family Iridaceae; genus Iris; species Iris pallida. The sequence goes on from JANAVB010022800.1 coordinate 3,814,269, forward strand.
TCGCAGCAGTATTGGCTATTTCGATTAGACGGCAACAAATGATTGTTGTTTACAATCGAGAATTATTCCATCTCGAGAACAATCTGACTCTAGGACTTCCAGTTGATATTGAATAATCAGCATCTCATGATGTCAATACAACAAGAGGATTTGGATTCAGTCGTAAATCATTTTCATCTTCATCTGATTCCAGTATAGAATTCACCTTTAACAATTCAGTTGAGAATCAGAATACAGATAAAGATTGGAGACTTCCTTTCTTAGATTTTGTATTGTATGATATTCTCCCAGATAATCCGAGTGAGGCAGCATCTATTAGACGACGATCACTCATATTTTATTACAATCATACTACAAAAACCTTATATCGTCGAGCTTATGACGGTCTACTTCTTCGATGTGTTGCCGGTGATGAAGTCCAACAAATTATCCGTGAAGCACATGATGGAATTTGTGGAGCACATCAGCCTGGACCAAAACTTCAAGACCGTATTCGACGTATGGGTTATTATTGGCCCACTATGGTATCAGATGCCATCGAATATGCAAGGAAGTGTAAAGCTTGTCAAATCCATACGGATTTTATCCATCAACCTTCAGAATTTCTACATCCAACGGCAGCATCATAGCCCTTCGAAGCTTGGGGCATGGACATTATCGGCCCAATCAATCCGTCGTCATCAAAAGGTCATCGGTTTATTCTTGCAATAACCGATTATTTCTCCAAATGGGTCGAAGCCATTCCTTTATCTGAAGTCAAAACTTCCAACGTCGTCAACTTTATCAAACATCATGTTATCTACAGATTTGGTGTTCTTCGATGCATTATTCATGATAATTGACCACAGTTCGTCAACCAGAAGTTCACTCGATTCTGCGACGATCATCGGATCAACAATGTAGCTTCTACCGCATATAATCCTGCAGCTAATGGATTAGCAGAAGCTTTCAACAAAACTATCATCAAACTCTTAAAGAAGTTTGTTTCTACCAACAAACAAAATTGGAGTGAGAAACTGGGTGAATGTCTGTGGGCTTACCATACTACAGTTCGTAATGCGACTAAATGTCCACCTTTCTCTCTGGTGTATGGGTGCGAAGCTGTTCTTCCATTAGAGATTCAAATTCCTTCTTTAAGGATAGCAATCGCTAATGAACTTACCACTGAGAATAATGATCGTCTTCGACTTCAGGAATTAGAAGTTCTGGATGAAAAATGATTATCTGCTCAACAGAATATCGAATTCTATCAAGCTAGAATCTCAAGAGCTTTTAACAAGAAAGTTAGAGTTCGAGCATATTAAAAAGGAGAACTTGTTCTAACAGTCAGACGTCCTATGACTATGACTCATATGAGCAAAGGCAAGTTCGATGCAAAGTGGGAAGGTCCTTATGTTGTGAACAAAGTTTTCTCAAATGGAGCTTATCAACTCTCAGATCTGGATGATCGAATTGTTATGATGCCTATTAATGGCAAATTCCTTAAAAAATATTATGTATAAATGCTTATAAATCATCAGACAAGTTCAAATCTATAAATAAAATTCAAGTTTTATTTCATCATGAATGATAATACATGATATTAAGGAAGATCACTATCATCCTTCTCTATATTTGGACGTGGGCTATTACCGTCCTTCTCAAAAACATAGTCAGCAAAAGAGCCAAGAACTTCTTTGCTGGAACCCACGAGGAACTTACAAGCGGCTATTCTCATGGTTTCTTCTTCTTCAGTCCTTCCTGGTTCGAGCAGGAAGTCCAGAATGTCCCTTGGTGGTCGGGGTGCAGACGAACCTTCGCCTGCTTCTGCCTTCTTCGATTGAACTGGATCTGCAAGACAGTCTTCAGTGCCCTTCTGAACCTTCGGGGCGATTTCAGCCTTCTTGGATGCTTCTCCAGACGACATTTTTATGTTGAAAAGTAGAAGTGTTCGTTCCTGTCAGATTCCTGCTATATTTATAGGCAGAAGTTCCTCAAATAACGAAGCGACACATTCATCCAACGGTTCACTCGTTCATTAATACCTGACGGTTCATCCGTTTATTTATTACATTCATCCGACAGTTCACCCATTCATTATCACTTGACGGTTCGTCCGTTCATAATCTTCTATGACGAATCTACCTACTCATTTGTCATTTTCTATTTTTTTTGACCTCTGAATAGAAATTAATCTATTTTCTTTTGAGTTCCTACATATTATCATGTCCATATTACCTCTGATAGTATTATGTACTCTAAATCAGAAAAGAAGATTTCATTATCTATCATGTCCACAATTTATCCAAATAGATACAAATCATTGAGCATAGAAGAATTATCATTTTCACTCTCATATCATCATAAAAAGTCTATTACATTTTCTTAGACTTTCTTACAAATCATAATAGAAATCTATTACAATTTTGGATTTTCATTCTACACACACAACAATAACCTAATAGAGATCTATTTTCTTCCTTGGATCTTCTCCGTCAGGTTCGTTGTTGGTGGCAGTTCCTGACTGTCTGAGTCCCCGTGGCAATCAGAACAGCAGGAATCAAACTCTGGTCTTCTCTCTCAGAAAAGAGGAGAACCCCAGAGTATGGCAGCTCGAAGGCGTATTGCTGCCAATACAACTGGTGGATTAGGAGCGGCCTCTCAGAGGAGATAGGAACGTATCCATCATTGGGATACAATTCCTAGTTCTGCCGTGAAAGGAACTCTACTACCCGATTTCTCGGGGTAGAGTTGACTCCACTGTCCAACTCTCCGTGTATAAAGGCTCTTCCTACCCTCGGAGGAAGACCCTTCTATCCCACGAAGAGTTCTGAGTTGTCTGATTTACGCGTCAAAAGCGTATGAGCTCCCTGATGTTGGTGTCAGAAGAATACTCTCCACAGCATCCAAATCGCCAATGCCAGTTCTGAAAAAAAATTTCAGCCAAACTCCTGCAGAAAACAGCAAGGAAAAAGAAATTAATCAACAGAAATGCCATTATCATTAGGCGTGCACTGGCCAAACAAAGACAGGCGCACCCTGTTCAGTCAGAAACAAAAGCTTATTTTCAACAGTAAAAAGTGGTACGCATACTATGTTGGACTCACCATCAAGATCAAACGGTTTGGCGCTAAAGATTGCCAAACCAATATCTGATGACATAGTGCACAAAAATGCAACATCAGAAAGCATTGCTTTCCTGTTGAGAATGGAATCTTGCAAAAAGGTCATTCTCAGAAGAAGAAGAATAGAGGGATGAGTATGCATGAAACTCAGCTATTTATTTAAAAAGGGTCGAAGTGCAAGCCTATTCTTGGAAAGATCCGAGTAAAAAGCGCTCATAATCACGGAATGAGTGTCACGTGTGCTTTGGAAGACAGCACAACATCGGAAATATTCAAAGAGTGCCGCCTAAGCTCTTCATTGGTGCATATTATTCGGAGTAAAACTAACTTCCAGCGTAAATTTGTACCACAGAAATATTTGAGCATTCAATGCAAAGATAAAGAGGCACTGATGACCTTACATAGATAAAAGAGGAAAAGAAGTGTAATATTTTCAAAACAGAAACATGAAAGGACACGCCCTATTTTGTAGAGCGACTGAGCTTGGTGCCCAATTCTTCTACGCTCTTGACCTCCATACGGTGTAACAGAGCATCGAGCGCTTCCCACTGCTCTGCGAGGCTGCGCCCATTGGAAGAAGATGAGCCGTCCAGACCAAAATGGCTCAGGAAATTCTTGGCTAATTGTGTAGGGTCATCTTTGAACTCGAAAACTAAAGGCTCCGGTTCCTTACCCCCGAGAGTAGGGTCGCCATAGGCACAGAAACCCAACTTTCGTGCTTCTTCCTCAACTTTTTCCTTCGGAGTCATGTTGACATAAGATGAAGATCAAAGCTGAATTCTCTCCCCGTTTATATAAAAGAGCTCGCCGGCGGTTCATATTCTATCATAAATTGGATACAATCAGTCTCGAAAAATGAAGAGTCATCATGACATTTAATAAGTTTATTTGCATGTTTTTAAAGTATTTTGAAATTTTGAAGTCTTTTCAACTTTCGAAAACTTTGAAGGGGGTTTTGTAGGCCTCGAAAATGAAAGTCACGCTGAGTTGATCAAGATAAAGTCCAAAAGTCACGCTGAGTTGATCAGGACAAAGTCTAAATGTTACGCTGAGTTGATCAGGATAATATTTAAAAGTTACGCTGGGAGACAGCTCATCATTTGTCAGAGTGTTATCATGACTGACAGCACGATAGTCAAAGAATGTCTCCTCGTATGCCACGTATGCACGAGATTCGAGAGATCACAGCCGACTATTGCGTGATTTTTGAAATCTTCTTCAACAAGACTCAGCCTTCGTCAAGTTGGCGTACCAAAAGAGCTTATTGTCATTTAATGTGACTGACAAAGTAATCACTGTCAGAGATTTTGTGTCAGACGAGGCACGTCGAATCAAGAACAGCTGGCAGTTCTTCCTCCAGTCTGCGTGGATTTTGAAGCTTCTTGCCCCAAGTCTGCATGGATTCTGAAGCTTCTTGCCCTAAGTCTGCGTGGATTTTGAAGCTTTCTGCCCAAGTCTGCGTGGATTTCGTCTTCAACAAGTCTGCGTGGATTTCATCCTCAACTGAGTCTGCGTGGATTTCGTCTTCAACAAGTCTGCGTGGATTTCATCAAATTGGAGTACATGGTAGCCATGCCACCGATCTCTCGCCTGCGTGTCCTGTAGCTTACACACGACTCATACACGATTTTTATGTGTCCAACAGTTACAGGCCACGTCCAGTAACTGCTCATAATCTTACGTTTGTTAAATCCTGCGTGATTTTCAACTATGCACAGGCTGTGAAGACAGTTATCTTTTCAGTTATTTTTGACTCTATAAATAGAGTTCTTTTCTCATTCATTGTACAGATACATAGCTATCTTGCTGTAAAATTCTTGAGAGCTTTTCTTCTTCGCATAGTCCAAGGGATAAAGCGATCGTCTTCTAGATCGGATTCCTACAGTTGTAATTTTCCCAGATACACAATAAATAAAGTGAATTTATTTATGGAAAACAATATTGATTCGACATCTTTTATCCTTAAGTAGTACCGCTCAACTTTATTTGTCATGTCGGATATAATTCACCTGCAGGGTTTACATGACAATCCTTATGAGATCCTTAAGGGGACATCATCAACCCGATGTATCGGGACATGGATTCCATTTATAATTAATAACCCATCATACATACAATGTTATTACCCAATTCTTAGAGGTTGTTGACCCATAATAAATCTCACTCTTTTATGAGTCAAAGTAATGCACACTGCATATACATGTCTGTTATTATATCCGGATTAAGAGCACAAGCATCCATAATAATTGAGGTGTTTGTTCACTTATGTAGTCAGTACAAAGGGAACAACCTCAAGTGGTCCTGTTCAATGCACACAAAGTGTACTAGTGTAAACCTATAGTCAAAATAGACTAATACCATATTACACTACTACCTTTCCAATAGATTATCCAAGTCCATCTAGGTTGTGAACTATTTATATACTCCATAGAGAACTGATAATAAGATCTTCTGTGTGACACCACACACCATATTATCTACAATATAGAATATCAGACATTTGCATTAACACTTGCAACAAATACAATATGTAAACATTTGCCTATATAATTCCCATTCAAAATTTAAAGAAATAAGGTTACTACAAAAGTGATGCTTTTAGTATATAATCCTAAAAGATTATGCCTACCATCTTTTCATGTCATATTATAATTGATATTGTGCAGGATCTCTGTGTACCTACACTTTTAACCCATTATTCGTTAAACTATATGAAGGTTGCTGACATTCCAAGCCAGAATGGACATATATTTATTAATTCACATATGTAAGACGGTGATTGCTCCGTCTGAAAGTGCTAATCCCTTATCTGGAGGACCCTAAATTACTTGGTAAGTGCCTTATCACATCAATAGCAGGTCGCAAGCCGTCTTAATGAGTGCACCATCAATATCGATTTTACCAAATACATCTCTCCTAGGCCGAACGATCCCAACGTCCTGGCGTATCATATTCAAGGGAGCCTATCACAAACTCGTGTACAGGCTATCTATATTTAAGTCTATTTGACCATGCAACCAAACAATTCGCCTATCTCTATTTCCAATGGCACAATACCCTAATTCAATGTTCATCAATAAACGCCCACAATGCCATAAACATTTCAAGACATCATGCACATTCAATAGTTCTGTCACATTCGTGTCACAACTGTTCTCTTCGCAACAAAGATATCTTTTGTAAGTCTCGTGCATATAAGCACGCTTTGATATATTTATTCTCCATTCCTTGCGTCATGCATTCGATGCACGCCTCGATTCAGTATTTCTGTATTCTATGACTTAGTGTTCAATGTGTTAGACTTATGTTCCTTTCCTCCGACTCGTGCAACTGAGGCACGCCTCGGTAGGGTATTCAATGTTCTATAGCTCATACACTGAGGCACTCGTGCCAATATAGTCTTTCAATATTCTATCATACTAATTCATGTACGGGGGTGTTCGACATCACAAAAGGTTGAACGAACTTTTTATTTATTGATCGTAAAAAGACCTATATAAAGAGAAGGAAGTCCTAAACATGATATCTAAGTACAAGGGAAAGAGTTTCTGGGAAAGTGTGACGATGGAGATCGAGCACTGCAGCGACTCCTTTACTCCATTGACGATCTGACGACGGGTTGAACTTGCTGTGACTTTCTGATGCCTTTGATGAAACTCTAGGATTGTCGATCAAGAGGATGCCTGGAGCTGGAGATTTGATGTTCGGTGGTCTTCTCTCTTTGTTGAATAAAAACTCCTTCTAATTATAGGGGAAAAGAGAACATATGCGATGTGCATTAGGGTTTTGAGATATGAAAGAATATGTCGTTATTGTACGGTGTCGACTTCTGCGACGCTGACACGTGGCGGACATTGAGATTCTCCTCAATCGAGATCTCTGGTGGTTATCAAAACAACCGATAGAAGAGACACGTGGCATGTGCCGATTTACTTGTTCGGATACAGCCGAGTAAATCTTAGGTTTTTATCTCAGATTTGGATTCTGATTGATCCTCGTCTAAGATTTAAATCAGTTTGATTAGATATCAATCATGATTAATCCTAATCTCATCTTTGAGAGAGTCAGTTTAAGCAAACTGACTGGGTGGGACCATATTTCTTGCGCCCCTGACGAGGTTTGAGTACTGTTGCACTTCTGGGGCGATGAGTAGACCGTTATTCTGGAAACAATGGAGCCTCTATGATTTCAGGCGACGAGTGGACTATGCTTCGAAGACGATGGAGCCTCTGTACGTATGAGCGACGAGAAGGCTGTGTTTCGAGCGACAAAGTTACTGTACTTTAGGACGATAAGTAGGATTGTGCTTCAGGTTGATGAGGTTACTGTGCTTTTGGAGCGGTAGATGGACTTGTGTTGGATGCAATGGTATCTTCCAAGTCTCTGACGAAAGGTAATTGAGCTTCTGGGTCAGAGCAGAGTGTTGCACCGTTGGAGTTGAGGTGGTGTGAAAATATCACCAGTCTGCGCCTGAGGTTGGCACAGGAGTGTAGCTGCGCCTCTGGATTGAAGGCATTGGCTTTGAAGTCTTCTTTTAAAGAGCAATGAATGACCGCTCCTTAATGAATGACTCCCCCTTAATTGCCACCGTTACTTGGAGAATTTTAAGGGGTCCTAGGATAGTCTAGGACTTAGTCGAATGAACTTTATTTAATGAGGTTCATCATGCTGAGTCCTAGGTTCTTCCCATTAATGTGGGAACTTTGACTGTCGGTCATATGGCCTATATTTTGGACCACTTCTGCCCTATATAAAGGGGGAGTTTCGTCTGAAGAGTCACGTCTTCTTCTTCTTCTTGTCCTTCAACACCATGCCAGATCCAAACTTAGCTTCGAACGGCGGTTGGCCTTGCCTAAGTCATATTTTGGTTGAGGATTCCTACATTCAAAGGGGCTATGCCTTCGTAGAAGAACTGTTGATGAGCCTTGGAACGTGTTGGAACGCTTCTCATTAAGAGTTTGAACCTGGGCGACGCCTTGGAGGTCCCGACGAGCTAGCTTATGGGTGGATTCCAACCCGGAGAGCCACAGGTTGTGCTCTGCCCTGCTCATTGGCGGCGGCATGCTTTTGTTAGGCTAGAAGAGCCTTGGAAGCTGATACCCTTTTGAAAAAGGGCCTTCCTACGGTGTTGTGGCCTGAGCTTTCTGTGGGCCAATAGCTGCTTTCGGAAGTGCTGCGCATCTGGTGAGGGAAAGCTGTGGTGGAGACTTTGATGGAGACTGTATTCACATCTTCTATCCAAAGTATCTCTCTCCATGATGATCACACTATGAAGAGTTACCCCGGCATAGACCGTAGGAGTTTTTAATTTGGCACATGTAATCACAAAGTCTTTTGTAATAGATCCTTCTAATTATGTCTTTATGCAGTCTTTTATGTAATCGTGACGAGTATGTAGCAGACTCTTCTAGCCTTGATTAATAAAAAAGGACTTCTGAGCTTTTCATCTGTTTGTGACTTTTGTCTTTGCTGCTGGCGCGCTTGACCGCCTGCGCCTCTGTGCCTTATATTATGCTGAGATTTTTCATGCTTCTACAAGACCCCCTTTAAAGTGTCCGAACTTGGGTCAAGCTCAGGGTATATTGAACAGAAGCATAAACCCGTGTCTCTTTGTAGACAAAATGCCCATCACCTCTGTTGCCAAGATGATATCGTACTTAAGCTTCAGCATTAAATGCCTCCAGCCGTCATCTCCTTAAGTTTTGATCATGAAGAGAGGAATCCCCTTAGCATAACCCATAAGCACCTTTAAGGGATGTGGGAGCCTATGCCAGTTCCGTCTTCAAGCGTAATACTTCTTCAGGAATTTGCCGTTGATGGGCATCATTAGCAAGTCGTCATTGGGTTTTGCCAGCCGGTAGGCACCATTAGAGTAGACCGTCTCTATAATGAACGGTCCCTCCCACTTGGGCTCAAACTTCTCTGCCGTTTTGTGAGTCATCACCATCGATCTTCGGACTGCCAAGACGAGGTCGCCCACTTGGAATGTTCTTTCTCTTACCTTTTTGTTAAAGGCACCGGAAATACGAGCCTGAAAAGCTCGATTCATTGCTGCGCTAGGAGGCATTTTTGTTCTGGCACCTTTAACTCTTGTAGCCTCCGGTGCTGGTTGTCTTCGTCAGTCAGCTGGTTAGTGATGGCTACCCATTAGGACGGGATTTGGATCTCCAGGGAAGGACTGCCTCGCTCCCATAGACAAGGGAGAATGGTGTGCTACCCGTGGGTGTGCGAACGTTCGTACGGTAAGCCCATAGACATTCGCCTAAATTCTCATTCCAGTCACGTTTGTTAGAAGAGATGACTTTCTTAAGCAGCTAGATGATAGTTTTGTTGAATGTCTTGGCTAGTCCATTAGCCGTAGGGTTGTAAGCCATTGACACCATATTTCAAATTCGGTTCTTGTCGTAAAACCGATGGAATGCATGGCTTATGAACTGGGGGCCATTGTCGTGGACAATCCTTCTAGGAACTCCAAAGCAGTAAATGATGTGGTGCTTGATAAAACTAATCATGTGGGAGGTTTTCACTTCTATCAATGGTACTACTTTTGCCTATTTGGAGAAATAGTCCGTGATGGCGAGGATAAACCGGTGTCCTTTGGAGGAGGACGGGCTGATCGGCCCAACGATGTCCATTTCTCATGCCTCGAATGGCTAAGAGGCCCCCGTGGGGTGTAGATATTCCGAAGGTTGGTGGATGAAATCGGCGTGAAACTGACATGCATGGCACTTCATTGTTTATTCTATGGCATCTATCTTCATGGTGGGACAATAATAGCCCATGTGGCTCAGTCAGTCTTGTAGCTTTGGACCAGGTTGATGGGCTCCGTAGGTCCCATCATGCACCTCTCGGAGTGCCTCTTATGCCTCTGTCTGAGACAAACACCGTAGAAGGAGTCCGTCGTATGAACAACGATACAATATTTTAGTGGCTGTGTCATAGAAGAATCGGAGTAAGCATCTTCTGACGGAAGCTGCTTCCTTTAGGTCTTCATGCAGGAACCCGTAGACTACGTAGTCTATGAATGGGAATCGCCAATCTCGAGTGTCAATATCTACTTGTAGCGAGTAGCTTTGACATATGCACAGAGCATTCTTTGGACAGAGTAGCTCATGTCCCATATCGTAACGGTATTTTGGGACCCAACGGGAGTAGCCTGCGAAGTAGCGAGACCAGTAGTGCGTCGGCCTCCAAGTTTTGCAAGTACGACACATGTTCTATAAAGAACCCTGTGAAGGTGGAGATGATGTCGATCGCCTCTTGGTGGTATGGGATCACGTCTTCATGTCTGTCATGCCCCGATCCCGGAGGATCGAAAACTAGCCACTGGGCATGATGTCGTACAAGTCTAGATTGTACTTGTACAAGGCAAAACCATTACAGTTCCTGGTATTTCTCAGAAAATATCGACAACACAGCAAAACCAAGCTGATAAATTGAAGTCACACAAATTATGAAGAAATGTATCTCTTTATTGATAATCAAAATAGATTACAAGACTTGCAGCGGAATACAGAGTTTACAACTGATTACAAGGCTCTTAAATAGCCAACTGAATGTATACACTTGCCCTTTAGGCTACAACTGAATATACCGACTTCTTTACAATGACTTGCCAATTTGGCTACAATCTCACTGGTACAACTGAGTTCCACTGTTCCATACATTATGTCCCGTATAGCAGAAGACATCGTCTTGAAAGAAGAGCCTCTGCACACCCATCCGATTCATCGATGCCAAGCACTGATTGACAGGATTTCCCCAAAGCAAACACCTGTAATATTGCCCATAACGTGGGTTAGTACATCATCAATGTACTGGCGAGCGGTGCTGGCCCAACTCACCTAAGAAGATAACACTAAGTAATCATGTTATAGAATATTATTAACAGTGATCTTTCTCGTTGCCTTAGGGTCAATTTCATGTTATAGCCGACAAGAAGTAAAGCATGCAAATCTCATAGCCAACATAATTTAAAGCATACTGTTATCACCCTTTGTTGATTCTTACCCACGGTCGTGTAGCCATCCCTGTACATTTATAATACTTACTCTGCCTGCACAAGATATTATTAGAAACAATATCATGATTCAATATAAATATCACCGTTCAGGTGATTCTTACCAACAGCCGACATCTATATGAAGGTCACTGGCGACACGCCATCTTGGACCGTCTTACAGGTATACAGCGCCCTTGCTAGTGCAGGTAGCTAGCCCCACTGCAAGTCCTGTATACCGTGCTACTACTTCAGCACTGCTACTACTTCAGCATTGGTTTTCCCTAGGACGAACCGGGTTCCATAGCCCAGGAATACCGTTCGAGAAACCACCTTGTCGACAAGTTGTCCATGACCATGCAACTATATGCAACTTATCTAAGAAGAAAACATATAATACATGATAAAGAAAACTAAGTAATTCAGCCACCCTTCTCATTCATATTGCCATCTAGCCATCTTGCCTTGAGCCAATGCTCACATTATCATCTGCCCAATCTAGGGTCTTGGCGTAATCAACATTCTACATCGGCGACAGGATAATAGAATATTGTTACCCAATCCTTTTTGCCACATCTTTGATACCATACATCTTTCCAACCAAACTCAGTGTACTCACCGCCCAATTCCTGGGACTTAGCATCTGTTTTAGCACACATTCATTCGAATGCAATTCAAGCATACTCACTGTCCAGTTCTTGGGTCTTAATATCTGTTTTAGCACACATTTATTCAAATGTAATTCAAGCATACTCGCTGCCCAGTTCTTGGGTCTTAACATCTGTTTTGCCATCTATTCATTGAGCCAAAGCTTGATATACTCACCGCCCAAGTATTTCGGACTTTGCCTTCACCTGTCATGCAATTCATCGCAATATCGTACAAGCATACAATTTATTTAGCCACAACAGTTTACGTTCAGGTGATTATTATCTTGCATTATCTTTCGAAATTTTATGTAAGGTGTTATTGAGCAACACAATAAGAAACATAGCACACTATCCTTTATTTTAAGCGTGAAGCTAAAGGATCTTTGAAGGGTTCAACACTACTCACATTCATGGGACGATTTCCGCCACGATCGCATAGCCTTCCAAGCGATCCTTCGCATAATCCCAAGTCCAACAAGGCTTCAACGAACCAACCATCTATCATAAGGCATCTTGCGGGTCGGGGTACTTCAATATATACTACTCAGAAAAAGTTTCGTTCTCGAAACTCAAAACAAAACTCATCTCCAAAACTTCAACCGACTTTTTATGAAACTTCTCAACGATCAACTTGTACTATTAAACATTTCTCCGCAATCTCCCGATTGATCTCAAGTAATGTACCGTTTCGTTACATTATCTCAATTGATTCAAAATAGTTTATCATCTTTGATCTATCCTCCAACACTCGCGCAATTCTTAGCACATAATAATCCTCCCCGTGGCTTCGTTTGAATTCAGCATATCACTTAGTTGGAATCATACACATATTTTAGGCGTCCCCGAAATACATGCACTTCAGCCAAGTTCAATGATAGAGAAAACGAACGAGCTACGGTGTAACTTCTTTTCCGAACATCAGTAATTCTCTTTTTGAGCATCTCTTATAATCCCACTTGTTTATTCAATATCCCAACCAACTAATAACACAATAGATGTTGCCAATTCCAACTCGATAAATTTTCCACAATCGATCCAAAATTTTCCAAAGTATTCTGGTTTAGATGTATCAAGTATTCCTTTCAAGTTCATTGTCATCCATGCCACCAAAGTTGATAAATCTTATAGCCACATTTCATTTCGATATTTGATTCTTATCGATTAAATCTTATACTCATCATCGTTCACATCCATACACTTTATTTGCAACTTGTAAATTTTCTGATCATAATCCATCTTCCAAATCGTACCATCCATCAAATTGTACCACCATTCCACTCTAGTTACATTTCTCGCTGTACTCCAACATTTTCTTGTATTGATCAAGCCAACATATTATCCTCTCGCATAAGCAACTCTCATATTCCAGTAACATTAATCCCAAGGGTCATTGCTATTCACATTTACTCTCGCCGATCTCGGCTACATGCACTATCCCATTCCGTCATTACACATTTTATCAATTCTGATCCGATCAATAAAATTATTCCACCTGTCTCAAAGCACTATCATCAATTTTACATAGCTCAATATTAATCAACCAAATCTAACCAGTTCCAACAATTTCTAGCATTCCAACAAAGACAACTCAATTTCCGACGTTCTAACAAGGCAACCAAATTTTTGAAACCAACATGATCCGTCATCCCATCCAATATTATAACATCAAATTTCCCAATATCCATTCCATTCCGAAGCCTACCTTCCAACATATCCTACTCATTCCGACTAAACACACGCAACATCAATAGGGACATCCTACGGTTTTCCAACAGTCAACTTAGCATTCAGTCAAGTCTCTATGGTCAGCTAATCTAAGCTAAACCAAACATTCAGCTAACTCATATGAGATGGATAGCTATCAGGGACATACTTATCTCTTAACTTAGAGGCAACCAATTCTCATCATATGGCAACTCTATGGTCTAACCAACTTAGGGACATGGGACACCACCCCAATCCTATATACTTATTCCCATTACGGACAACTGAAAAACATAGCCAACCAATCTGAAACTTAAGCATCCAACAACATTCTAGGCAACCAACCGACACTCTAGGCAACCAACCGACATTCTGGGAAACCAACCAACACTCTAGGCAACCAACCAACATTCTAGGCAACCAGCCAACAATCTAGAGTCAAGTCTTTCTACCCGTACTCATTCTCGGGTCATACCCAACGAAGTCTCATTCTAGACTTACTCGCGACCGACAAAATCTATCCAACAACTCTATCCAACAATTCTATCCCACAATTCTATCCCACAATTCTTATGGTCAATCCGAAGCTATCATATAAAACTTATCAATCGAATATCCATACTTTTAATTTCCACTTGCATAGACATAGCATCACTTGTTCAATCCAACTTGTATCCTCATATCGTACTCAAATGTCTATTCAATCGGGTCAACTATCTCGAGTCATCATCCGACGTTGCTATCTCAATAGTTTATCACTTACGATCCCTTTCCTACGGTCTCTTTGCGACATATTCGTTTCCCACATTCTTAGATCGTCGATACGGTCTGTACTCCTTAACCAACAAATAAGGCAACTACATAATCGTATTTCTTTCGAGGCATCATTTATAAATTTTCTAGCACCAACACGGTCATATCTCAACAATTCACGTTAACCATCAATATTCGTTTTGTATCATCTTCTTGTGATATCATAAGAAGATTTACTATTCATACACCGATCCAATCTCTATAGCACCAATCATCTAGCATTTGTACTTTGATCATCCAACTGAATATGACATAACTTAATTAGCTAAGTCATAATCCCACAATTCTATATTCCACCAAACTTGTTATTCATGCGATAACATCATCTACCGACAGGGTCTATTACATATCGCTGCATCTCGATACTTATTTATTTTCCAGCCATTCGACTCTCATAAGGAACATCTACCCTTCATGCATTAAGGAACAAGTACCCATTCTCTATGCTTCAAAATAGTCAAGGGTCATAACTTGTTAATTTGGGACACATCAATTTCTTTCAAGCACACTGCACCATGTGCTAAGATCATCTATTCCTCAATCCCATCCTCAATCTTTTTGGTCGTTGATGCAACTCTCTGCATCTTCTAAATCATTCGTAACATCCCGATAAGCATCTAACATCACCATCAATTCTGTCGATATCCAGCATAAAATTTCTTTTACTCAATTCCAACATCGTTCAATATTCGGTCCACAGTTGTTCTCGCAAAATCTTTCAATAGCAACATCACACCATCATTACTAAGCCTACAATCCTTTTACCCAACTGATTCAAGTACTCGCCTGAATCTGAAATTCGTTTCCTTCCCAACTAAGGTAATCATTTCATATTCTCAATTCTCTTATTATCCAACATAATGCTAACCGACAAGTCTAGCGATGGTTCATCTGAACACATCAAAATCTCACAACGGGTCATCCAACTTAACAATCAGAGGACACACCTAGCCGTCATGTATCAATCATAAACTCAGCCATGATTCGATACCACCCAATACCTTAATAGGTAAGGCAATCACAAAATCATAAACACATCAAGGGTCAAGGGACATCTTATCACGACGAGGGTATATATAATATACCACTAAGAGCTCAAGCCATTCCCAACATAATATTTCTCGCATCAAACCAACGTCCAATATGGACAATCCATCCTGCAGTGGTTATGCTGACCACAAATACCGACTCATGATTCTGTCGATTCCTATTCACTGAAATCCATGCACATTCTGTTCTAACATACCAAGCCATCATCCACTGTCGATTGCTGCATAACAATTGACTCCATGAATCCCACACATAAGACATCCAGCATACATCACAAACTTATTAACGTATCGTATCATTGTTATTCTTTTTGGTATCTTTTTTAGAAATTCAACAAAGCACACATATCACAGCCTACATATTTAGACTTATTGTATGGAACACCCAGTGAGAGGTTAGAATGATCAACGGACTTTCAGTCAAGGAAACAACTTACAATAGTTTAGAAGCAACACAGAATAATCGTAGAAGCACTATGAGTCATCATAGAGGCAACTTTGATTTCATTGCGGAAGCAACTTTGAGTATTCGCGGAAGCAACTTTGATTCACCACAGGAGCAACTTTGAATAGTCGCATAAACAATCTTTGAATCATTGCGATTAGAATCATCTTAGTAGCAACATTGATTCGAAATAAATCGAATAGGAATCCAAGGACGTAAAGTAGTGCTCTGATTCCATTATGTCACATCCCGATCCAGGAGGATCGAAAACTAGCCACTGGGCATGATGCCGTACAAGTCTAGATTGCACTTGTACAAGGCAAAACTATTACAGTTCTTGGTATTTCTCAGAAAATATCGACAACACAGCAAAACCAAGCAGATAAATTGAAGTCACACAAATTATGAAGAAATATATCTCTTTATTGATAATCAAAATGGATTACAAGACTTGCAGCGGAATACAGAGTTTACAACTGATTACAAGGCTCTTAAATAGCAAACTGAATGTATACACTTGCCCTTTAGGCTACAACTGAATATACCGACTTCTTTACAATAACTTGCCAATTTGGCTACAATCTCACTGGTACAACTGAGTTCTACTGTTCCATACATTATGTCCCGTATAGCAGAAGACATCGTCTTGAAAGAAGAGCCTCTGCACACCCATCCGATTCATCGATGCCAATCACTGATTGACAGGATTTCCCCCAAGCAAACACCTGTAGTATTGCCCACAACGTGGGTCAGTACATCATCATTGTACTGGCGAGCGGTGCTGGCCCAACTCACCTAAGAAGACAACACTAAGTAATCATGTTATAGAACATTATTAAGAGTGGTCTTTCTCGTTGCCTTAGGGTCAATTTCATGTTATAGCCGACAAGAAGTAAAGCATGCAAATCTCATAGCCAACATAATTTAATGCATACTGTTATCACCCTTTGGTGATTCTTACCCACGGTCGTGTAGCCATCCATGTACATTTATAATACTTACTCTGCCTGCACAAGACATTGTTAGAAACAATATCATGATTCAATATAAATATCACCGTTCAGGTGATTCTTACCAACAGCCGACATCCTTCCCTGTATTTGACTAATAACTTACTCTGCCTGCATAAGACATCATTAGCACTAGACCTATCTATATGAAGGTCACTGGCGATACGCCATCATGGACCGTCTTACAGGTATACAGCGCCCTTGCTAGTACAGATAGCTAGCCCCACTACAAGTCCTGTATACCGTGCTACTACTTCAGCACTGCTACTACTTCAGCATTGGTTTCCCCTAGGACGAACCGGGTTCCATGGCCCAGGAATACCGTTCGAGAAACCACCTTATCGACAAGTTGTCCATGACCATGCAACTATATGTAACTTATCTAAGAAGAAAACATATAATGTATGATAAGGAAAACTAAGTAATTCAGCCACCATTCTCATTCATATTGCCATCTAGCCATCTTGCCTTGAGCCAATGCACACATTATCATCTGCCCAATCTAGGGTCTTGGCGTAATCAATATTCTACATCGGCGACAGGATAATAGAATGTTGTTACCCAATCCTTTTTGCCACATCTTTGATACTATACATCTTTCCAACCAAACTCAGTGTACTCACCGCCCAATTCCTGGGACTTAGCATCTGTTTTAGCACATATTCATTCGAATACAATTCAAGCATACTCACTGCCCAGTTCTTGGATCTTAACATCTGTTTTAGCACACATTCATTCAAATGCAATTCAAGCATACTCACTGCCCAGTTCTTGGGTCTTAACATCTATTTTTCCATTTATTCATTGAGCCAAAGCTCGATATACTCACCGCCCAAGTATTTAGGACTTTGCCTTCACCTGTCATGCAATTCATCGCAACATCGTATAAGCATACAATTCATTTAGCCACAACAGTTTACGTTCAGGTGATTATTATCTTTCATTATCTTTCCAAATTCCATACAAGGTGTTATTGAGAAACACAATAAGAAATATAGCACACTATCCTTTATTTTAAGCGTGAAGCTAAAGGATCTTTGAAGGGTTCAACACTACTCACATTCATGGGACGATTTCTGCCACGATCGCATAGCCTTCCAAGCGATCCTTCGCATAATCCCAAGTCCAACAAGGCTTCATCGAACCAACCATCTATCATAAGGCGTCTTACGGGTCGGGGCACTACAATGTCGAACCTCATACTGCCCTCGAATCTGGCTAAAATTGCGAGTCTCCATAGGCCTCAACATAGTCAACCCCCAGCTGTTTAGCGAGTTAGAGCCCAATGATGAGAGCGTTATACTCCAAGGCATTATTGGTGTACGACACCATGACGAAATATGCGCAATTGATAACCAGACCGTTGGGAGTGATGAGGACGATCCCGACCCCTACGACAATATCACCCTTTGGTCCCATTTTCGAGGCTCCATCGAAAAACATGCACCAAATCGAGTTGTCTGAGGCTGTATTGGACTCTAAAAATTCGTCGGGGATCTCTTCATAGAGTCTTGATGTCTCTGGCATAAGATGTGCTGCCAAGAAATCTGCTAGCGCTTGGCCTTTGACTGCCTTTTACGAGACGAACACCGTATCATAAGGAGTCAGAAGGATTGCCCACGTAGCTAATCGTGAGTTTAATGCCCCTGGCTTTGTCATGAGGACTCTAAGGGGATTGACCCTGGACACGACATAGATTGTCTATACAGTCACATACTGTTGCGTCTTTTGGATGGGCAAAGAAAAGGGCGAGGCACTCTTTCTCAACAGGATTATACCGATATTCAGCTCCAATCATGGTTCGGCTGAGATAGTATATCGCCTATTCGTAGCCTTCACTGTTCTTTTGGGCTAGTAAGTCACCAAAAAATGGTCTATAGCTCGGATGTATTTCAGAAAGGGCTTTCCCACGACTGGTGCTACTAGTACGGGAGGACTAGTGAGGTACTTTTTGATGTCGTCGAACATGCGTTGGCATTCTTCGGTCCATACAAAGGAGACCCCTTATTTCATTAACTTGGTGAAGGGTTGACATTTATCGGATAGATTCGCTATGAATCTTCTGATATATGCCAAGCGCGCTTACAATCCTCGAAGCTCTCAGAGATTTCTTGGAGGAGCCATGTCCAGAATTGCTTTAGTCTTCTCTGGATCGATGTGAATCTCCTTTGTTGTAATAATGAAGCCCAAGAACTTGCCACTAGAAATGCCTAGGAAGGACTTGGTCTGATTTATCTTCAGTTGATGCGTTCGTATTAGATCGAACATCGTCCGTAGGTCGTCCAAGTGGTTGGAGTTGTCCTTGCTCTTAACGGCAATGTCATCGACATAATACTCCACCGTCTTCCAGAGATGCTTGTGGAATATCGTGCTCATAGCCCTCTAGTATGTTGCTCCCACATTCTTCAATCCAAAGGACATCACCGTGTAATAGTACACCCCTTTTGGAGTCTGGAATGCTGTATGTTTCTTGTCTTCGGGGAGAATATTGATCTAGTTGTAGCCAGAAAAACCATCCATGAAGGACATATGCTCGAAGGCACAAGTGTTGTCAATCATCACATCTGTGATCGGAAGGAAAAATTCATCCGTAGGACAAGCTGAATTGAGATCCCTGAAGTCTATGAAAATTTGTATCTTCCCGTTCTTCTTGGTGACCGGGATGACGTTTGCCACCCAATCTAGATGTTGCTCTTAATGGATGAAGCTACTCTCGATGAGTTTGTCGATTTCTTCCTCAATAGCATCCATGATGTTCGGGCAAAATCGATGCTGTTGTTGCTTAACAGGCTTGACGTTGGATAAGATGTTGAGGCGATGCATGGCAACCTGCGGGTCTAGACCCAGCATATCCTTGTAGTTCTAGGCAATGACGTCGATGTATTCTCGGATAAACTGCATCAGAGATTGCTTGTCTTCTTCTGTCAGACTCTTGCTGATGAAGATGGGCTTAGAGGAGGCCTCATTTTCCAATTCGACCTGGATGACTTCATCTTCTATGGGAGGTACGTGCTACTCGAAATGCCATTCCCATTGAGACCCTAGGCATTGATCCCAAAGTTCATCTTCGAAGTACTCGAACGCCTGGTCTTCATCTTTGACTGGTGGGCTTGTAGAGGCCATGTTAGCTGACATTATCCTTTTGAAGACCTGGCCAGTACTGGTATCGGAGTCCCAGGTTCATGAGTCAGAAGAGTGTGAGTGCATCATGACTTCTGTCCCCGAGTTTTCTCAAGTAGAAGTGGGCGTAATATAACTCAACCCCGGCGGGTGCGCTGGTAATAGTTTTGGGTCTTTCCCTTTGGAGCTCGAACCGTAAGGGAAGGCGCTGACCTTTACCATACGTGAGCCCTTTGTTGCTGTTTAGGTCATAACCCATCTTCTGTATAAGGTATTTGGCCTGAGTAGCGTAGCGGTAGAGCTGTATCTTGCCGCTGTCGAATTCTGGACCTTTGGGAGCTAATCGCTGAGGATACTCCACTCGACCAACGATGATGGGTTCCTCTTCTTTCTTCCTTGCTGGAACAAAAAATTAGGCACCCCAGGAGGGGACAACTTGGCTCGTATGGTTGGAGGTTGCCACTTGCATTTGCAGCTTACATAGAGAGATATCTAGGAAATATCTAGTATTCTAATATGCACAAGAGTAATTCGAAGACAACTTTCTATTAATAAAATGAGAGATTTTATCCCGAGGAATTACATTATCAAAATAGTGCGCTTCCATGTTGGCGTAAATGGAGTCTCCGAACTCCTCATCGGTGAGGACTAGGGCTGTCGAGGGAGGAGGACGAGGACGCTTCCCTTTTAGTTTGATCACCAAAGGGGTCGCGGTCGGAGACTCCTACGCCTTCATGGTTGGCCTTGGGGACCTCTGAGGTAGCCTTATTCGTATAGGCTCGTAGCCATCATCTGACGTTACTGAGGGAAAAGATGGTGCTCTACCTCGGAGCTTGACGACAAGACGCATAGACACCTTGGAGGGTCTTCCTTTTTGTCGAACCTTTAAAGGTTCTTCGGCAACTACTTTGCTTCCTGAGGCCATCTCTGCCTCATCATCAGCATCATTGCCCTCATCGTCCTAAGTGACTGACTTGTATAGATCAGCATCCGTACAGTAGGCTTCAATTCCCCGAAAAGGGTCGATGTCTGCGAACTCGGTCTTGATAGTCCCATCGCTGGATACGTACTTCATGCACCAATGGAGGGTAGAAGGAATGATCATGTATTCATGGATCCATGGTCGTCCCAATAACATGATGTAATTTATGCCAGTGTCGATGACATAGCAAGTCGGTTCGGTGTGGAGATCGCCGATTTGGCACCTCAAACGAATTTTGCCCAGAGGCTCGCTCTTTTTCGCATTGAAGCCGCTGATTGTTGTGTTTGATGTAGTCAGCCGATGCATCAGAATCCCTAGTATTTGGAGTAAACTCCTTGGGATGATGCTGAGAGAGGACCCCAGGTCGTCGTTGGATGCGATCGACTTTAATGGCACTGATATATCCTGTATAGTACAGAGGCCTATTATGCCGGTTGTTCTTCAGCAGCATGTCTTATTGGGTAAAGGTAATACTGGGGATCACTTCGACCATGTTGAGACAATGTGGACAGGCCGTAGGGTATTCCTTTGGTCGTCGCACCTGAGTGAGGAAGGACTCGGCGTTCTGCAAGGCTTTGCTGTGTGCATCCTGGGTCTCTTTGGAGAGACGGAGGATCTCAAAAAGTGACAATCTAGCCAGGGTGTTGGCTAGTTGCACCAGTATGTCAAAGTTGTAGGGTTTGATAGGCCCTACTGTCGAGTCTTTTTTGAGAGGCTTGTCAAAGTGAACCTTTTTTTTGCTTCTGCCTATCTGCGGTAGGAGTCTGAGACGGGCCTGCATCTGATACATCAGGAACATGGGTTGTAGTTGGTGAAGGTGCTGCCTCCTCTAGAGCCTGGTTCTCTTCTTGCCGCTGCACCGAACGAGTGGTCACCAAGGTATCACCGGTCGAAGCTGAGACCCTACAACATGTTCGGATCTTCTTCTATTTAACATAAAGGGTTGTAGGTGCCATCATGTTGGGAGTAAGGTCGGGGTGGACCCACATGACCTCGTCTTGTGGTATGGAGAATGGGATGAGCCCTTGAGCGTTGTCATGTGCTGGTGGAAGATTGACTACTTCCATTGTCGTCCTCGAGATGGGAAGGACCCCGTCCTGTGCCTCCATGGTTGGGAAACTTCCAAACTGGAGAGTAACCATGTTAGCCGTGACAATCTTTTCTTCACAGTCAAGTGATATGACTTTAGAGTCGATGAGACGCTGAATCTGTTCTTTCAACACGTAGCAAACTCGTGTTGAATGGTGGACATACTAATGATAATGGTAGTATTTAGGGTTTTCCACCTTCCCCACTTCGTCGGAGCTCTTTAGTGTTGGGAGAGATAGCTTGCCACTCTTCGTCAGCATATTGAAGAGTTCCAACTTATCCTCTTCGTTGAAGGAGTAAGTCTTCCTCGACTTCTGTGCTTCTGCAGACTTGGGGTTCATGGTTATCGACCTTTGAAGATGTTAATGGTCATGACTTGCTTGCCTTTTTCGTTCTTGGAATTGTTGCTAGACGAACACCTTCCCTTGTCTTCGAGAGAAGGAAAGTTCAATCACAGGAGCTGCGCGTCCTGGGCTTTCCTTTGTGCCACATCCACCTCTGTAATGAAAGGCGTCCACTTTGTGCAAGGAGCATTGTACCACAATTTTATCGCAGACAGCATGTTCCTGCGGCATGAGTCCATAAGCATGGGCTCGGGCATACCAGGCGGTAGCCTTAAGGCTGCCTGACGCAAGCGCTCAACGTATGCGCGGACAGGATCCTTCTCTCTCTGGACGACCTCCATGAGAGTTGAAATTGTCATGCCCATCCCTCCTTCATAAAATCGATCTACGAATAGATTTTTTAGGTCCTCGAACGATGAAATACAGTCGTCCGGAAGGCTGGAGAACCATTCATAAGCTACCCCCTGCAGAGCTCCTATGAAGATGTTGGTAAGGAGGGCGTCATCCTTCGGCAAGTGCCCTGTCATTGAGGTAAAGTACCTCAAGTATCATCGGGGAGACTCCTTTTTCTCATAGTACGTGAGCGTCTACAGATTATACTTGGAAGGATAAACTACATTGTCCCACTCGGCAGGATATGGCTGTCGAATCCCCATCTTCCAGAGTGCTGCTTGGTTCTCTTTGGCATCATAGCGAGCATACAATTCGTTTATGTCCTACTGTATCTCAGTTGACATTACCGGGCCTGTAGTCGATGGAGTAGACGATGATGGTCCCGCCTGATGGACATCAGACAGTTTGCTGGATCCATCATTGGCTGATGGACCAGACGTACGTGTGGAGACAGTAGGTACCAAATTCCCCTTGATCTCTAGCATGAGGGAAGACAAAGTCTTTATTGTGGAAATTAACGTATCTAGGCTCGTCTCGAGAGCTTCGATGCATTTTAGCTGGTTAGGCGCTTTGCTATTGTCTGCCTCATCACCCTCGGCCATAAATACGGACCTTATGTGTGGATGGATAGAAAGGACACTAGATCTTTCGCTCTCGGGCTCAGATGTCCGAGCCTTGTCGTCCTGACGATAGACTGGGAGGTTACGGTCTTCCTCAAACTCATTATGGTTGCTACTCCAGTCTGGTGGCTAGCTGCGCCTGTGGAGGCATCAGTATCGTATGGCCCCTCCTCAGATTGGAATGCGACGTTGTCATGAATAGTAGGAAGTTGGCTACCCCCAGCATCTGACGTGGCACCTAATGGAGATTTGGAACGTGTGCCTTGGAACACACCTGTGTTGGGTACCTTTGCTTTGCTGCTTTCGGGCCGCTTCTTGGGCTTGGTGGCCGATACAGGAGGATTCTTAGATGACTTCTTGAGAGTCTTAGAACCATGCGCCATGTTGAACGTGGCGACACGGAGTTCATCTTCTCTCTTGCTCGCCGACCCCTTGTTGAGTCTCTGGCGTGCAGTCGACGTAGGTTGAAGTCATTGGAAGACGGAGTGCCTCCTCGGTGGTAGTACAGCCGTCTGTTGACAACAACAGTTGATGGTAATCTGGGTATAAGGATGCCTTGATTTAGGCATGCCCTGCCCGCCGATTCTTCTTCTGCTTGGGACAACACTAGGTCTTCCGTCGTGGTACCTCCGTTATACGTACAGGGAAGCTGCCCGTAGCAACTATTAGAGAGGGTCTGGCGAGGCAGACTCCTATCATGATTGTAGGAACACTCACATGAGTCTCTCTCTACGGGATGTACCCCCTGGCTTGTATCACGTACAGGAGTGTTCAAGCGACTGAAGGGTTAAACTGGTTGAGGCATCGGAGCACGGGGACCAGTCTTGGTTACTTCCCATCGGCCGCGCGTGTGACTATCAACGCGGGCCTTTGGTCGACCATAGGTATGGTACATTTGTTGCACGAGGCACGTACTGCCTTCGATTTCTTTCTACTACCCCTAGTGGGTGTATATTATTAAGAATCCAATGAAGGCTCTCCTGATGAGATGGCAATTCTGTCGAAGACGGATTTTCTCGCCGGTAATGCTCCCGTTGTGAGGGGTTGAACCGGCGTGCGCTTCCTTCAGTGATGTGCCTTCGTCAGGCCCGCTATAGAGACACCGTCTTCCTCGCTATACTTTCCCAGGGTGGGAGACGAGCGAGGAGATATGGCTGTTGCAGTCGAAATCTTCTTTAGAGCTTCAGTATTGAGGGGGTTCTGGATCGCAGTTCCCTCCAACTTGTTGCTCGTCGCAGCCGCCTTGGGCCTCCAGACACCTCGAGTCTTCTTCAGTTTTACGAACCTTTTCGAAGGATTCAACTTCTCATTAGAAAGGAGATCTTTAAAAGTTTGTTGGTCGAAGCATACAACCAACATCTTCTGGAAATATCCCAGTAAGTTGTCGTCAGATTGCGTCACCATCTTCTCGTTTGAGAAGAAGGTAGTCCCCAACAGAGTCACCATTTTGTTTGACATCACAAAAGGTTGAACGAACTTTTTGTTTATTGATCATAAAACACCAGTGTACAAAGAAGAAAGTCCTAAAAAATATATTCTATGTACAAGGGAAAGAGTTTCTGGGAAAGTGTGACGATGGAGATCGAGCATTACAGCAGCTCCTTTACTCCATTGACGATCTGACGACGGGTTGAACTTGCTTCGACTTTCTGATGCCTTTGATGGAACTTTAGGGCTGCCGATCAAGAGGATGTCTGGAGCTGGAGATTTGATGTTCGGTGGTCTTCTCTCTTTGTTGAAGGAAAACTCCTTCTATTTATAGGGGAATAGCCACACATGGGATGTACATTCTGGTTTTAAGTTAGGAAGGAATGTGTCGTTATTGCACGATGTCGGCTTCTGCGATGCTGACACGTGGCGGACATTGATATTTTCTTCAATCGAGTTCTCTGGTAGTTATCAAAATAACCGAAGGAAGAGGTACGTGGCATGTGCCGATTTGCTTGTTCGGATACAGCCAAGTAAATCTAAGGATTTTATCTCAGGTTTGGATTCTGATTGATCCTCGTCTAAGATTTAATCAATTTGATAAGATATCAATCTTGATTAATCCCAATCTTATCTTTGAGAAAGTCGATTTTGGCAAACTGACTGGGTGGGACCATCCTTTCTGCACCTCTAACGAGGTCTGAGTACTGCTGCCCTTCTGGGTTGACGAGTAGACAGTTCTTCTGGAAACAACGGAGCCTCCGTGCTTTCAGGCGACGAGTGGACGATGCTTCGAAGGCGATGGAGCCTTTGTGCGTATGAGCAAACGAGAAGGCTGTGTTTCGAGCGACAAAGTCACTGTGCTTTTGGGTGACGAGAAGGCTTGTGCTTCAGGTTGACGAGGTTACTGTGCTTTTGGAGCGGCAGGCGGACTTGTGTTGAATGCAATGGTATCTCCCTAGTCTCTAACGAAAGGTAATTGAGCTTCTGGATCGGAGCAAAGTTCTGCGCCGTTGGAGTTGAGGTGGTGTGAAAACATCACCAGTCTACGCCTGAGGTTGGCATAGGAGTGTAGCTGCGCCTCTGGATTGAAGGCATTAGCTTTGAATCTTCTTTTAAAGAGCAATTAATGAACGATTCCCTCTTAATTGCCACCTTTACTTGGGAAATTTCAAGGGGTCCTAGGATAGTCTAGGACTTAGTCGAATGAACTTTATTTAATGAGGTTCATCGTGCTGAGTCCTAGGTTCATCCCATTAATGTGGGAACTTTGACCGTCGACCATGTAGCCTATATTTTGGACCACTCCATTCCTATATAAAGGGGGATTTTCTTCTGAAGAGTCACGTCTTCTTCTTCTTCTTGTCCTTCAACACCATGCCAAGTCTAGACTTAGCTTCGAGCGGCGGTTGGCCTTGCCTAAGTCAGTTTTTGGTTGAGGATTCCTTCGTTCAAAGGGGCTATGCCTTCGTAGAAGAACCGTTGATGAGCCTCGGAACATGTTGGAACGATTCTCATAAGGAGTTCGAACCTGGGCGACGCCTGGGAGGTCTTGGAGGTCCTGACGACCTAGCTTGTAGGTAGATGGCCAACCCGGAGAGCCACAGGTTGTGCTCTTCCCTGTATTATGGTCTAGAAGATCCTCGGAAGCTGATGCCCGTTTGAAAAAGGGCCTTCCTACTGTGCTATGGCCTGAGCTTTCGGCGGGCCAATTGCTGCTTCCGAAAGTGCTGCACGTCTTGAGGGGAAAAGCTGTGGTGGAGACTTTGATGGAGGCTGTATTCACATCTTCTATGCAAAGTGCCTCTCTCCAAGACGATCACATTCTGAAGAGTTACCCCGACGTAGATCCGTAGGAGTTTTCAATTCGGCACATATAATCACAAAGTCTTTTGTAACAGATCCTTGTAATTATATCTTTATGCAGTCTTTTATGTAATCATGACGAGTCTGTAGCAGACTCTTATAGCTATGATTAATAAAAAAGAACTTCTGAGCTTTTCATCTATTTGTGACTTTTGTCTTTGCTGTTGGCGTGCTTGACCGCCTGTGCCTCTGCGCCTTGTATTATGCTGAGATTTTTCATGCTTCTACAGGGGGCACGAATGACTTGTGTGTTGAGGCACTCGTCGATACAGTTATCCTATAATCTTATGGCTTGCGCATCGAGGCGCTCGCCATTGTGGTATTTCGATGTTCAATAGCGACACGTGCATTTGATGCACATTTCATTTCAATTGTTCTATCTAGTGTTCGACATACACTACGTTCATCTTTCGATCGATGCCACGCCCGTGGTCTCGATAGGTTAACTTAGTATGCAACGATACATTTTACTTACGCATGAAGGAGTAGAAAAGAAGAGTCAAAGTCCTCCCACCTTAAGCCGATACGCCTTGTCGTTTTGTCGAGCCGATGCGGCTCGATATCATAACTTTGTTGGACGGCCAACTCTTATGACTTAACCATTCGAGCACTTCGTGCTTCATTGAATTATACGACCAATTTGGCTTACCGTGCCTATGCCTCAGTCCGTTGTGAGGCGATGATTTGGTTTTGCGGACACCATTGCAAATAAGGTAAAATGTCGACCTTTTATATTTTAGCGTAAAAGCATAGCCTGCACATTAAACCAACGAAAATCAGTATTCGTTCGAATCGGACTTGTGCGTTGCACCGATTCGATTTCTTAAAATCTTCGAACCGACTCAATCCTTTCTTTCGGGCTAACTTAAAACTTGTATCGAACTTACTCGATGCATTCCTCGGGTCAATGTAACTCTTTGCATTGATTCGCATCGAAACATATTTTGGGTCAACATAACTCTTTGAGTCAATGACTCATCGTAATGTACCGTGCATAGCGGGTCATTACAATATTGGGGCGAAAGCGTCACTGTTGCTGCTTGACAGGCTTAGCATTAGGTAAGATATTAAGTTTGTGCATTACGACTTGTGGGTCATGTTCGGGTTATATACTAAAGGCATCACTTTTATATTAACTTTATTTTCTTAAATTTTGAATGAGAATCATATAGGTAAATGTTTGCATATTATATTTGTTGCAAGTGATAATGCAAGTGTCTGATATTCTATATTGTAGATAATATGTTGTGTAGTATCACACAGAAGATCATATTATCAGTTTCCTATGGAATATATAAATAGTTCACCACCTAGATGGACTTTGACAATCCATTAGAAAGGTTGTAGTATAATATGGTATTAGTCTATCTCGGCTATAGGTTTACACTAGTACACTTTCTATGTATTGAACATGACCACTTGAGGTTGTTCTCTATGTACTGACTACATAAGGGAACAAACACCTCCGTTATTATGGATGCTTGTGCTCTTAAAGTAGATATAATAACATACATGTATATACAGTGTGCATTACTTTGACTCATAAAAAAGTGAGATTCATTATGGGTCAACAACCTCTATGAATTGGGTTATAACATTGCATTTATGATGGACTGTTGATTATAAAATGAATCCATATCTCAATACGTTGGGTTGATGATGTCCCCTTAAGAAGCTCATAAGGATTGTCACGTAAACTCTGCAGGTGGATTATATCCGACATGACAAATAAAGTTGAGTGGTAATACTTAAGGATAAAAGATGTCGATCAATATAGTTGTCAGTAACTTAATTTGGTCGACGGATATCAGATATCTTAACATGGGGAGCAAATGAACTTATAATAAAAGGAACCCATAATCATAATTTGGGATTAGGAAGGTAGTGCAACAATAGCTCTTTAGTGGACCGAGCTATTGTTAATGGGCCTGGGTTGTGTGTTTGGGCTGAACACGGGATACCCAGATCCGTTAGGAGATCTAACCCTAATTTCTCCTCACGGTCCCTGCCGTAGCCATATATATATCCTCTATTCTCTGGCCGTCAAGATCTCATCAAAAATAAGAAGCTTTCTCTAAATTTGTGATTCATGAAAGAAAAGAAAGGGAGGGCTGCCAAGGAAAAGAAAAGGTTGGGAGATCGTCGCCCACACGACATCCAACCCAAGGAAAGAATATGTACAGAAGATCTTGGGGTCATGACTGCTCGACGTTGCTGGAAAGTGTCTTCTTTTCTTCGTCGTAAGTATAATTCGTGAACCCTAGTTCCACTATGAAGGATTAGAACACATCTTAGATCTGTTAAACTTCCATCGATCAATGCGCACACCAAACTAGGGGCCCTGGGAATCCACATTCCATCAATTGGTATCCGAGCCATATTGGATCTGCGTATTGATTGATACATCCATGTTGTCCAATAAAACTTGTATTGTATAATAGTCGGTAGATGTAGATATGTTCTAACTCGGTTTTGCAGGCGTCTTAGATCCAACTATTATGGTCCAATGCATGTTTTGTTTGTATTGTTTTAAACCACGGACATGTTATGGATGTTGTTGTTTTTGTGGATGTAATTAAAGTGACTGTAGAAGCGTAAATAAAATTTGAAGACCAAATCAAGAAAATTAGATATTTATGCAAAGACAATTCCAAATTAGACTTTACGCAAAGGTCAAACTGAGTCAAACTCAAAACTCTATGCAAGGATTAAATTCAGACTTTACGCGAAGACAGTTTCACTCTCTAAGCGAAGAATTAGTTGTCCATGCTGTATTAAATGCACGAAGATACTGTTCTGACAGATTGATTTTCTGACAAAATAATTGCACATAAGTCAAGGAGTTTGTTATTTAGCGTGCCAATGAGTTGCTTTACGCTCAAGGAATAGCTTCTTCTTTACGCATAAAGATTTATTTGAGCTTTTTACGCTCAAGGCTATCTCAGCTACTCTTTTTGTGCGTAGAGTTTATTTGAGCCTTTACGCTCAAGGCTATTTTTAGCCGCTTTACGCAGGAAGCTTACTTTGAGCTATTTTACGCTCAGTCATGCCTAACAACATTCCTTACGTACAGTTTGTCCTGATTATGTGAGAACGTGGTTTTCTGACGTGGCCTTCATGCCACACTTCTCGAAGAACGTGTGTACGTGTTCTCCTTATTTTATTAGATTATGGGACATGTGTCAACATGCGTAGAGGCCAATCTCTGTACGTGGATGACAGTTATCCTAACAGCCTACGTAGAGATCCAATATTGGTGCTTTTTACGCACAGAAGATAGGCCTATATAAGAACTACAAGAAAAATGATGATTCTTGATGGTTTATAAGTTGATGGTCGTGAAAACCCATCAAGAAAATGGGTTATCTTGAAGAATTTAGCCTTACGTCAAGAAATGCCTTATTTTATGTTAATTTAGCAATCTTACAGCATAATAGTTAACGGTTTTAGAGGATCTGTTAAGAAACATCCTTTTATTTAGTGACGGTTCGGTAATGACCGTCAACTAATATATGCCTAAAAATGGCATGTTTTTTTAGCTGCCATTTTGGTAATTTTTTTGAAATGTAAATCTATATTGACGTTAGTCATTCCATTCCTCCTTATTTATTTCCCGATTCTTTCCTCTCCTTTCTATTTCTTCATCTCTCTCATCCACCAGCCGATGGAGAAGGAGACCTCGAATCTATATCTCCCTTCTCCTCTTCCTCCTCTACATCTCCATTCTTATATTATTCCTATTCCTCCTCCTTTCTTTTCTCCTATAGACCCAAAACCCTAATCTCCAAATCCACCTAATCTTGTCCCTAAATCCTAACCATACATCCATCGGAGAGAAGCATCGGGATGGTCATCACGGCCAGCGGAGCTAGGAAGCCCTCGACGAAGCTTCCGGAGGAGGTGAAGAAGAAGGGGGAACCGGATAAGGGTCCTGCGCTGTGTCGGCAGGAGTGGCTGCTGCACTCGAATCTGTCCCTGAACGTGTCATGCTCCTCGGACGCGTCGGTGGGCTCGTTCTGCAGTCGGAGGTGGAGCTGAAGGAGAACGGCTTCCGCAGCACGTGCCGTACCAAGCTGATCTGCACCATCGGGCCTGCCACGTGCGCCCCGGAGCAGCTCGAGGCCCTCGCCATCGGCAGGATGAACGTCGCCCGTGATTGGTTAAGCTCGAGGCCCTCGCTGTCGACGGGATCAACAGTACTCATAGCGCTATCATGCATTAATCATAGCGAAGCCTGAAGGTAACTCTGAATCTTCACCTATTTGTATGTCCATGTTGTCCGGACACCTTCCAGAATCAAATTTGATCATTAGGTTTGCTTGATTATTGTCATATGCCATTTGATACGACCCTTTAGCAAGGGCATATGCCATTTTATACTACCTTTTAGCAAGGGAATGAGGGATCATATTTGATATCCTTATATGGAAACAAAAGGCAGTTCAAAAAATTGTTTTAATAAATGGAGTTATCACAAGCCTTCTAATAAAGCTGAACTAGCTAACCAGTGGTTGCCTGGAACGTCGAATGTAAACAGAAATATGGTTTTGGGGGGTCCGGGTTTTTTAGGAATGCAATACGTTTATAAAGGACGTGGAACATTTTTGAGGAACACTCACACATATAAATGTATTGCATTCCTAAGAAATTTCTTAAGAATTCATTTGATCCCCAATTGATTTGGTCCGGGTTTCCACTATCAATTAAAGTACAATTCGGAGCATAATAAGTGTAAATCCCCAATTGATAGGCTAGCTTGTAAATTTTAGTTCCACACACGCGATATATGGGCGTGAGACTAGAAAGTTGGAGTGAACTCAATGAAGTTGGTGATTTGCATTGTGCAGATAAATCATTATGACAATGTAGCGTGTTGCTGCTTTTGGTTAATGATAGAAGAGACTTCAACTAGTAACGAAGTTGTTATTCTGAACATACATGAATCTGAAAGCTCCATATGTCATGGTTCCTGAATCCCAACGTAACACATCCAGTACTGGAATTGACCACAAAGAGCAGAGACATAGAAAACTTTAAGATACTGTTACAGTGCCCTTTTCTTTCCTCATTGAGACTGTCTTAAGACTGTTTGATGAAGGAACGTTGTTAGTATAATAAAACATGCCCATTGCATTATATTAAATCAGTTTTTGTATACTTTTAGACCACAATAATTCTGATAGTCATTACCCCAATATAAATGTTTCATTGTGCTTTTTGCTTTTGCTGGCACAATTTCTTAAACTCAACATTTCTACATTGGCATGTATCACCATAGTATCATTTGAAGTCAAATAACTTGATGTCTCATATAAATGAAAATTGTCATTTGCCACTTAATCTTCTATCTTGATTGTATGGAATGTCAAACCATTTTTGTATGCCAACAAATAAGGTTTTATCTGTGTTTATGACAGGCAACTCATCTTTTTGGTCTTGGTGATGAGTTCAGTGAGGCCGCAATGCTCGGTAAACTTGAGGGTATGAAGGATATCATTGAACAAGTAAACAGACAATTCAAGGATCCAGTAAGGTCACAAAACTTTAAAGAATCTCGATTAGTACTAAATTAACTAGCTATTTGGAAACATAATACAATTTCTTAACTAGCTAGTGTTTACACAATCAACATTTATTCACCTAGTCGGGTTAGTCAAACTGGATTTCACAAATGTAGTGTGCTGCAATTTGAAAATCACAATCACTAGTAATTTGAAGAATGCTTGTAGTCGTGATTGTAGTCGGTGCATTTGAAAATCATTTTCTACCGCAGTCTCCCACCTGCTATCAAAAGCTGCTTCTGCTGCCAGTTTTTAAAAAATAGCAGCAGTCCCAAACCAAGCCTAAGTTATATTGCACAGACATTATATATACATGTAGACTCTGTCTTCCTTGTTCAAAATGCAATTGCAAATATTTTATGCATGATTCAGCTGCACATACATTTATCCTGCTATGCGATGTGGTATGCTGACTTCTAATTTGTCCACAGGATGACCCAATTGCACTTGCACATACTTTGCTACCATTGTTATAACTTACAAGTGTTAGCTTAGATCCTTATGCTTGTTTTTAGTTACGTACTCCATCTACTAACTTATATTGCATGTACAATATACATATTACATACATTAGTATCACGTTGACCTAAAATGCATTTGGATATATTTTATTCAAGGTTCAGAATTCTGATATAGTTGAAGATGCTATGCAGCTCTTCAAATGTCTGTACAGGATAGTGCAAAGGATTCATCAAGCCAGACTGACATGAGCAACAAGGTGCTGGAGGACCAGTCATTTCTTTCATCTATCCTTAACTCGGTATTAATGCAAACTTATGAAATCATGGAATTACAGTTCATTAGATATTGTTTCCACTCCTTACATATTTCTCTGTTACATATAATGATTACTCTCAGCTTCCTGGAGTTGACCCAAATGACCCTTCAGTAAAAGACTTGTTGGCGTTGCAAGGGAAAACTGAGGTATTTTGGTGAATAAAACTTGATACACTACCTGGATTCTAATTTCTTGTTATGTTAGGTTGGTCAGGTTAGAATTTAATTGTTAATTTATATGTTGGTCACTTTAGAATTTAATTGTTTATTTGACATCAAAATACTAGTAGTGTTATCTTCTTCATCTTACTGAATCATTAGCTCATTTGTTTGTTTGCCAGGATTTACTTGTACAATATGAATTATCAATGCACTTACTGTATCAATAGCACAAACATTAAAAAAATGACGTTGTTTGGTCATGGATATGTTTTGGACATGAGAACAAAGAACATTACCATGTTTGTCATCAATGTCCCTGTAATTAGCAAATACAAGCATTTATTTGTGGTTAACTCTACCTTCCCAGAATGTTTAACTTCAAAAGTCTAGTTGAGTTGCTGAAAAGCTGTAAAGAAGAAAGTGATACATTATTTGCCATACATTTCCTAATTCATGTTACGATATAATATATTTTAATTAAATTTGTCTACCAGTCCTTTTCTAATAAATGTATTTCATGAGCAAATTTGAGTAAGCCACACCGTTCTCCCAAGTTTTTTCTTATTTGGAATATTTTCATGAGCTTATATGAGTAGACCATGCACCTTTCTGCTTTACATGATTTTTTTTGGTGTTACAAAATTACTGTTCTTAGCTATCTAGCTGATTACCAAATTTCATAATTTTCCTTCTTTTTCTTTTTTCAGACTGAAGAAAAGAAAAATGAAGATAATCCTGAAAACAAGAAGGAAAAATAGACGATGCCTAGAACCTGCTCGTGCCTGCTTGCTCTCTATGGTGAGATTTGAATTTAAACCTAACTGTATTGTTCTCTGGGTTGGGTTTCCTGTGAGTTATCTGGTCCAATGCTGCTGCAATAAAAGTGATCCTTTTCTCTGATATTATCTTTTTCTTATTTTCCTTGTTTGCCCCTTTCTTTATGCATGAAATAGAATACATCTTTATTGTATTGATGCTTAATGTCTTTCTTTCATTACACTTAACTGTATACATTGATACACTATTGTAAAAAGTTTAGCTAAAATTTTTACTGCATACATTGATACACTATTGTACTGCACATGGCTGATGCTCTAATCTTACACTACACTGACTATATTATATAGTGCACAATATTGAGAAAAATTAGCAAGCATTTTCATATAATGATGACAATGTCCTTCCTTTGAGAGTAGAACCACTATGGATGCCACAATGGATGCCTCAAGGCTAAATTTAGTTTTGTCCATTTATGCAAGAAACCCCATAACTCTGTTTACTTCACCATTCTCCAACAAGCTCCCTTAAGAATAGCATTAAGCATAACAGAATCTTAAGAGTATGTTACAACATCGGGTGACTACATCATTTCTTTTGCGTCAGCAACTCGTCCAGCTTGTACGTTAATAAGCCCTGATTTGAATCCTAGGTTTAACTTTCCCTCATGATAGAGCCCAAGCCAAGCCCTCCCTTTACTGCATTGTACTGATTTCATAAACCCCCAACTGGTTACTCCATTCAGTAGATAGTTTGATATGGACTTGTATGTTAAGTGTCTACATATGAAAAAGATAAAACTTCCAAACTGATCTAGTTCCGATAGATGAGTATGCATATATGTCTGTATGGACTTGTATGTTAAGTGTCTACATATGAAAAAGATAAAACTTCCAAACTGATCTAGTTCCCGTAGATGAGTATGCATATATGTCTGTATTTGGTGCATTTATTAAGTTCATGTCTACATCCATAATAGATTTGTAAGGACAATATTGTTCGCTTGTTTACTTATTGGTCAACAAGCTCATTAACATAAATTGGTAACTTGTGCACTTGTTCTCTTTTTCTCTCAGGAACTACATGGAAAATAAATGTTCTATGAATATGGGAGGGATGTGCACCGGCCGGGTTTGCTACATATCTTGGTTTTATTTGTATAATCTTCAGCTTTGGATGTTTAAGATGTATGGAAACTACATACTTTGGTTGGATATGTTTGTGGTTGGACAAGTGTTAGATGTTTATAGTTGGATGTATTGGAAGTTTGTGATGTATGAACAATATACAGCTTATTAATATAAAATTTTGATTTTGTAGTTATTTGATGTATGTTTATCTTCTGGATTATTGATATTATGTGTGTTCGATTAATATTATATAATTATAAATAGAATTTTTGCTATATAAAATTTAGCTTCTCTTGACGGTTATAAAACGTCAACAATTAACTCAATTCTGCTGCAAGAGGACTTTTCTTGACGGCTAATAGCCATCATCTAGGCCGGAGTCAAGAAAAGTTTTTGCCTACGTTGACGGTTTCTAGAACTACTATCTTGACGGCTAAAAACAGTCAAGAAAATTACTTAATATGACGGCAAAAAACCATCAAGAAAAGCCATGCCAGCGACCGTCAAAAAAAGGAGGGTTCTTTTCTTGACTCTGACCTAGTTAACGGATCTGCAACCGTCAAGATACCCATTTCTTAACGGGAAATCCCCGTCAAGAAAAGCCCTTATTCTTGTAGTGAAGGATCTCTTTTTTAAGGAAGAATGGACAAGATTTTGGAGACCATATACTTTCAGAGCAAAGTGATTTTCCAGAGTATTTCTCTTCAACTTTTCTTCAATAACAGAGTGAAGAAAAGCAGGAAAGCATTCGACTGTGCCATCAGTGCCAATTATGTCGATACCTTTCTGGTGACTTAGTTCTACCAGTTGTTTATTTCCAAGCAGTTTTCTTCATCATCATCGTGTGGTCCAAGGAACAAAGTGATCGCTCTCAGATCAGACTTCCATAGCAATACTTCCTAGAATTTACTTGTACTTTTGTACATTTTCTCTCATTTTCTTTCAAAAGCCTTAAGGGCATTTTGTTAAGTGAAACAAAATGGCGACTCTGCTGGGGACGACTTTCTCCTCTGACGAGAAAGCAATTGCTCAATACGACGATGTGTCGATTGGATCGACAAAGAAGACTCTGGTCGTTCAATTCGACCAGACTGCTTACGAAAAAATGCTCCAAACTGGGGGTAGTGCTCGCTGCTCTAATGTGCAAAAATCATTAAAGGTGCGCAAAGTTTGGATTCCTAAGTCCAAAGCACCCTATGATCTCTCTATTGTCTTTGAAGGCAAGGGAATTCTTCCCACTCCTATTATTGGGATTCCCGTCTGTGACGAGGCAGTTCTTGCTTTAGTGTTGCATTCTGTGCATAAATTTTAGTCTTCCGTCTGTGACGTGGTAGACAATCAGGTCTTGCGCTATACGTGTAAAGGCAAATCTCCCGTCTGTGATGCGGCAGATGTTCCTGTTTTGCGCTATACGCGTAAAGGCAAATCTCATGTCGGTGACATGGTAGATAAAGTTCACAATGGTGCTTTTGCATCTAAAGTGAACTTGCCTACACGCGTACAGCGTAAAAACAAGTCTCCTATGGCAGACAATTCTTTTGATTTATCCAAGGAGACAAGAAATGTTGGCAAAACTTCTGTTCTACGCCAACAATCTTCTAATGTTGCTTTATGCAAAGTGCCAAATCTTAAGATTACGCGCATGGCTGATGGTGTTCTCTGTGCACAAAAATCAACTCAAGAATTACACACACAACTCCAGGCACGTAAAAACACACAGCTTTGTTCTGCCAATGAAGCTAGTAACCTTCTTTTTACACAAGGGACTAAATATTTCTCTGTCCCAAATGTAAGAAAGAAAATGTTACCTTCCAATTCTTCAGATTTACGCGAGTTACTTGTACAAAAGCGTAAAAACAAAAAAATCTCCTGTGACACTCCCTCAAGAAAATTATCATTATGAATGTCACCAAATTGTGATCAAATGTTGTTGTTCTACTACTAAATGGTCAGTTTTCGACCGATTAAGCTATAATGTAACTCAACAACAAATTCATGACCAAGAACATGAGTTGTCCTATGCATCGGTTAATATGGCGTCTCATATCAATAGAGGATGACGTTCAAGACGCAATTTGACCCAGATTCCAAGTCAACAACTGTTCAATCGAATCTTTGACTCTTTTGAAGGAGTATATCCATATACTCGGTCAAGAAGTCAACGATCTTTAAATATGTATTCTTCAGATTCAGAGGCTGGGGGTACCCAGTATAGAGTCAGAAACTGATAGCGTTGATTCATATCTTTACACCAATCCCTCTGTATGTTCAAGAGAAGTAGAATCTTATGTTATCAGAGAAGAATATGAGATGTCTACTTCTCATACAGAATAATGTCTTTCTGCGGTGGAACAATCGCTAAAGGATATGCTTGTAATGATGCAAAATATACATCAGATAATAACGACTCAGGAAACAGTCCAACCGGAAGTGATAACACCGGAACAGGTGGCTGCGCAAACTCAAGATAGTCAAGGGGTTGACATACCTTTGCATAATCTGAGTCAAGAGCCTGTTATCAATCAAAACTCCGCATCTCCTTACCCTCTCATTCCGGAAGATGTATCACCTCTAGTAGGGGCTACGGTATATCTAACCACCATTCAATCAAATATACTCCCTCAAACTAGTGAAGCTATTCAAGCAGTTCGGGAGTTAAAAGCACAATTTGAAGTTCTTAAGAACAAAGATCAGCTCCAGAAGTTGGGGATTAAGCAACCTTATCCTCCCCATTGGAATGATGTACCCTTTCCTCCCAAATTCAAGCCACAATCTATGGTATTATATGATGGAAACGCTTCTCCAAGTCAATATATCAATTATTTTGATATTATGATTATGCATCTACAGAAGAATGATGCTCTTCTCACCCGAGTCTTCATTGGGTATTTGACGGGTACAACATACAATTGGTATCGTAGTCTACCCGATAATTGTATGTCGTCTTTTGATGAATTCAAAGCAATGTTTCTCTCTCGTTTCTATGAAGGAGGGATGGACATGAATATGTCCTCCTTAATAGAGCTTAAAAAAAGATAAAAAGGATACTCGGACGTTTATTGAACGTTTTCGACAGGCTATTTTGAAAATGCCTTCTGGTATGCCAGATTCAGCATTAATTGATACATGCAAAATGAATCTGCGACCAACCATCGCTGTTTTTACAGGCTCTCAATTCACAGATTGGGCCTCGTTCTTAGTCAGATTAATGGTGCTAGTGTTATCACATTAGATAGGAATCTTAGTGTAGTGCAGATTATAGCCTTCTAAGGTTTACTTCATCCAAAAAATTTGAGCATAACAACATCCTGTGATGATATACTCAGCCTCAGTAGTTGACAATGCTACAGAATTTTGCTTCTTGCTAAACCAAGAGACTAAGGCCTTTCCTAGGAAATGATACGTACCGCTGGTACTTTTACGGTCTACCTCGTATCCTGCAAAATCTGCATCCGAGTAACCTATCAGGTCAAAAGATTTGGTTTTAGGATACCACAGGCCGACTGTAGAAGTTCCTTTAAGGTATCTGAAGATATGCTTAACGGCACTTAAGTGTGATTCTTTAGGATTTGCTCTGATACCAATTGTAGGACCGTTGAGCACCTCTAGAGGGGGGTGAATAGAGTGTGTGTGTGTCTGTAGCTGAAAATAATCACCAATTTAAAAAATTAAGCTATAATTATGGCAGTAAATAAGAGACAGTAAATAAATGTAGCAAGAGATAGAGAGATCAAACTCAGTGACACAACGATGTATACTGGTATCCTTCTGAGAGGACTAATCCAATCTCGAGTACTCTTGCTCGATGTTAATCCACTAAGGCACAAGTTAAATGAGAGCTTGCAGTCACTTACAACACCGTGCTTGGTGACAAGTCCACGACCAACTTCACAACACTGTGCTTGGTGATGAGCGCACGACCGGCTCCACAACAAGGATAGTTGCTGTAAACTGGACAACCTCTTTATAACTTATGAATACCAAAAGACTCTAGATCGAAGTAGATATTATTGGCTTTTGGCTAAGAGAAGTATAGGTGTGATTTGAAAGCTTTTGATAAGGTGAAAACACTTTTTGAATAGAAGAGAAGATGAAGAATGAATGAGTGATTTGAAATAAAAAAACTTTCTCCTATTTATAGATATTTTTTGAGACCGAACTCGGGCAGAGTTCTGATGCAAATATTTTGCATATGTACGATTCTTACAGATTTGGACGCAACAGATATTTGAATTCATACTGACCAAACTCGGGCCGAACTCGGTTTGAGTTCTGTCTAGGAGAAATTCGAAATATTTGTCAAATTCTGTTTCAAACCTGATTTTGAACTTTTGGTAGAAATAAAATAGGAATAGGTAGGCTTTTTGGAATGTGGACTAAGATTAACCTAAGCCAGTATTACCTAGTCGATCTTACAATTTATATCCTAGATTTAATAAAGGTAAAATATAGAATAAATTGTAAAAAGACTTAGACTGGATCCCAAATGAAAGTAATCTTCAGATTGATGAAATGTATATGCTTGATGATGCAATACGACGCTTGTTGATATTGATTTCAGACGTCCTGAAATGGTTAGCAGCAGTTCGTATATTTTGTGTATTGACTTTAAGGTTAGTCGATTATTAAAATCGGGTGGGACCATGGAATGGGCCAACAATCTTCCCCATTTTGATAATTGACAAACTTGAGTCTATACAAAATATATCTAAGAAATAGAATAAACAAATAAAATGTACCTGAATAAAACATGGTTGGTTTTGTTTTGGATTGTATGCGTTTGGATTTATTTTTGATTGGTATGTACTCTTTCTCTCCCTTTGTCAAGAGAAAAATGACTTTGGCACCCCTGTAATATGTGAAGCCAACAATTTACAACACAAACAGACAAAGTGAAGCTAAAGAGATACATAAAAAGATAGCAAGTACTGAAATAAACTTGAATGTCATGCATAACAATGTCTCACTAAAAAAATACAACCATAAAGTGCTAAAAAATAATATCTAACTAATAAGTTTAGACATAACAGAAAGCAAACTACATCATAGCATAGATCATCATCTAGCATCCTATCCACTATCCATCAGCTGAGTCCGCATCACATAGTAGGGTCATCACTGCCAGGAGCATCCGGAGGAAAGTAAGCTGCAGTAGGATCAAAGTAAGAAAAAGACGTCTCATCTCCGAACCTAGGACCTGGGAAGCCTGGGTGAGGAAGGATAGTAACTGGATGCGCTGGGTCCAGAGAGAGACTCCAGTGAAGATCAGCAATCCCATTCCGTAATACCTGAGCCTGGTAGATGTGGCGAAACTCTGAGTCGAGATAGCTTTGATGACGTTGCGCAGAAAGGGCAACAAAGTCATCAAACCTCTGATAGAATCCTGGATCAAATCCCGGAGCAGGGGCTGGAACAGGAGCAGCATCAGGAGGAGGAGCCTCAGCATCAGTATCTGGAGCAGGCTGAGCTCCAGCAGGAAGAGGTGGAGTAGGATATCTACGAGATCTGGTAAGCTCTATGGGAGTGGAAGAGTAGGCACAAGTTTAAAGATCAATATCAAACCTGCGAAAGATAGAGGCCAAATGCATAGGATAGATCAGGTTGTGTCCTGTATTTTTACAGTTCGGCATCCAGGCCATCATGATATTTG
This sequence comes from Iris pallida, assembly GCA_029216955.1. NCBI lineage: Eukaryota > Viridiplantae > Streptophyta > Magnoliopsida > Asparagales > Iridaceae > Iris > Iris pallida. The sequence continues at coordinate 3,854,942 of JANAVB010022800.1, forward strand.
GAATAGAGAAAGGAATACCAAAATGGATATGGTACGTAGCAGATAGCTCTAAGAAAGTGATCTCATCAGAAGATCCTTTCTTTGGAAGGAGAACAGAGAAAATAAAACGATGGAGTTCATAGAAATTTTGGTTAAGGTCTTTTGAGAAGACTCTTTTAGGAACAGGGTGTGGATGACAAATCAGTTCCTTGAAAGAGTTAAAAGTGACATCTTCTGAAAATTGAATATGGTGAATATCAACAAGAGCTTCACCTACATCAGGAACATGAAAGTATTCGCTGATTTCAGTGGCGCTGAACTCCAATTCTTGCCCGACAATGCAAGAATGAAAGTTTTCGTTTTGTTTTACCTGCAAGCTACAGTAAAATATTCGGACAGCGTTGTCAAAAATGTTTTCGGCCACTTCAAAGAAGTCTCGGTAGCCTAGATGGTCGAACGTAGAAGCATATTCATTAAAAATAGTAAAGTTAACAAAAGCTCCAGCACAAATTTTGCGACCGAAAAATGAGTCAAACCATAGGTCAGAATATTCCTTATCAGAAAATAAGCCAGAGTCAAAATCATCTGAGCCTACTGGTCTGGCTAGACTTAAAAGGCTAGTAGGAACATAGTCAGACGAGGAAGATCCAGCTTGTGAAGGATCAACCGATCGTCGCTGATGTTTGGGAGCCATGGATGAAAAAGAAACGAAATAAAAGTACCTTGAAAGAGGAGGAAGAAGATGAAATTGATGCCCACTGGAACTCCTAGAATACTTGGAAAGAAGAGTAGGAAGGAGTTTATGGGTGTAGTAGAAGGATTTCTCGAATTGTTGTGTGGAAACAATGAGAAGAATAGGAATTTATAAAGGGTTTAGGGCCGGCTGTTCGATTCTGGAAGGTGAACAGCGTCGACCGAGCTCGGTCCGAGTTCGGTCAGAACTCGGTCAGAGTTCGGACCGAGTTCGGTTACTTGCATTTCCGAGGTAATAAGTGCAGTTTTGGTAGTTGAATTATAACTTTATGGCTTTTGACTCCTATATTTAATAATGTGTATTATTTTTGGGTTAGCTGTAGAGGAACTGTCCCAGCTAATGGAGGTTCACCGGGGAACTCTTAAATACTGCTTCGCTTCGACCGTAGTCGTGGTGACAGACAGACCCTTTTTAGGCTTGTACCCCAAAATAATTTCAGTTAAATAAATTTCAAAGTTTCAAGTCATAAAATCAAATTTAATTACCATACTACACAATGAATCTAAAAATTCAAGTATACCGAGCTCTCGCCTCATTATGTTAAAACGATCTTCAGCTAGTGGTTTTGTGAAAATGTCTGCTAGTTGATGATCTGTGTCAATAAACTCTAAACAGATATCCCCGTGTTGTTGGTGATCACGTAAAAAGTGATGACGTATCTCAATGTATTTTGTGCGTGAGTGACAAACAGGGTTCTTAGTCAGATTAATGGTGCTAGTGTTATCACAATAGACAGGAATCTTAGTGTAGTACAGATTGTAGTCTTCTAAGGTTTGCTTCATCTACAAAATTTGAGTACAGCAACGTTCTGCGGTGATATACTCAGCCTCAGTAGTTGACAATGCTATGGAATTTTGCTTCTTGCTAAACCAAGAGACTAAGGCCTTTCCTAGGAAATGATACGTACCGTTGGTACTTTTACGGTCTACCTCGTATCCTGCAAAATCTGCATCCGAGTAACCTATCAGGTCAAAAGATTTGGTTTTAGGATACCACAGGCCGACTGTAGAAGTTCCTTTAAGGTATCTGAAGATATGCTTAACGGCACTTAAGTGTGATTCTTTAGGATTTGCTCTGATACCAATTGTAGGACCGTTGAGCACCTCTAGAGGGGGGTGAATAGAGTGTGTGTGTGTGTGTGCAGCAGAAAATAATCACCAATTTAAAAAATTAAGCTATAATTATGGCAGTAAATAAGTGACAGTAAATAAATGTAGCAAGAGATAGAGAGATCAAACTCAGTAACACAACGATGTATACTGGTATCCCTCTGAGAGGAGTAATCCAGTCTCGAGTACTCTTGCTCGACGTTAATCCACTAAGGCACAAGCTAAATGAGAGCTTGCAGTCTCTTACAACACCGTGCTTGGTGACAAGTGCACGACCAACTTAACAACATCGTGTTTGGTGACGAGCGCACAACCGGCTCCACAACAAAGATAGTTGCTGTAAACTGAACAACCTCTTTACAACTCTTGAATACCAAAAGACTCTAGATCGAAGTAGATATTATTGGCTTTTGGCTAAGAGAAGTATAGGTGTGATTTGAAAGCTTTTGATCAAGTGAAAATACTTTTTGAATAGAAGAGAAGATGAAGAATGAATGAGCGATTTGAAATAAAAAAAACTTTTTTCTATTTATAGGTATTTTCTGAGACCGAAATTGGGCATATTTCTAGCAGAGTTATGATGCAAATATTTTGCATATGTATGTTGCTTGCAGATCTGGAGGCAACGGATATTTGAATTCAAACTGACCGAACTCGGTTAGAGTTCGGACCGAACTCGGTTAGAGTTCGGACCGAACTCGGGCCGAACTCGGTTTGAGTTCTGTCTAGGAGAAATACGAAATATTTGTCAAATTCTGTTTCTAAACTGATTTTAAACTTTTGGTAGAAATAAAATAGGAATAGGTAGGCTTTTTAGAAATATGGACTGAGATTAACCAAAGCCAGTATTACCTAGTCGATCTTACAATTTAAGTCCTAGACTCAATAAAGATAAAATACAGAATAAATTATAAAATGGCTTGGACTAGATCCCAAATGAAAGTAATCTTCAGATTGATGAAATGTATATGCTTGATGATGCAATACGATGCTTGTTGATATTGATTTCAGACGTCCTAAAATGGTTAGCAGCAGTTCGTATATTTTGTGTATCGACTTTAAGGTTATGTCGATTATTAAAATCAGGTGGGACCATGGAATGGGCCAACAATCTCCCCCATTTTGATAATTGACAAACTTGAGTCTATACCAAAATATATCTAAGAAATAGAATAAACAAATAAAATATACCTGAACAAAACATGGTTGGTTTTGTTTTGGATTGTATGCTTTTGGATTTGTTTTTGATTGGTATGTACTCTTTCTTCCCCTTTGTCAATAGAAAAATGACTTTGGCTCCCCTGTAATATGTGAAGCCAACAATTTACAACATAAATAGACAAAGTGAAGCTAAAGAGATACATAAAAAGATAACAAGTACTGAAATAAACTTGAATGTCATGCATAACAATGTCTCACTAAAAAAATACAATCATAAAGTGCTAAAAAATAATGTCTAACTAATAAGTTTAGACATAACAAAAAGCAAACTACATCATAGCATAGATCATCATCTAGCATCCTATCCACTATCCATCAGCTGAGCCCGCATCACATAGTAGGGTCATCACCGCCAGGAGCATCCGGAGGAAAGTAAGCTGCAGTAGGGTCGAAGTAAGAAAAAGATGGCTCATCTCCGAACCTAGGACCTGGGAAGCCTGGTTGAGGAAGGATAGTAACTGGATGCGCTGGGTCCTGAGAGAGACTCCAGCGAAGATCAGCAATCCCATTCCGTAACACCTGAGCCTGGTAGATGTGGCGGAACTCCGAGTCGAGATAGCTTTGATGACGTTGTGCAGAAAGAGCAACAAAGTCATCAAACCTCTGATAGAATACTGGATCAAATCCCGGAGCAGGGGCTGGAACAGGAGTAGCATCAGGAGGAGGAGCCTCAGTATCAGCATCTGGAGCAGGCTGAGCTCCAGCAGGAAGAGGTAGAGTTGGATATCTATGAGATCTGGTAAGCTCTATGGGAGTGGTAGAGTAGGCACAGGTTTGAAGATCAATATCAAACCTGCGAAAGATGGAGGCCAAATGCATAGGATAGACCAGGTTGCATCCTGCATTTTTACAGTTCAGCATCCAGGCCATCATGGTCTTGGGAATAGAAAAAGGAATACCAAAATGGATATGGTACATAGCAGATGCTCTAAGAAAGTGATCTCATCAGAAGATCCTTTCTTTGGAAGAAGAACAGAGAAAATGAAACAATGGAGTTCATAGAAATTTTGGTTAAGGTCTTTTGAGAAGACTCTTTTAGGAACAGGGTGTGGATGACAAATCAGTTCCTTGAAAAATTTAAGAGTGACATCTTCTGAAAATTGAATATGGTGAATATTAACAAGAGCTTCACTTATATCAGGAACATGAAAGTATTCGCTGATGTCAGTGGCGCTGAACTCCAATTCTTGCTCGGCAACGCAAGAATAAAAGTTTTCGTTTTGTTTTACCTGTAAGTTGCAGTAAAACATTTGGACAGCGTTGTCAAAAATGTTTTCGGCCACTTCAAAGAAGTCTCGTAGCCTAGATGGTCGAACGTGGAAGCATATTCATTAAAAATAGTGAAGTTAACAAAAGCTCCAGCACAAATTTTGTAACCAAAAAATGAGTCAAACCATAGGTCAGAATATTCCTTATCAGGAAATAAGCCGGAGTCAAAATCATCTCAGCCTACTGGTCTGGCTGGACTAAAAAGGCTAGTAGGAACGTAGTCAGACGAGGAAGATCCAGCTTGTGAAGGATCAACCGATCGTCGCTGATGTTTGGGAGCCATGGATGAAAAAGAAACGAAATAAATGTATCTTGAAAGAGGAGGAAGAAGATGAAATTGATGCCCACTGGAACTCCTAGAATACTTCGAAAGAAGAGTAGGAAGGAGTTTATGGGTGTAGTGGAAGGATTTCTCGAATTGTTGTGTGGAAACAATGAGAAGAATAGGGGTTTATAAAGGGTTTAGGGCCGGCTGTTCGATTCTGGAAGGTGAACAGCGTCGACCGAGCTCGGTCCGAGTTCGGTCAGAACTCGGTCAGAGTTCGGACCGAGTTCGGTTACTTGCATTTCAAAGGTAATAAGTACAGTTTTGGTAGTTGAATTATAACTTTATGGCTTTTGACTCCTATATTTAATAACGTGTATTATTTTTGGGTTAGCTGTAGAGGAACTGTCCTAGCTAACGGAGGTTCACCGGGGAACTCTTAAATACCGCTTCGCTTCGACCGTAGTCGTGGTGACAGACAGACCCTTTTTAGGCTTGTACCCCAAAATAATTTCAGTTAAATAATTTTCAAAGTTTTAAGTCATAAAATCAAATTTAATTACCATACTACACTATGAATCTGAAAATTCAAGTATACCGAGCTCTCGTCTCATTATGTTAAAACGATCTTCAGCTAGTGGTTTTGTGAAAATGTCTGCTAGTTGATGATCTGTGTCAATAAACTCTAAACAGATATCCCCGAGTTGTTGGTGATCACGTAAAAAGTGATGACGTATCTCAATGTATTTTGTGCGTGAGTGACAGACAGGGTTCTTAGTCAGATTAATGGTGCTAGTGTTATCACAATAGACAGGAATCTTAGTGTAGTACAGATTGTAGTCTTCTAAGGTTTGCTTCATCTACAAAATTTAAGCACAGCAATGTTCTGCGGTGATATACTCAGCCTCAGTAGTTGACAATGCTATAGAATTTTGCTTCTTGCTAAACCAAGAGACTAAGGCCTTTCCTAGGAAATGACACGTACCGCTGGTACTTTTACGGTCTACCTCGTTTCCTGCAAAATCTGCATCTGAGTAACCTATCAGGTCAAAAGATTTGGTTTTAGGATACCACAGGCCGACTGTAGAAGTTCCTTTAACGTATCTAAAGATATGCTTAACGGCACTTAAGTGTGATTCTTTAGGAATTGCTCTGATACCAATTGTAGGACCGTTGAGCACCTCTAGAGGGGGGTGAATAGAGTGTGTGTGTGTGTGCAACAGAAAATAATCATCAATTTAAAAAAATTAAGCTATAATTATGGCAGTAAATAAGAGACAGTAAATAAATGTAGCAAGAGATAGAGAGATCAAACTCAGTAACACAACGATGTATACTGGTATCCCTCTGAGAGGAGTAATCCAGTCTCGAGTACTCTTGCTCGACGTTAATCCACTAAGGCACAAGCTAAATGAGAGCTTGCAGTCTCTTACAACACCGTGCTTGGTGACAAGTGCACGACCAACTTAACAACATCGTGTTTGGTGACGAGCGCACAACCGGCTCCACAACAAGGATAGTTGCTGTAAACTGAACAACCTCTTTACAACTCTTGAATACCAAAAGACTCTAGATCGAAGTAGATATTATTGGCTTTTGGCTAAGAGAAGTATAGGTGTGATTTGAAAGCTTTTGATCAGGTGAAAACACTTTTTGAATAGAAGAGAAGATGAAGAATGAATGAGCGATTTGAAATAAAAAAACTTTTTTCTATTTATAGGTATTTTCTGAAACCGAAATCGGGCAGATTTCTAGCAGAGTTATGATGCAAATATTTTGCATATGTACGTTGCTTGCAGATCTGGAGGCAACGGATATTTGAATTCAAACTGACCGAACTCGGTTAGAGTTCGGACCGAACTCGGGCCGAACTCGGTTTAAGTTCTGTCAAGGAGAAATTCGAAATATTTGTCAAATTCTGTTTCTAAACTAATTCTGAACTTTTGGTAGAAATAAAATAGGAATAGGTAGGCTTTTTAGAAATGTGGACTGAGATTAACCAAAGCCAGTATTACCTAGTCGATCTTACAATTTATGTCCTAGACTCAATAAAGATAAAATACAGAATAAATTATAAAATGGCTTGGACTAGATCCCAAATAAAAGTAATCTTCAGATTGATGAAATGTATATGCTTGATGATGCAATACGACGCTTGTTGATATTGATTTCAGACGTCCTGAAATGGTTAGCAGCAGTTCGTATATTTTATTTATCGACTTTAAGGTTATGTCGATTATTAAAATCAGGTGGGACCATGGAATGGGCCAACAATCTCCCCCATTTTGATAATTGACAAACTTGAGTCTATACCAAAATATATCTAAGAAATAGAATAAACAAATAAAATATACCTGAACAAAACATGGTTGGTTTTGTTTTGGATTGTATGCTTTTGGATTTGTTTTTGATTGGTATGTACTCTTTCTCCCCCTTTGTCAATAGAAAAATGACTTTGGCTCCCCCGTAATATGTGAAGCCAACAATTTACAACATAAATAGACAAAGTGAAGCTAAAGAGATACATAAAAAGATAACAAGTACTGAAATAAACTTGAATGTCATGCATAACAATGTCTCACTAAAAAAATACAATCATAAAGTGCTAAAAAATAATGTCTAACTAATAAGTTTAGACATAACAAAAAGCAAACTACATCATAGCATAGATCATCATCTAGCATCCTATCCACTATCCATCAGCTGAGTCCGCATCACATAGTTGGGTCATCACCGCCAGGAGCATCCGGAGGAAAGTAAGCTGCAGTAGGGTCGAAGTAAGGAAAAGACGGCTCATCTCCGAACCTAGGACCTGGGAAGCCTGGTTGAGGAAGGATAGTAACTGGATGTGCTGGGTCCTGAGAGAGACTCCAGCGAAGATCAGCAATCCCATTCCGTAACACCTGAGCCTGGTAGATATGACGGAACTCCGAGTCGAGATAGCTTTGATGACGTTGTGCAGAAAGAGCAACAAAGTCATCAAACCTCTGATAGAATCCTGGATCAAATCCCGGAGCAGGGGTTGGAACAGGAGTAGCATCAGGAGGAGGAGCCTCAGCATCAGCATCTGGAGCAGGCTGAGCTCCAGCAGGAAGAGGTAGAGTAGGATATCTATGAGATCTGGTAAGCTCTATGGGAGTGGTAGAGTAGGCACAGGTTTGAAGATCAATATCAAACCTGCGAAAGATGGAGGCCAAATGCATAGGATAGACCAGGTTGCGTCCTGCATTTTTACAGTTCAGCATCCAGACCATCATGGTCTTGGGAATAGAAAAAGGAATACCAAAATGGATATGGTACATAGCAGATAGCTCTAAGAAAGTGATCTCATCAGAAGATCCTTTCTTTGGAAGTAGAACAGAGAAAATGAAACAATGGAGTTCATAAAAATTTTGGTTAAGGTCTTTTGAGAAGATTCTTTTAGGAACAGGGTGTGGATGACAAATCAGTTCCTTGAAAAATTTAAGAGTGACATCTTCTGGAAATTGAATATGGTGAATATCAACAAGAGCTTCACCTATATCAGGAATATGAAAGTATTCGCTGATGTCAGTGGCGCTGAACTCCAATTCTTGCTCGGCAACGCAAGAATAAAAGTTTCCATTTTGTTTTACCTGCAAGTTGCAGTAAAACATTCGGACAGCGTTGTCAAAAATGTTTTCGGCCACTTCAAAGAAGTCTCGGTAGCCTAGATGGTCGAACGTGGGAGCATATTCATTAAAAATAGTGAAGTTAACAAAAGCTCCAGCACAAATTTTGTGACCAAAAAATGAGTCAAACCATAGGTCAGAATATTCCTTATCAGGAAATAAGCCGGAGTCAAAATCATCTGAGCCTACTGGTCTGGCTGGACTAAAAAGGCTAGTAGGAACGTAGTCAGACGAGGAAGATCCAGCTTGTGAAGGATCAACCGATCGTCGCTGACGTTTGGGAGCCATGGATGAAAAAGAAATGAAATAAAAGTACCTTGAAAGAGGAGGAAGAAGATAAAGTTGATGCCTACTGGAACTCCTAGAATACTTGGAAAGAAGAGTAGAAAGGAGTTTATGGGTGTAGTGGATGGATTTCTCGAATTGTTGTGTGGAAACAATTAGAAGAATAGGGGTTTATAAAGGGTTTAGGACCGGCTGTTCGGTTCTTAAAGGTGAACAGCGCCGATCGAACTCGGTCCGAGTTCGGTCAGAACACAGTCAGAGTTCGGACCGAGTTCGCTTACTTGCATTTCTGAGGTAATAAGTACAGTTTTGGTAGTTGAATTATAACTTTATGGCTTTTAATTCCTATATTTAATAATGTGTATTATTTTTGGGTTAGCTGTAGGGGTACTGTCCCAGCTAACGGAGGTTCACCGGAGAACTCTTAAATACTGCGTCGCTTCGACCGTAGTCGTGGTGACAGACAGACCTTTTTAGGCTTGTACCCCAAATAATTTCAATTAAATAAATTTTAAAGCTTCAAGTCATAAAATCAAATTTAATTACCATACTACACTATGAATCTAAAAATTCAAGTATACCGAGCTCTCGCCTCATTATGTTAAAATGATCTTCAGCCAATGGTTTTGTAAAAATGTCTGCTAGTTGATGATCTGTGTCAATAAACTCTAAATAGATATCCCCATGTTGTTGGTGATCACGTAAAAAGTGATGACGTATCTCAATGAGTTTTGTGCGTGAGTGACAGGGTTCTTAGTCAGATTAATGGTGCTAGTGTTATCACAATAGACAGGAATCTTAGTGTAGTACAGATTGTAGTCTTCTAAGGTTTGCTTCATCTACAAAATTTGAGCCCAGTAACGTCCTGAGGTGATATACTCAGCCTCAGTAGTTGACAATGCTATAGAATTTTGCTTCTTGCTAAACCAAGAGATTAAGGCCTTTCCTAGGAAATGACACGTACCGCTGGTACTTTTATGGTCTACCTTGTATCCTATAAAATCTGTATCCGAGTAACCTATCAGGTCAAAAGATTTGGTTTTAGGATACCACAGGCCGACTGTAGAAGTTCCTTTAAGGTATCTGAAGATATGCTTAACGGCACTTAAGTGTGATTCCTTAGGATTTGCTCTGATACCAATTGTAGGACCGTTGAGCACCTCTAGAGGGGGGTAAATAGAGTGTGTGTGTGCAGCAGAAAATAATCACCAATTTAAAAAATTAAGCTATAATTATGGCAGTAAATAAGAGACAGTAAATAAATGTAGCTAGAGATAGAGAGATCAAACTCAGTGACACAGCGATATATACTGGTATCCCTCTGAGAGGACTAATCCAGTCTCGAGTACTCTTGTTCGATGTTAATCCCCTAAGGCACAAGCTAAATGAGAACTTGCAATCTCTTACAACACCGTGCTTGGTGATAAGTGCACGACCAACTTAACATCATCGTGCTTGGTGACGAGCGCACGACCGGCTCTACAACAAGGATAGTTGCTGTAAACTGAGCAACCTCTTTACAACTCTTGAATACCAAAAGACTCTAGATCGAAGTAGATATTACTAGCTTTTGGCTAAGAGAAGTATAGGTGTGATTTGAAAGCTTTTGATCAGGTGAAAACACTTTTTGAATCGAAGAGAAGATGAAGAATGAATGAGTGATCTGAAATAAAAAAAAACTTCCTCCAATTTATAGGCGTTTTATGAGACCGAACTCGGGCAGAGTTCTGGCAGAGTTCTGATGCAAATATTTTGCATATGTACGTTGCTTGCAGATTTGGAGGCAACGGATATTTGAATTCAAACTGACCGAACTCGGTCAGAGTTCGGACCGAACTCGGGCCGAACTCGGTTTGAGTTCTGTCTAGAAGAAATTCAAAATATTTGTCAAATTCTGTTTCAAAATTGATTTTAAACTTTTGGTAGAAATAAAATAGAAATAGGTAGGCTTTTTACAAATGTGGACTGAGATTAACCTAAGCCAGTATTACCTAGTCGATCTTACAATTTATGTCCTAGACTCACTAAAGATAAAATACAGAATAAATTGTAAAAAGACTTGGACTGGATCCCAAATAAAAGTAATCTTCAGACTGATGAAATGTATATGCTTGATGATGCAATACGATGCTTATTAATATTGATTTCAGATGTCCTGAAATGGTTAGCAGCAGTTCGTATATTTTGTGTATTGACTTTAAGGTTATGTCGATTATTAAAATCCGGTGGGACCATGGAATGGCCAATAGTTAGCCATGAACAGTGTCCCTTTGTATAGGGCACAACAAGTTTTTGCTGCCTATGAGAAAGTTCCGGTTGGGATTTTACCTCCTGTACCGAAAATTTCCACCCTTGCGACTACGGAAGTCTCGATTCCTTCTTCATCTGTTGGACCATCTATTGAAAGTCCGCTGCCCATTCGCATGTACAGTCAATAATCAGTTCATTTTATGAAAAAATGGGCTATGACTTTCAAAACGCAAAAGGCTTGAACAATGGTAAAGGTATGTGAGTTCCTTTGCAAATTTAAGGTCAGAAATCCTCCGTCGGATTGGGATTTGAGGTTCCTCATAAAAATTCCCATAAAACGAAGACTAAGGGAAAGAAGACCAAATCCTGTAATATGGTACTTCATTCTCCTGAGTCTGAAGAAGAGGCTTTTGCTGGTACAAGATCTGGAAAAGACTACCACAAAGTTTACGAGGGAACTTCCAAAGAAGCAGATGACGTCAATGAAACACTACCGACTCAGTCATCTTCTATTCCTGCTGAGGCAAGACCTTCTAAACCACCAATGGTTGAAAAAGGAAAATAGAAGGCAGTACGTTTTGACGTCCCGCTGAAATTTGGTTCAAATCAAGGGTTGATGAAACCCTATAAGTTTGACATTCTAGCCCAATTAGCCAATACTCCGGCTAGACTTTCCATTTTTGAGTTACTCCGTCTCTCTAAAGAAAGTCGAGAAACTTGAGTGAAGCTTTGCTACAGGCAGATTCATGCCTAGCCTAACTCAAAAGTCCTGATAATATACTGGTGTCATATCCCCAATGCCACAGTATGATGGAATCAATTCCTAATATTACTTTCACACAAGAGGATATGATGTTGAAGCATAATTGGCATGACAGGCCTCTGTGTTACACAGGGTATATTGACTCAACCGAGATTGACAGGATTTATATTGATCCTGGGTCTTTCATTAGCATTATTCTTCAGAGTATGCTACGACCATTGAGGATTCCTACTAGTGAGTTGACTTACACTAGTACGACAATTGTTGGTTTCAATTCTGGAAGAAGTAAACCATTGGAAAAAATTTGTCTGAAGATTCAAATAGGTAATCTTCGAACCATGGCAACTTTCTATGTTGTTAATTCAAACGTATCTTATAATATTCTACTCGGAAGACCATGGATACATGAACATAACATTGTTCCTTCGACTCTCCACCAATGCTTCAAGTATGTGGATTCTCAGGGGGTCGTGAAGACTAAATTTGTAGATCTCAATCCTTTTAAAGGTGTTGAAGACTATTTCTCTGATTCAATACTCTATACACAGGAGCATGTGAAGGAAATATCCGATATGGCTGAAGATCGATCGACTTCAGAAGACCAATCGATTTCAGAAGATCAATCGCCTTCAGAAGATCAACCTTTGAAGATTAAGGTTAAGGGTCGGATTCAACCCCAACCTGTCAATGGTGAACTTTTGGTGATTAAAGTCAAAGGAAGAACTCAAGCTATGTCTGATGAATCTATGAGAATTTTAATCAAAGGTTGATTTCAAGCCAACACTAGTGATCAGCCTCTCATGATCAAGGTTAAAGGACATATTTCTCGTCCAACTGATTCAGAACCACTAGTTATCAACCTCGGCAAATCTATGCCTAAGACGGATGATGGTCCGTTAATGATTAATCCCAGGCGTAGTAGCCAGTCTGTCAATGATGTAAATATTGATCAATCTGTATTTTCTCATTTTAATGAAGATTTCCGTTTGGAGTATATTGCTGTCAAATATATTGGAAGAATGACTTTATCTGTTGATAATCAAAGTCATCAACATAAAACTGATATAAATACGGAGGAAACTTTATATATTAATCATAAAGAGAATTATTTTTCTCCTCTTGTCGATGTTGGGCTCTATGCTCAAGTGTTCCTAACATCTACTCCTTATTTTCTACCTATTGCCTCATCATCACAAGCTTGTGTGGTTTATAGACGTCACGAAGAATCTTATTTTGTGATCCCGTCTACTAAGAAGAACAAGCGTCAAATTGTACAGATAATCTCGAAGAGAAAGATAAAGGAAAAAAATCAGAATTGACAGATATAGTCAACAATCCCGTAAGATTATCCAAAATATGGGGTATGATTTGAAAACTATGTCAGGACTCAATCAAGGCAAAGGTAGACGATTACCATTATGTGGTGATCCGTTTTATCAATAAAACTATCATGGTTTGGGATAAGATACATCCCACATGTTTAAGGAAGATATGGAAGAAGAATTTTCTTCCAGCTCTTTATAATCCTCAGATTCTGAAGAAGTCCAGTATGTTAAATTTGAGCGTATCTTTTCAGTCAATAAGGTTCAAACCGATGATGAGTCTGAACCAATTGAAAATGACCCTTGGGCACAATAAATGGATACTCAATGGGAACTTCGGTTTGAGCAGCGACAGCCACCCACAGAAGATAAAATCATCCAGATTGATGTTGGAGACGAAACTACGTCAAAGCCAATATTCATCAGTAAAAACCTTTCTGAAGATGAAAAAGAAAAGTTGATAAAACTGATAAAAGAATATATTGATATCTTTGCATAGAGCTATGATGATATGCCAGGTTTGGATCCTAAAGTAGCTACTCATAAACTCAATATTCTTCCTAATGCTAAACCTGTAAAACAGCAGCAGCGGTATTTTCGACTGGACATGATGGATGCAATTGAAGAAGAAGTTAAAAATTTGATCACATATGGCTTTGTCCGTGAAGAACAACACCCAGATTGGGTTGCTAATATTGTTCCTGTCATGAAGAAGAATGGAAATATTCGAGTTTGCATAGATTTTCGAGATCTCAACGCAGCTTGTCCAAAAGACGAATTTCCACTTCCAATCACCAATGTCATGATAGACAATACATGTAGTTTTGAACGTATGTCTTTCATGGACGGATTCTCAGGATACAATCAAATTAAGATGCATCCAGAAGATGAAAAGAACACCACTTTTCGTACACCCCTTGGAGTTTATTGCTACACGGTTATGCCTTTTGGTCTAAAAAATGTCGGAGCTACATATCAACGGGCCATGAGCAATATCTTTCAAGAACATCTGCGAAAAATAGTTGAATGTTACGTATATGATATCGCCGTCAAAAGTCGATCAAAAGATGATCACATTCAAGACTTGAAGACAGTATTTGAGTTGATACGTCGACATCAATTAAAGATGAACCCCACTAACTCTTTCTTAGGGGTTTCCATTGGCACGTTTTTGGAATTTGTCATTACTTCTCAAGGTATCCATGTTGATCTTGATAAAGTTAAAGCAATTCTTGAAATGTGTCATCCACGTAATCTGAAAGAACTTCGTAGCTTTCAAGGTCGAATTGCTTATATCAGGAGATTTATATCAAATCTTTCTGGAAGATGTCAACCTTTCTCTCGTTTATTGAAGAAGGGTGTGTCATTTGTTTAGAATGAAGCATATTAAAAAGCATTCAATGACATCAAGCAATACCTCACAAATCCACCTGTTTTAGTACCTCCAGTAGTAGGAAGACCATTTTTGATGTATGTTCGAGCATTGGATCATTACCTTGGTGCTCTTCTTGCACAGAAAAGTAATGAAGGTCATGAACAGGTAATTTATTATCTCAGTCCAATAATTGTTGGGGCTGAACACAGGTATACTCCTGTGGAAAAAGAATGTCTAGCCTTAATTTTTGCCATTCAAAAGACACGACATTATGTATTAGGACAGACTATTCATGTCATCTCCAGAATAAATCCTATTCGAGTACTAATGAAGAAGCCGAGTATTCTTAACTCCTGGTTAGCTACTTGGGCAATGTTGCTTACTCCCTATGATATGGTCTATATACCTCTGAAATCAGTGAAGGGTCAAGCGTTAGCTAACTTTTTAGCAGCTCATCCTATACCTGAAACTTCTAAGCTATATGACGACATTCCAGATGAAGTCATAGATTGCAACATGACTTTGAGGGATGATATTTGGCAACTATACTTTGATGGAGCATTACGAGTTGGACCTAAAGGCAATATTATCTCCGGAGTTGGCATTGTCTTGGTCTCTCCTGATAAAATGGTTATATACCATGCTTATTCCCTCAATGAACCATGTTCCAATAATGTGGAAGAGTATAATGCTCTGCTAATTGGTCTTTAAGTTGCAAAATAATTGGACATTGAATTCTTTAAAGCCCATGAAGACTCTCAACTGATCGTCAATTAGGTCAGAGGGACATATGAAGTCAGAAATCCTGACCTCATTCCCTATCATCATGTGGTAATCGAATTAGCTCTTTCATTTAAAGGGTTCTTCATTGAATTCGTACCGCGTTCCTAAAATTTGGAAGCTGACGCTCTTGCTAGTTTAGCTGCAGACTTAGCAGTTCCAATCAGAAGACAAAATACCATCACTTTGTTGGATTGGGACCTATTCTGTGTTAAGAATAATTTGCACATCGAACAGAGTTATGCTACCGAATCAAATTTTCAGCAAAAGGATTGGAGAAGTCCATTTATTGATTATGCGGTCTATAGGATTTTACCTGAAGATCCAAAGGAAGCTGCATCAATCAAAAGACGATCATTTCAATTTTATTATGATACTTCTATGCACATATTGTATCGTCGTTCTTATGACGGGCTTTTACTGCATTGTCTTTCAGAAAGCGAAGCTAAGCAAGCACTTCATTAAGCTCATGATGGAGTTTGTGGTGCACATCAACCAGGTCCAAAGTTATAGGACCGTATTCGAAGAATGGATTATTATTGGCCTTCTATGATAGCAGATGTTGTGGATTGCGCCAGACGGTATAAAGTATGCCAGATTTATGCTGATTTTATTCATCAACCTTCTGAATTTCTACATCCTACAGCAGCCTCTTGGCCTATCGAAGCTTGGGGTATGGATATTATTGGTTCGATTAATCTCCCTTCTGTCAAAGGGTATCGGTTTATCCTTGCTATAACTGATTATTTTTCTAAGTGGGCAGAAGCAGTTCCTCTTGTTGAAGTAAAAACGTCTAATGTGATTAACTTCATCAAACATCATGTCATTTATCGTTTCGGGATTCCCCGAAGGATAATCCATGATAACGAACCATAATTTGCCAGTCAAACATTTTATCGATTTTGTGACAAGAATCGGATCCAGAACTTATCTTCTACAGCTTATAATCCAGCTGCTAATGGTTTAGTAGAAGCTTTCAACAAAACAATTATCAAACTTCTCAAAAAGTTTGTCTCTTCTAGTAAACGTGATTGTAACGAGAAACTTGGAGAATGTTTATGGGCTTATCGAACAATAGTCCGAACTCCAACTGGTTTTACAGCATTTTCATAAGTTTACGGATGTGAAGCTGTTCTTCCACTGGAGATCCAGATACCATCTCTTAGAATAGCCATTGCTAATGAGTTAACTATGGAGAATGATGACCGCTTAAGACTCCAGGAACTTGAAGGTTTGGATGAGAAGAATATTCAAGCAAAACAGCACATTGAGCTGTATCAAGCCCGCATATTTTGAGCTTTCAATCGCAAAGTTAAAGAAAGGGTATTTAAAGTAGGAGAGCTAGTTCTAGTTGTTCGAAGACCTATGGTTATGACTCATAAGAGTAAAGGCAAGTTCCAAGCTAAATGGAAAGGCCCTTATGTAGTCGAAACCGTATTCTCAAATAGTGCCTATAGGTTATCTAAACCGAATGGAGATTTGCTCATGATGCCGATCAATGGTAAATTCTTGAAGAAATATTATGTTTGAATTTCTTCTTCAAATCTCTGGTTAAGCTGATTATTTATTCTCCCAAAAGAGAATTTTGATTTTCTTTCTTCCCAGCTGATTTCAAAAGATTTATTATCTATCATGTTCATATTACATCTGAATAGATATTAATCTACTTCTTTTCATTATTATCTATCATGTTCATGTTACCTCTAAATAGATATTAATTTATTTCTTTGAGTCGTTGTAATCTATCATGTTCATATTATCTCTGATAGTATTGTGCACTCTAAAAAGAAAAAAGATTTATTATCTATCATGTCCACATTATCTCTGGATAGATATAATCTACTTTGTTGAGTTTTGAAGACTTATCTCCATATTACCTCTGATAATTATTTTCTATCTCACAACTATTTTATAAACATTTTATTCATTTGCATGGTTTGAAATATTACTTCAGTAAAGGAAAGAAAATAATAGAATATAAATTCTTTACAAAAAAATTTCTAAGGCGGAGCAGATAGATCTTCAATTATTTTCTGCAATTCTGCCAGACGCTTTTCGCGAGAGCCCAATACAGTTGTGTATGCTATGGATCGTCGAGCTTCCGCAGTACAAAGGTGGGACAGTTCGGCAAAGGCAGCTATCATTTTATCTTTAGCTTCTTCAAGAGTTTTGATGTTTGATTCAGAACCAAAGATTCGTTCCTCCAAAATGGAACTCTGCCTCAAATATTCATCTCTATTTGCCGTCATCTGGTTTTGCTCTTCTTTTAATCGAGCTAGCTCAGCCTCGACTTCACGAATTCTATCATTTAGTTGATGGATTTTGATATTCAATGAGTCATAGGCTTGTTGATGCTGCTCTAACAGGGGTTTATTTTCGCTTAAAAAGGTCCTTTCCATGGCAACCTTATTGCTATAATCTTGAAGAGAATCTTTGAAGATAGTTTCCCGAGTTGTATATTCATTAGTGAGAGCATCATACTCAGATTGGATGAGGCTTTCAATAGTCCCACTTGACAACCTTAGATATTCTTTGATTGGTTGTTCAAGTCCTTGGACTATCTTCTGCAAAGTTGTTGCCCTCTCAGTATCATTAAACATGGCAATGTTGTCAATGGTGATGGCAATTGCACTTTTCAAACTCTCATAACTGAGACCTTTCTTCAATACCATCTTGATCAATGCTGCCAAAGTTTTATAAAATGTTTCAGTATGAATCTCTACCAAAAGATTCATATCAGCATTTGAGCTTGGTGTATCAGCAAAATCTGATAATCCCTTCTCCTGGAAACCAGAGACAGATGATGTTGTCGTTGTCGTAGCAAGTTGATTTAATGCTACATTTGTTATCGTCACCAAGGCTAATTGATTCCCAAGGAATTCTGGGACTACATCTTCAGCGACCTTTTCTGCTGCCTTAGGAGCTTGAGTTTTAGTGGCAGGGGATGGTATCACGGAGGTGTTGCCTCCTATGTTCGATTCAGACTCGAACACAATTGTCTCAGGAATCTGGTATGGACTAGCAGCAGTAATTGATGTTGCCGCTATATCTATGACCTCAGCAATCGATTCTTAAGCAGCAACAGATTCTCTGAGCACTGATGGCTCTTTTCTGCAGTTGGCTCTTCATCTTTTTCTTCGACAAGACAAGACAATTCTTGGTTTACCTCTTCTGCAGACTCTTTTTGTATCTCCATAGATGGAGAACCTTCCTCAGAAAGAGAATCTTTTTTTGAAGAAGAACTTCATTCTTCAGATTCTATTTCCTCTTCATGAATAGGCTTTTGAAGAAGAGGAGCAACGGGCTTTGCTACAGTGATGATACCTACAAAGATTAAACAAAATAGTCAATATACAAAATCATAATACATATTTTTGTATAAATTTTATGTAATTTATCTTTACCTGGAGTAGGTGCAGGACACGATAAGAGTGTGTCATAATCTAAATCCCAGTCATCATCATCTAATTCCAGAGCCGGTTCATCCGAGGGGATGGGTTCCGGATCACTAGCATGAGTTGTGGCGGTGTCTTCAACAGCTTTCGCCTTTTGTGGCGAAGTTAGATGCAATGAAGTGCTGAGTCGTCCGGGAGATAGGACTCCTGTAACTTTTGTTGCTGCTGCCGGCTGGGGTGCTGAAGATTCTTCTCCAGGTTGAGCTGATGAAGATATGATATTTTGAGTCTCTTCGACAGGATTTTTATTTTCTGGAGTAGCGACTCTCTGTTTGGAAGGCCCTTTAACAGTAACCTTCTTCTTCTTCTCCCGGAGAGTAACAGTTGTGTCTGATTTCCGCTTCCAGGTTGTAGATATGGTAATTGCTCCTGCAGCTGTCTCCCCAACTCCTGTAGGGATCGTCTCCAGATATTCATCTGGAACAGCATCATCAGGTATGTCCGAAGGCACCATAACTGGTTCTTCGGCGTTTCTTTCTTTTTTCCACCGAAGACTTCCATTCATGTTGTAGTCTTTGTCGAAGGAACGAATGGGGACATAAAAATGTGTATACGAATGAAGCATTCGTAGCTCAGTTGTGTTCGAGGCGGTTGATACATGAAATTTGGCACCGGTGCATCCAGCACTGAAATACCGCCATGCTCTCGCTACATCAACTAATTTTCCATAATTGTTGAAAGTAGTGGAGGGATTACCAACGTGAAGTTGGTCATACCCGAACTGACGAGCGAACCGACTAGGTAGATACGGTTCGAAGATGCAGTTGTCTTCAATTCTATACATCAGATGTGAGGGTCTGATGCATATTAACCAATTAAAGACTGGCGCATGTATCTCAGTCCTCTCTCGACCTACGTCGTCAAATTGCACAACGAAATAGTCGGCTGGAACTGGTGGTCGTGTGCAAAAAAAATTCCACCCATGGAAGAAGTTCAGTGCTGCCCGTGTATCCGTCACTGAAGTCACCTTCCAGGTAGCTTTACTAAACTTTTGGAGGAATACCTCCGCATGATTTTTAGGGCCTGGTGGTAGTAAACTGCAGTTGTGATGCAATAGCCAGCCTATCAAATAAGTATAGTGCATCTCCATCCTTGGAAAATTACGACGATAGGGAGCATTATTGATAAGTTCTTCACCAAATGCTCGCAAACCCGCATTTATCCGACACACCATTGCCGGTAATAGGCTGAGTTTATGTAACACATAGTTTTCTAAAATTAGGGTATTTTTGAAAATTTATTATTTTTATTATTTATTAATGGTATTTTAGTTATGATATAATTTTTGTGAATTTTAGTTAGATTAAAACTACTTTCTAAGTCATGGCTTATGACTTTGTGATTTTACTAGTATAACCCGTGTAAACCCTAGAGATTTCATAACCTAGAGACTAACCATGAACAGGTAAGCCTAACCATGTGATTAGGATATCAAATTACCACTTTTTAGTCAAAATGGTATTATGGTAATTTATTAGAATTTATTTGGATTTATGTAAATTATTATTATTTAATTAGTTGATTAGTGTCATGTTAGCTCCTAACCTAGTTTAGCACTAATCTAGAGGTTAGCAACTAACCTAGAAGACTAATGTTAGATGTTAGCTTATGTGTAAATATCTTAGGTTGGAAATATCTAAGATATTACTTTCTTAGATATTTAGAAAACCTAGAAATATCTATCCCCTTAGTCAAAACCTTAAGGGCTAAGTTAGCAAGGTGGATGAACCCTAAATATCTACCCCTACCCCTCCCCCCCATGGCAGCCAACCCTACCCCCTTCCATATAAACACCCCCCCCCTTCATTCACACCTCATTTTCATTACACTTAAAAACCTAATTTTTCCTACAACTTCACACCCTCACCACTTAACCAATTTGACTCCAAATTGAGCCTAGTTTCTTGCATTGGAACCCCCCTACACTAGAGGATACCAATTGTGGCTTACTAGTAAGGAATTGTGGAGCTTTGGATATTAGGAGTTGAAGGGGGATTTCATTCAAATAGGCCTATTATTGAGGATTTTGCACTCATAGGTAAATAACCCTAAACCTAGTTAATATTGTGTTTTCTCTTCGTAATTGCATGCACATAGGTAAACCCTAACTGTGGGTCAAGTTTGGTAGAAAATAGGTTTGGTTTGGTGTCCGTATCGGACACGTATCTGTGTTTAAATTACAGTGTTTGGTGAAATGCCACTTAGGAATAAAAGTTATTATTTTCCAAAACAAATTACACATTTGGGTAGCCCTTAGCATGCTGATCACGAAACACTAGGACTGAGCACGAATCTGAGTCGTGTCCGTGTCCAAAACGGACACGAATACTCTGTACACACACATACACTGTGTCATGTTGCTCGAGCCCCATTTTTCACTGTACACGACACTTCGACACACCAATTTTGGTGGACACGAAGGGGCCATGACTGACATATCAGCCCCCAAGTGCCATGTCATCTCGTGTCGTATCGGACACGTAATCACACGCGCACTGGTTTAGTTTACACTGCACACAGTGTTAAAACACACACTGACACGGCCTTCGTGTCGTGTATAGACACGACGTGGACACAAAGTGTCAGGCCTAAACCCTAGCCCTAGACCTAGGCTATACCCTGATACGAGCACAAGGCTCTATGTGCCACGTGTGGGGCACACGACCCTTCGACACGAGTGCACGAGACTGTGCACGCTGTCCTGCTACCCGACAGTATTTTCTCCACGAATTGGACACGTGGACACGTGCCACTTGGCACGAGGGTAGGGGCACCCTCTGACAACCTACCCATGAAGTTTCATGCAGCCACGTGTCATATCGGACACGAAATCGCCTCTGTACTGGTCACTCACTGACACTGTAAACACGAACTCGAGGCTCTGATACGCCTCTCTTACTCGGACACGACACGACCCCGACTTGATTCAGGGTACTGGACACTTAGAGTAACCCAAGGCAAATCTACCTACGTGATCACGAGACTTCTAGACCCTTGTGTCGTGTCCACGAGACACATGAACTCGTACACGATGTTGTGACACTGTGGTGTCTGGAATTTACTCGATTGGGGTTTTTCACTCTTGGACACGTCGTGTCGCGTCGTGGTGGACACTTGAGGACACGAGGGACACGAGTATACCTAGGGGCACGATTACCAACCCTTAGATTAGGGTATTAGCTAGGTTTTGTGTGTTAGATTTGGTTTTCCCCAATGTTCAGGAATGAACAGTAATTCCTGTTATTTTTCAGTATTTATTTTGAATTTTGAATTGATTTTTGTGTGTATATATACGTATATTTATGTGTATACATACTGTATATATAAGTATATATGTATATGTTTGTGTATGTATGTATGGATGTATATAGGTATGTGTAGGTGTATGTATATGTGTGTGTATGTTGTGTGCCCCTTTCTCAGAATTCTGAAAACAGAACCCCCCCTCTTCTCACTGTTACACACGCACATGTTCACACACATGACACCCCTCACACTCTCACTCACTCTTGTACACACACACACTCTCACATCTCTCTCTCTATTATTCTCTCTCTATATAAGTCTATATGTAATGTTATATATATATGATTATATGTATATGTATATATGTGGAATATATATTAGATATGTATATATAGTTTATATATATATTTGAGGGTTATATATATAGATATGGTATATTATATATAATTGGCTATATATATTGATAATATATATGTATGTTATGAGTATATATATGGTATTATATAAGTTGGGTATATGGTGTATACATTGTAGATATGTATACATATATGAGATGGCCTATGTATATATATATTGTATAGATATGAGTATATATCTAAGATACCTATATATATGTGGTAGTGTCCTAGATATACTAGCCTATGGCTAATAGGGGGTTGCCCTATACTTGGCCTAATTGGCTCTTGAATGGTTGACCTAGGTAGCCTTGTTGACCATGGTTGACTAAAGTCAACTATAGGTCAAACCTTGACCAAATTGACCAAAAATTGACTTGTATAGACTTAAAAGGACTAGTTGACTAAGATTGAGTAAACCCTAGACTATTAGCTAGCTATTTGAGTTTGACCTATATGTGAGTGCCCTAAGTATATATGGGTATTTGTGTGACTTGGGTTATATGGATAGTTACATGTCAATTAAGATATGTATAGGGTTAAGTGAGATACTTAGAGTTGAGTCATGACTTGAGTTGGAGAATGGGATTAGCTTGATTACAGGATTAAGGTTGGTATTGTACTATATATATTTTGTGTGATATACTTGTATAGATAATTGGTTATACCTTAACATTGTGGTATAGTATCTTAGGTATCCTAAGACATGTTAGCCTATGATTGGTTTAAGATAGCCTTATAGAGTTTACCCTTGACCTAAATTACCTTAGTTAGTCTAAGTTTGACCTATACTTGACCTAGTTGACCACATTGACTAGTATTTGACTAGTCTGACCATTGATTGACTAAACCCTAGATAACTTGACTAGTTTGGCTAGAATGTTTGACCAAGAGTTGACTTTAACCTAGATTAGACTTGTTTAACCTTGTTTGATCTTGTATGACTTAGTTTAACTTCTTGTGACCTAATATGACTTAATTTGACTTAGTTTGACTGTAGTGTTGACCTTGTTTGACTTTGACCTAGATTGGCTTAGAAATCATATAGATTGTATTATATCTTACATTTACCTTCATTTTAGACATGTCATAACTGTATTGCTCTATTTTAGGACATTGTGACCCTGGTACAGACATCTGATATTACACTACTCTTTCCAGAGTATCAGGCGAGTACATTCTCTGATAGTTCTCTCATTTATTTGTCGATTACTGTATTTCAGTTCTAGTTAGTTCTATGTGATTCGCTGTATCAATACGTATGGATATTTCTGGATTCATGTATCGACACATACCTTACTTGCTGGCCTCTATTACTGGAGTCATTGGTATCATTCCGGAATCATTTCTGGAATCATCATGTATTGGCCGGACTTATCTCGATTCTTTTGTCGATTTTGGATTCACTTGCTGGACGGGAAAATATTGAGTAAGACATGTAGACATACCCCAAATCCGAAATCTCCCACTGGAATCTACCGGAAGCATAGCCATCTCTTGCCCGATCGGTGAGAGATGTGCCTGATACCTACAGCCGTTTATATGTCGACCTCGGTATTTTAAAACACACTGTTAGATCATAGTTGGACTCACCCTGGATTCATTGATCACTGTTGGACTCATCTTGTACTGGAAATCATCTGGTATCGGATTATTTGGACTGGACTCACACTGGGATTATATTAGACTTATATCGTACTGTCTGGACTCGTAAATGTTATTCTAGTTCAGTTAGCTTTTATTACAGTCTTCATTGCTATGATTCTTCTCTTGTTTTAGTTACCTTTCTTTTCTTGTATCTTACTGTTTCTCTATGCCATCATTACCTGTATAAAACTGCCATGCTCATCAATAAAACTGTCTATAACTGCTTTATAGTTTTTTGTCATTTACTTGGGTTTTTCTAGATGAGTTGTACTCGTTCCCGTCCTGATTGGACCTGTTGAAAATATTACAGATGATAATCCTGAGGACACATGCCCTACTTACCATGGACCTGGCGAGGGATTAGCTACCTTTGGTTCCAACTCTCAGGAGTGATTCAGGAGATTAGCTAGTAGACTACTTTAGCTTTCATGTTTTGACTTGTTGTATTAAAGTTAAGAGATTGAGTTGTATTAAGTTTGTTTGATACATTGTTGTATTATTTTAGTAGTTAGTTGTTGTTGTCTTTAATTCCTTAGGTATAACTTCTGTGTTATCTTTTCGTGTTTTAGACTGTGATTGAGTATATCCTACCCTTTACTTGTCCTCCATTCGAAGCTGATATCTGGATAAGTACTTTTTATACACTGCATGAGATTAGTTAGCAACCTAGGACAGCTTACTACCACCGACACTGCGGCGTAGGCTGGACGTACCCACTTCTCGTACCCCTATACAGGGTGCGGGTCGTGACACATTTTAAGTAGTGCCCCCATGCAGGTCTCGAGACTAAATTGTTTGGTTACGTTATTGTACCAAGCATGCCTGCAATTAGGAACTTAAGGTAATAAGACAACATTAGGAATGACGCTTAGAACACCTAGAGGAATACTAGGATTGCAACATAGGAAATACATCACGTGCTTGCTATTATAATTTGATTTTCTTTTCTATAATTATTTTGCTTTAAAGTGTCCTTATAAGTCCTTTTTGTTGTAATTAGATGGTGCTTACTCGTTCATCCCGGTATGTCTCACCTGAGAATGGCACGCTCCCTATCCAGTCAGCTGACCAGTTAACTGATACACCTCTACCTGCCACCTTTCCCCACTCCACAGATCCACAAACCCAGATAGCTCCACCACCTTCCACGTCACAGGCCCAGCAGGACCCAATACTTCTACTACCCCCTATCACTATACCTACCCAGGCTTCCGTCACACTCGACGGGAACCAACTGCTCATTCTGATCCAGGGGTTCCTAGCAACCCATCAGGAGCAGACCACCCTACTCCGTCAGAGCATGGAGCATTCTGAGGAACGTACCATGGTCCCACCACCTGTAGAGCCACGGCAAAGAGCGGGGACGATCAAGGACTTCATGGGTCTGAATCCCAAGGAGTTCTTAGGGACTGAGGGCATAGTAGTAGCAGATGACTGGTTAGACTCGGTAGAGAGGAAGCTTCATGGAGTTAGGATGCCGGATGACCTCCAGGTCGAGGCAGCGGGATTTCTGCTGATAGACTTGGCAGGAGTTTGGTTCCGGAATGAGCCGCTATTCACGGGAAGGAGGGCCACTTGGGATCAGTTCAAGACCCAGTTTAAGAAGAAATTTTTCTCGACCACCGCTAGGGTAGCCATGGGGCTACGATTCCAGAATATCCAGCAGGGGAACCGTTCTGTCGACGAGTATACGGCAGAGTTTAGTCGCCTGAACCGTTTCGCTCCTAGTCTGGTTGCAGATCCAGAGGAGATGACGTGTAGGTTTTGCCATGGTCTAGTTCCAGACATTGGCATTCTTATAGTGGCGAACGGTATGACTGACTACTACCAGAGCTTAGAGGTAGCCTGGAGTATCGAGGAGCGTCTTCTGTCTTGCAAGAGGCCGGCTTCTGTACACATTGAGGGACCCTCCAAGCGTCAGGCTTTCCAGCAGAAAGTGCTGACGCTACACCAGCAGACATATCATCCTCCCACACCACATCATTCGACCCCGCCATTTCGAGCCCCGGGACCCCGGCAGCAGAGGCTATTTCAGCATGTGCAGCATCAGTATCGGGGCCAGGACCCAAAGACGATTAGTTGTTCATACTGCAGGAAGCAGGGACACACCAGGGAGCAGTGTAGGAAGAGGCTGAAGGTTTGCTATACCTGTGGGTCTGATACTCACCAGAAGATGGATTGTCCTATTGCACCTCCTTATAAGGGGGCTAGGCCACCTGTAGCTCGGCACCAGAGGGGTGGAGCTTTTGCGATGACGGTCGAGGAGACCAACGCTACAGGTGACGGGTTAGCAGGTTTGTCTTTTCTGTCCTTCCTTTTCCATCTTGTTGTATGATTCCATTAGTACCTGTCAGGATATGCTTGTGATGTGCTAGATAGTGTAGTTACCATGTTCAAGACTGTGGAATCACGACCAGTAGGACTATGATTGCATGTTATCTTTTGACTCTGATTGACTGGGGGTTTGACCTAGGAGGAGTACGACTATCTTAATTTCGAGGACGAAATTTTTCTAAGGAGGGTAGACTTGTAACACCCAGTTTTCTGAAATTAGGGTATTTTTGAAAATTTATTATTTTTATTATTTATTAATGGTATTTTAGTCATGATATGATTTTTGTGAATTTTAGTTAGATTAAAACTATTTTCTAAGTCATGGCTTATGACTTTGTGATTTTACTAGTATAACCCTAGTGTAAACCCTAGAGATTTTATAACCTAGAGACTAACCATGACCAGGTAAGCCTAACCATGTGATTAGGATATCAAATTACCACTTTTTAGTCAAAAGGGTATTATAGTAATTTATTTGGATTTATGTAAATTATTATTATTTAATTAGTTGATTAGTGTCATGTTAGCTCCTAACCTAGTTTAGCACTATTCTAGAGGTTAGCAACTAACCTAGAAGACTAATGTTAGATGTTAGCTTATGTGTAAATATCTTAGGTTGGAAATATCTAAGATATTACTTTCTTAGATATTTAGAAAACCTAAAAATATCTATCCCATTAGTCAAAACCTTAAGGGCTAAGTTAGCAAGGTGGATGAACCCTAAATATCTACCCCTACCCCCCCCCCCCCCCCATAGTAGCCAACCCTACCCCCTTCCATATAAACACACCCCCCTTCATTCACACCTCATTTTCATTATACTTAAAAACCTAATTTTTCCTACAACTTCACACCCTCACCACTTAACCAATTTGACTCCAAATTGAGCCTAGTTTCTTGCATTGGAACCCCCTACACTAGAGGATACCAATTGTGGCTTACTAGTAAGGAATTGTGGAGCTTTGGACATTAGGAGTTGAAGGGGGATTTCATTCAAATAGGACTATTATTGAGGATTTTGCACTCATAGGTAAATATCCCTAAACCTAGTTAATATTGTGTTTTATCTTCGTAATTGCATGCATATAGGTAAACCCTAACTGTGGGTCAAGTTTGGTAGAAAATAGGTTTGGTTTGGTGTCCGTATCGGACACGTATCTGTGTTTAAATTGCAGTGTTTGGTGAAATGCCACTTAGGAATAAAAGTTATTATTTTCCAAAACAAATTACACATTTGGGTAGCCCATAGCATGCTGATCACGAAACACTAGGACTGAGCACGATTCTGAGTCGTGTTCGTGTCCAAAACGGACACGAATACTCTGTACACACATATACACTGTGTCCTGTTGCTCGAGCCCCATTTCTCACTGTACACGACACTTCGACACACCAATTTTGGTGGACACGAAGGGGCCATGACTGACATGTCAGCCCCCAAGTGCCATGTCATCTCGTGTCGTATCGGACACATAATCACACGCGCACTGGTTTAGTTTATACTGCACACAGTGTTAAAACACACACTGACACGGCCTTCGTGTCGTGTCTAGACACGATGTGGACACAAAGTTTCAGGCCTAAACCCTAGCCCTAGACCTAGTCTACACCCTGACACGAGCACAAGGCTCTACGTGCCACGTGTGGGGCACACGACCCTTCGACACGCGTGCGCACGAGACTGTGCACGCTGTCCTGCTACCCGACAGTGTTTTCTCCATAAATTGGACACGTGGACACGTGCCACTTGGCATGAGGGTAGGGGCACCCTCTGACAACCAATCCACGAAGTTTCATGCAGCCACGTATCATATCGGACACGAAATTGCCCCTGCACTGGTCACTCACTGACACTGTAAACACGAACTCGAGGCTCTGATACGCCTCTCTTACTCAGACACGACACGACGCCGACTCGATTCAAGGTACTAGACACTTAGAGTGACCCTAGGCGAATCTACCCACGTGATCACGAGACTTCTAGACCCTTGTGTCGTGTCCACGAGACACATGAACTCGTGTACGACGCTGTGACACTTTGGTGTCTGGAATTTACCCGATTGGGGTTTTTCACTCTTGGACACGTCGTGTCGCATCGTGGTGGATACTTGAGGACACGAGGGACACGAGTATACCTAGGAGCACGATTACCAACCCTTAGATTAGGGTATTAGCTAGGTTTTGTGTGTTAGATTTGGTTTTCTCCAATGTTCAGGAATGAACAGTAATTCCTGTTATTTTTCAGTATTTATTTTAAATTTTGGATTGATTTTTGTGTGTATATATACGTATATTTATGTGTATATATACTGTATATATAAGTATATATGTATATGTTTGTGTATGTATGTATGGATGTATATAGGTATGTATAGGTGTATGTATATGTGTGTGTGTGTGTTGTGTGCCCCTTTCTCAGAATTCTGAGAACAGAACACCCCCCCCCCCCCTCTTCTTACTGTTACACACACACATGTTCACACACATGACACCCCTCACACTCTCACTCACTCTTGTACACACACACACTCTCACATCTCTCTCTATTATTCTCTCTCTATATAAGTCTATATGTAATATTATATATATATGATTATATATGTATATGTATATATGTGGAATATATATTAGATATGTATATATAGTTTATATATATATTTGAGGGTTATATATATAGATATGGTATATTATATATAATTGGCTATATATATTGATAATATATATGTATGTTATGAGTAAAATATATATATATATATATATATATATATATATATATATATATATATATATGGTATTATATAAGTTGGGTATATGGTGTATACATTGTAGATATGTATACATATATGAGATGGCCTATGTATATATATATTGTATAGATATGAGTATATATCTACGATACCTATATATATGTGGTAGTGTCCTAGATATACTAGCCTATGGCTAATAGGTGGTTGCCCTATACTTGGCCTAATTGGCTCTTGAATGGTTGACCTAGGTAGCCTTGTTGACCATGGTTGACTAAAGTCAACTATAGGTCAAACCTTGACCAAATTGACCTAGAATTGACTTGTATAGACTTAAAAGGACTAGTTGACTATGATTGAGTAAACCCTAGACTATTAGCTAGCTATTTGAGTTTGACCTTTATGTGAGTGCCCTAAGTATATATGGGTATTTGTGTGACTTGGATTATATGGATAGTTACATGTCAATTAAGATATGTATGGGGCTAAGTGAGATACTTAGAGTTGAGTCATGACTTAAGTTGGAGAATGGGATTAGCTTGATTACAGGATTAAGGTTGGTATTGTACTATATATATTTTGTGTGATATACTTGTATAGATAATTGGTTATACCTTAACATTGTGGTATAGTATCTTAGGTATCCTAAGACATGTTAGCCTATGATTGGTTTGAGATAGCCTTATAGAGTTGACCCTTGACCTAAATTACCTTAGTTAGTCTAAGTTTGACCTATACTTGACCTAGTTGACCACATTGACTAGTATTTGACTAGTCTGACCATTGATTGACTAAACCCTAGATAACTTGACTAGTTTGGCTAGAATGTTTGACCAAGAGTTGACTTTAACCTAGATTAGACTTCTTTAACCTTGTTTGATCTTGTATGACTTAGTTTAACTTCTTGTGACCTAATATGACTTAATTTGACTTAGTTTGACTGTAGTGTTGACCTAGTTTGACTTTGACCTAGATTGGCTTAGAAATTATATAGATTGTATTATATCTTACATTTACCTTCATTTTAGACATGTCATAACTGTATTGCTCTATTTTAGGACATTGTGACCCTGGTACAGACATCTGATATTACACTACTCTTTCCAGAGTATCAGGCGAGTACATTCTCTGATAGTTCTCTCATTTATTTGTCGATTACTGTATTTCAGTTCTAGTTAGTTCTATGTGATTCTCTGTATCAACACGTATGGATATTTCTGGATTCATGTATCGACACATACCTTACTTGCTGGCCTCTATTACTGGAGTCATTGGTATCATTCCGGAATCATTTCTGGAATCATCATGTATTGGCCGGACTTATCTCGATTTTTTTGTCGATTTTGGATTCACTTGCTGGGCGAGGAAATATTGAGTAAGACATGTAGACATACCCCAAATCCGGAATCTCCCACTGGAATCTACCGGAAGCATAGCCATCTCTTGCCCGACCAGTGAGAGATGTGCCTGATACCTACAGCCGTTTACATGTCGACCTCGGTATTTTAAAACACACTGTTAGATCATAGTTGGACTTACCCTGGATTCATTGATCACTGTTGGACTCATCTTGTACTGGAAATTATCTGGTATCGGATTATTTGGACTGGACTCACACTGGGATTATATTAGACTTATATCGTACTGTCTGGACTCGTAAATGTTATTCTAGTTCAGTTAGCTTTTTTTACAGTCTTCATTGCCATGATTCTTCTCTTGTTTTAGTTACCTTTTTTTTCTTGTATCTTACTGTTTCTCTATGCCATCATTACCTGTATAAAACTGCCATGCTCATCAATAAAACTGTCTATAACTGCTTTATAGTTTTTTATCATTTACTTGGGTTTTTCTAGATGAGTTGTACTCGTTCCCGTCCTGATTGGACCTGTTGAAAATATTACAGATGATAATCCTGAGGATACATGCCCTACTTACCATGGACCTAGCGAGGGATTAGCTACCTTTGGTTCTGACTCTCAGGAGTGATTCAGGAGATTAGCTAGTAGACTACTTTAGCTTTCATGTTTTGACTTGTTGTATTAAAGTTAAGAGATTGAGTTGTATTAAGTTTGTTTGAGACATTGTTGTATTATTTTAGTAGTTAGTTGTTGTTGTCTTTAATTCCTTAGGTATAACTTCTGTGTTATCTTTTCGTGTTTTAGACTGTGATTGAGTATATCCTACCCTTTACTTGTCCTCCATTCGGAGCTGATATCTGGACAAGTACTTTTTATACACTGCATGAGATTAGTTAGCAACCTAGGACAGCTTACTACCGCCGACACTGCGGCGTAGGCTGGACGTACCCACTTCTCGTGCCCCTATACAAGGTGCGGGTCGTGACAGTTTTGCCTTGAATACCAAACGTACTGCTGGCCATAGTACGTTTTGGTGAATTCTGTCAACTGTACCAGTCCCTGGTACGACCCACCTTCGTACCCACAGGAAAGAAAGCCCACCAGCAAGGCTTCATTTGAGAGCTTTCGACTGCCATATTTCAAAAAGCTCAATATTTCAGTCCCTACAGGGAATTCCCCAGCTTTGGTGGTCAAATACTTGTTCGAGGACTTATATGTGATCATCCAAGTGTTTATCAAATCGACAAAAATTATTGAACAAGGGTTGATGGTTTGAGCCTTGTTGTCTTGGAATCTCTCCTTATCCTCCTTGGACACTCTATCTTATGATAGAATAGATATGTTGTCCATTTTTTGTTGTATGACAAATGTGATCCACTTTCATACATGGTGGTGCAGATCAAATAATGACACATCAGCTCTTGGTATACCTCGACTAGACGAGGAATTTTCTTGCTAATTTTTCTAGTTTCCGGTTGGAGGGAACGTACTCCTCATATGGAACTTCTTCCATGGGTAGCTTGGAGATAAATTGTATCTCATGGAGTGCAAAACCCATTTCGCCTACTAGGGTTGCAAAGGTTTCTGTCGAACCGATATATAACTCCATCAGAGCCAAGAACAGGTTATTGTTTATGGGTATGCCTTGACTTGTGGAGGCTACCGCTTCTAACAAACCAATGGCTTGTAGTTCTGCTTCAAAGTTCATCATAACCCAAGAGCTAAGTTGAACACAATTTTTATTATGAGGAGTCATCCATCCTGGAAGCCTAGGATTAACTTGGGGATATATTACTGAAGCATTCATAAATTTGTTAACGAATATTGGTATCTGCACCGGCTGGATCAGAGATGAGCCCTCACATGGTGTAAATCCAGGTAGTAAACCTGACAAAGGAGTGACACTGCCACTGGGAGTACTCGTATGATAGTCCATTTGATTTTCGTCCCTCTTGAATATGATTCTCCCCGGTCTTCCATGATTGTTGGGAGTCAGATTCCAGATCATCCATCTTGGATGAGTAGCATGAACAAAAGAAGAAAGGGGATAATCTCTTAGCATTGTTGGGAGATACATCACCCTTTCTCCAAATTTGAACACCCAGGACTCCTTCTTGGGGTTTGTCTGTGATTTGAAATCAATTGCGTCCCCAAACATAAATGCGGGCTTCAGGTAATGCCGGCCATCCAGTGATGTCAATAATTCTCTATTGTAGAGATAGCAACATTCTGTCTCCTTGAGCAGCTATCAACTGATGTCTTTCATGGGGATACTGCTTGTCAGTTTGAGGAAACTCAACATGGGATAAATTTTCCAGATAATTTGATCCCAGAATACCAGCTGGTGAACCAAACACTTCAGAAAGAGGATGGCCCCCCAAGTCCACTGCAAAAGAAGTTCAACAAGAAAAATTAAGTTAGTAAAACCCTAAAATATGAATTTTATGCAAACTCAAGCTCTACGCAAATGACTATACATGAGTTTTACGCGTAAAAGGTTCTATGTTTTTAAAGAGAATTTGTTTTATGCATTTCTCTAAAAAAATGTTTTACGCAGTCCAAGAATAAAAATTTTACGCGTACTTTTTTCTGTTCAAAAGAATAAAGTTTTACGTGTGAAAATACATAGTCTTTTGACTTGCGTATTTTCAGTTTTACGCTCGCACATATAATGTAAGCGTATTATCAGTTTTACGCTTCTGTTCAAAAGAGTAAAAAAAAGTTTTTGCATGTGAAAAACATATAGTCTTTTGACTTGCGTATTTTTAGTTTTACGCTCGCACGTATAACGTGGGCGTAATTTTAAGTTCTACGCTGGCACGTATAACGTGAGCATATTTTTGATTTCAAAATCTACGCTGGCACGTATAACGTGAGCATATTTTTGATTTCAAAATCTACGCTGGCACGTATAACGTGGGCGTATGATTTAAGGTTGGTCTTGGGTTATCTTCTCCCACAAAATCGATAGGGTTTCTACCTATAATGGCCGGAGCCACGTTTGGGTTGATCTTTTGGACTTCTTCGATATTTTTCTCCAGTGATGCTGCAGCGGCGTGAACTTCCTCCGATGATCTAGCCGTCGAAGAAGTGGCAAGCTTCTTACCTTTGGCTGAGGCGGCGGCTTTGCTCTTGGGTGCCATTTGCTCGAAAGGATTTTGAGGATGAATGAAGAAGAGAATAAGAAATAAAAGAGTATAGTTCTCTCTCTTCCATCAGAGTCCTACTTATAGGAAACTTAAGGTTGATTCGAATTCTCGAAGTGACTGTTGGGTATCCCTAAATTTACGTTGATGACTGTTGGATATCCCAAAATTTACGCTTCTATTCAAAGTATTTCAAATATTAGAAAATTTAAAAACTTTGAAGGGGGACTTGTAGAAGCGTAAATAAATTTTGAAGACCAAGTCAAGGAAATTGAGATATTTACGCAAAGACAATTACAAATTAGACTTTACGCAAAGGTCAAACTGAGTCAAACTCAAAACTCTACGCAAGGATTAAATTCAGACTTTACGCGAAGACAGTTTCACTCTCTACGCGAAGAATGAGCTGTCCATGCTGCATTAAATGCACGAAGATACTGTTCTGACAGATTGATTTTCTGACAAAATAATTGCACAGAAGCCAAGGAGTTTGTTGTTTAGCATGCCAATGAGCTGCTTTACGCTCGAGGAATAGCTTCTTCTTTACGCATAAAGAGTTATTTGAGCTTTTTACGCTCAAGGCTATCTCAGCTACTCTTTTTGCACGTAGAGTTTATTTGAGCCTTTACGCTCAAGGCTATTTTTAGTCGCTTTACGCAGGAAGCTTACTTTGAGCTATTTTACGCTCAATCATGCCTAACAACATATTGGCCCATTGGTCATCGTCAACCTGATTTTAATAATTGATCAAAACTCTGTCTGGATATACGAAGCTTGTTGGGACATCTCAGCTCCTTGGACATAAGCAAGATTGGATATTCACTCCGTTCAAGACTGAAGATCTGTTTGCCTACTTGAGTCTGTACTTCCTATGCAATGTAATTTTTCATTTTATTTGAGTCTAGGAATACGTTGTAC
Organism: Iris pallida; assembly: GCA_029216955.1. Taxonomy (NCBI): domain Eukaryota; kingdom Viridiplantae; phylum Streptophyta; class Magnoliopsida; order Asparagales; family Iridaceae; genus Iris; species Iris pallida. The sequence goes on from JANAVB010022800.1 coordinate 3,889,207, forward strand.
ACCGAGTCGTACTGGCAAATAGGCTACTCCCAAATAGTTCAAAATGTTTTTAAAAATGACCTATCAAAATGTTTACAAAAAGGTTTTTAAAAAGGTTTTCAAAAATCACCAAAAATCTGTTTTAAAAAACCCTAACCTAATCCTAACAGAACTCGGCCAGAGTTCGGCCAGAGTTCGGTTGGTGGCCGTTTGATTTTTGAAATTCTCTGGAACTTGGTCCTCCTGCAGTTGCGGATTTGACCGAGATTTGCTCATCGAGTTCTGCCCGAATTCTGCCCGAATTCTGACAGAGTTCTCCCTTTGGAATTCCTATAAATAGAGATGGATTTCGATCATTTCAATTCACTCATTCACTTTCAATCTTCTCTCTATCGAAAAAGCTTTCTGCCTTCCAAAGAGTTTTCTAAAGCTTTTATTTTCAGATCCCAAGCCAGTTACAATCCTCTAGTCGATTTGCCAGTGCGGTACGGTCTAGAAGTTTCTGAGAGATTATAATCAGAAGGCTTGATTGAAGAATACCTCTTCACATTTGAAGTTGGACGAGTTCTTCGTATCAAAGCTCGCGTTGTAGAAGTTGCAAGGACTTCGTAAGAAAACTTGCGGTTTTTCCTATAGTGGATTCAACTGGTAGCAAGAGTTCTACCGACTGGATTAGTCCTTAACAGAGGGATACCAGTATACATCGCTGTCTTTGCGTTTGCTTTCTGAACTCTGCCTATACATTATTTCAATTGTGATTATATACTGTGATTGTGTTGCTAACATTTTTTATTTAGCATTATTCTGCTGCCAACTCTATTCACCCCCCTCTAGAGTATTACGCTTTACTATATCGTTCCTACAATTGGTATCAGAGCTGGTGTTACAGGTAAAGCGAGGTAACAGTGCTATTATTTATTCATTATTTATTAGATCACAGCACATCACATGGCTACTATGAAATTCACAAGTGAAGGTCAGGCCACAAACAGACCCCCTCTGTTTGATGGTACTAATTACACTTATTGGAAAACACGGATGAGTTTCTTCTTGAAATCTCTTGATTTTGACTTATGGGCTATTGTTCTTGATGGCTATCAGAAGCCACCTCGTATAAATGTCGAGGGAGTTTTGGTTGAAAAACCCCAAAGCAGTTATACAGAGGAAGAAAAAAAAAAGGCCAGTCTTGATGCACGTGCCATTAATGCTCTTTTTTGTGCCTTAGACAGAACAGAATTTAACAGGGTATCTACATGCACAACGGTAAATGGTGTGTAGAAGCTTCTCGAAGTTACACATGAAGGCACGACTCAAGTCAAGGAGTCAAAAGTCAGCCGACTTACTCAAGAGTACGAGGCGTTCAAAATGAAGCCAAATGAAACAGTCACACAAATGTTCGAGAGGTTCTTGGATATTGTAAACCCTTTGTCCTCCTTAGGCAAAGATTACAGTAACCATGAAAAGATTCGCAAACTCCTGTGAGCTCTCACCAAGAACTGGATTCCGAAGGCTACAGCTATCATTGAAGGAAACGACCTCACTACAATGTCACTTGAAGTACTCATGGGTAAACTACTCACTCATGAACTGGAGCTACAAGATTTTGAAGAACCTGCACCAAAGGAGAAGACTATCGCCCTCAAGGCTCAGCACAGAAAAGCTGCTGAAGATGACTCAGACAGCAGTGGATCTGACGCTGAAGATCAAGCTCTCCTAGCAAGGAAGTTCAAAAGATTCATGAGACATGAGAAGAGAGTCAAAGAGAACAACAGCAACAACTGGTACCAAGAAGATGCTGTCTGCTATGGCTGCAAGAAGAAGGAACATATGAAGAAGGACTGTCCCATCAACTCATCATCGAGCAAGAAGAACAACAGGTATGAAAAAGGCAACCTAAAAAGATCAACGTCTCGGAAATATGCCAACACCAGCATATGGCATGAGAGTGAAGCTAGCGACTCAGAAGATGAACATTTAGAGGACGCTGCAAACATCTGCTTCATGGCAATCGATCAGGTACCTACTGAACCTGTAGAAATATATGATGACTTCACCTTTGAGCAATTAGGAGATGCCTTCAGTGACCTGATGCTTGACTACAGGAAACTGCGTAGTAAATATCAGACCGCTAAGAAGGTACTCAAAGAGTACAAAGGAGAAATAGAAAGACTTACCGACCTACTAGCTGAGGTTAGAGCTAATGTTAGTGAGTCTGGTGAGCTTTCCTCTATAAAGCTCTTATTACACGAGACTAAACAGTCATCCGAAGAGAAAGACAAGATTATAGACCAATTGAGAGAAGATCTTTCTAGAGAAAAGAAGTCTTCAATCTGCACAAATCAGAATGGAATCACTCACTTCTGATTATACTAAGTTATATGACACTTCCAAAAGGTTGGAAATTAGGTTAGGAAAACAGCCTGAGCCTGCTGCTTCCTATCCTAACACGTGTCACTTACCGAGAATTCGGAACATTCCCAAGCCAAACACTGTCAGACCAAACCATACAAAACCTTTACCCCAAAAGGTTAAGCCCAAACATGATCATAGGTATGCATTCTTCTATACTAGAAAACCCAAACCTACCAACCATGCACACCACTCAGCTTTCAACACTCGACATGCACAATGTCATTATTGCGGCCTCATTGGTCATATATCATCTGTATGTAGGATGAGAAAGCTTGTAGATTTAAATGTTTATGCTTGGATACCTAAAGCTAACAATTCAGGACCCTACAAGAAATGGGTACCAAAGGTTTCATCTGCAAACTGTTTTGTAGGTGGAACACCCTTCACATGCTAGAAGCAAATGGATCCTCGACAGCGGTTGCTCACGGCATATGACCGGTGACGCTACCCTATTTGCAACACTGTCGAAGAAGAAGAAGGAAGGTTATGTTTCCTTCGGTAATAATTTGAAAGGGTATATTATTGGTATCGGTGATGTTGGTAAGTCTCCCTATCCAGTTATTAAAGATGTCTGTCTGGTTACCGAGTTGAAACATAATCTGCTCAGCATAAGTCATCTAGCTGATCATGGTTATGGTATCAACTTTGGCAAAGACAAATGTACTATAGTTGATAGCTCAACTGGTAGTACTATCTTTGAAGGAATCAGGGAAGACAATATATATGTTTTCTATCTGTTGGAAGAAGCTAACATTTCAGGTAGATGCTTAATGGCCAAAAGTGATGAGAGTCATCTATGGCACATGAGACTCGGTCATGCAAACATGGATACAATTTCAAGATTATCCACAAAGAAGATAGTACGCAATTTACCAGACATAACATTCAAGAAGGATTCGGTATGCAGCCAATGTGAAAAGAACAAGGCTACCAGATCCACATTCAAGTCTGTAAACGCAGTATGTACTACTAGACCTCTACAATTGCTACACATGGATTTATTCGGTCCTAGCAAAGTTGCTAGCCTCGGAGGTAAATTATATGCATTTGTTATTATAGATGATTTTTCTAGATACACGTAGGTATATTTCTTGACACGCAAGAATGACGCATTATCCGAATTTGTCACCTTTTGCAAGAAAGTACAAAATGAAAAAGGTTACATGATCACTCGAATTAGAAGCGATCATGGAGGCGAATTCGAGAATGCTGATTTCGAGCAATTTTATGACACACACGGTTTCATACACGAGTTCTCCTGCCCTAGAACTCCACAACAAAATGGAGTTGTGGAACGTAAGAACAGAACTCTAACCGAAATGGCCAGAGTGATGTTAAATCAATTTAGCCTACCCAAATACTTCTGGGCTGAAGCTGTCAATACAGCTTGCTTTGTGCTCAATAGAGTTCTAATTCGACCCAAATCGAAGAAGACTCCATTTGAGTTATGGTTTGATAGAATTCCTTCAGTTTCATACTTTAAGATATTTGGCTGTAAGTGCTTTATTCTTAATACTAAAGACAACTTGGGAAAGTTTGACGAAAAGGCCGATGAAGGTATATTTCTAGGTTATGCGGCAAAGAGCAAAGGGTAAGAGTCTTCAACAAACGTACCATGATCATCGAAGAATCAATCAACGTCACTTTTGATGAAATGAACCAAATGTCTCTCGATGATAGTGATGAAGATCTGCCTACATCAAGTTCAACATCAGCTGAACCTGAACCAAGCTCTGCACTAGCTGAACCCCCTAGAGGAGATCCAGAAACCAGCTACCTACAGAGTCTACCAAAAAGGTTAAAATTCACAGTTGATCATCCACAAGATTTGGTAATTGGTGACATTACCAAAGGAGTAAGTACTCGATCATCCAGTAGAGATATTGTTTCTAGTGTTGCATTTATTTCACAACTAGAACCTAAATCTATTGATGAAGCATGTAGTGATAGTTTCTGGATAGATGCCATGCAAGAGGAATTGAACCAATTCGAACGGAATCAAGTTTGGGAACTTGTTCCCAAGCCTATTGATCATCCGGTCATTGGCACCCGTTGGGTATTCCGAAACAAACTAAATGAGGATGGTTTAGTAACTCGTAACAAGGCTCGACTCGTAGCTCAAGGATACAATCAAAAAGAGGGTATCGACTACGATGAGACTTATGCCCCAGTTGCGAGATTAGAATCCATTCGAATGTTATGTGCATTTGCATGTTTTCATGATTTCAAACTTTTTCAAATGGATGTAAAAAGTGCTTTTCTAAATGGCTTTATAAAAGAAGAAGTTTTTGTAGCACAACCTCCGGGTTTCACGGATTTCAAAAATCCTGACCATGTTTTCAAGTTGAAGAAAGCCTTATATGGTTTGAAACAAGCCCCTCGTGCTTGGTATGACCGTCTAAGCTCTTTTCTACTTGACAACGGTTTTTCAAAAGGAAAGGTTGACACTACACTATTTATTAAATCTTTTAATGGCAAGCTGCTTTTAATTCAAATTTATGTTGATGATATCATATTTGGATCCACTGATGAATCTCTTTGTCAAGAATTTTCTAAGTGTATGCAGAATGAGTTTGAGATGAGCATGATGGGAGAGCTGAAGTTCTTTCTCGGATTGCAAATCAAACAAACCGACAATGGGACGTTCATTAATCAAGCCAAGTACACAAAAGATTTGCTAAAGAAGTTCGATCTGGACAATGTCAAACCTATTGGCACTCCGATGGCAACTTCAACAAAGCTTGATTCTGACGAACAAGGCAAGCCAGTCGACACACGTAAGTATCGAGGTATGATTGGTAGTTTACTTTACTTAACTGCTAGTCGTCCATATATAATGTTTAGTGTTTGCCTGTGTGCACGTTTTCAAGCTAACCCAAAGGAATCACATCTAACCGCAGTTAAGCGTATCTTTCGATACCTTAAGGGCACTTCTTCTGTCGGCTTGTGGTATCCCAAAACTAAATCCTTTGACCTTATTGGTTATTCGGATGCAGATTTTGCGGGATACAAGGTTGATAGAAAAAGTACTAGCGGTACATGTCATTTCTTAGGCAAGGCTCTAGTCTCTTGGTTTAGTAAAAAGCAAAATTCTGTAGCCTTATCAACAATAGAGGCTGAGTATATCGCCGCAGGACGTTGTTGCGCTCAGATTTTGTGGATGAAACAAACCCTAGAAGACTTTGATTTATTTTTCACAAATATTCCCATTTTCTGTGATAACACGAGCACCATTAATTTGACTAAGAATCCTGTATGTCATTCTCGTACTAAACATATCGAGATTAGACATCATTTTCTTAGAGATTATCATCAAAATGGAGATATAAACCTTGTGTACATAGATACTGAAAATCAATTAGCTGACATCTTCACTAAACCTCTAGCGAAAGATCGTTTCAATTATTTACGTCGAGAATTAGGAATTTTGGACGTCAATAATATTAATTGATTTTATTTTATGATTATATATCATTATGCAAAAACTGTGTTAGAGACAAGCTAATAAAGAGTCTGTCTGTCACCACAACTACGGTTGAAGCGAAGCGGTACTTAAGAGTTCCCCGGTGAACCTCCGCCAGCTGGGACAGTACTCCTACAGCTAATCTGAGACAGTCGCTGTGTAACGACATTTAATTTATAAAATATTATTAATTATGTTATTTGAAGACTAAAATAACTAATCTTTGAATTAAATATTTGCAACGAGTCAATGAAAAAGAAGTAGCACAAATCAACTTTGAAAGAACCCTAGGCGAATTCGGCCAGAGCTCTGACCGAATTCGGCCCGAGTTCGGTTGAGGGTGTATATGTATATATACAGAACCCGAGAGCTTCTTCTCTTTCATTGCTTCCAAACTTTCAAACAGCAGCTCCAGCCGCCCGAAACTCCTCCAAACCCTAGGTATTCACCAACCCATTGCTTCCTATCTACTTGGTGAAATCCTTCCAAAATTTGGAATCGTGCGGAGATCGTTCTTCTCTACAACATATCCAATTTTCGTGAGGTATAACTCTCTCTCTCTCCACCTTTCATATTAGTGATTTTTATTTCAATGGCACCTAGATTTAATCCGTCAAAGAGGAAGAAGACAACTCCTAGTGAGGAAGGGTCCTCTTCGAATCCTCACACGGATTCCTTATTTTTGCCGGTCCAAAAGAGCGACGGCGCTTTTGATGGGTTCTTCTTTCAAACCCTCGATCAAGCTTTATTATGGTACGGTGACTTTTCCACCCGTTCCATATGTAGCGGCGCTCCGGTTAAATGGACGGTATTCCCTGATCATCGTCACTTATTTGAGTCATTAGGGTTACACTTACTTGTTAAACTGTGCTTCCCAATAGCTACTAATGCCATTAGATTGTTCTATTGTAATCTCGTAGTTAACACTTTTGACGTGAGCACACGTGTCGGAGGCATAGACATTGACTTCAATGATGTCCTTCTAGTAGAGATTCTTGGTATTCCCAATGAAGGTGAACCGCTAGTTGATATCACGGAATTCGATTTCCCCGAAGGCACTACACTCACGAGTTTCAAAACGGAACTTTGTGCACCTGACAGAGTACGTTCTGGAAAGTTCAAGGCTAACAACCTGAACTTGTTCAACTATGAATTGCATCGTATCATCTACTCTACTCTTCTTCCAAAATCCACTTCCAAGGATGATGTGACTTCGCTTGAGTTGTCCGTCATGTACCATATTCTTAAGGGGATTCCTTTTTCCGCCCCTAAGACAATCATTCAGATGATGGGACGTTGTCGTGCTAGAGATCGAAATCTCTCTTACGCGATGATTCTCCCTCGTATCTTTCAGCGATTCGAGATCGATCTATCGACTTGTACTCAGGACTCTGAGCCCAAGTTACTCCAGCTTTCTCGTCGCAGCCGGACTGCTTCAGCTCCACCTCCTGCTCCTCCTACTGCACCATCTTCACCACATCAGCCGTATGCCATGACTTTTGAGGGCATATATCAGCATTTATCAGCTTTGCACGTCTCGATGACGGACATGGCTCGCGAGCGAGAGTTCCGCGATGTCACCCGTTACCAGGCGATGGCAAACTCCTTGGCCGATCTGCGTTTTGCCCAGACTGGTCACTCTGCTGCTTCCATCCCTCGTGATCCAGCTTTTTTGGGTTACCGCTGTGAGGATGAGGCTGTTCATGCCTACTTCCAGCCAGGTAACGCCTATGACTGGTATCGTGCACCTCGAGATTACGTTGGTGAGTTCTATGCTGGCGCCCCTACTCATCCTACTGGCGCTGGTACTTCTGGTGCTGGTACTTCCGGTCATGCTGGCCACGCTGCTGATGATATTGATGAGGATAGTGATGATGAGATCTGATTTGATTATTAGTGATATTCTATTGTATACTTGGAAATGCTCCGACATTCCAAGTTTTTATCATTTACTTTTTATCAGTACTTTGTAGTTTGCTATCAGTACTTTTTTATCTTCATGGACATGTTTTTGATGTTTCATTTATGTCATCTCAGTTTATTTCAGCATTTTGTTTAAGCACTATCTCTTTATACTGCTTCTCCATTTTAAACTGCCTGTGAAATAGCATGCCTGAGATTTCTTTTATGTTTTGAAGCAATACATGCCTGTGATGATAATTTGTAGACACTTTACATTCCTGTGATGCTATATCTCTAATTCTTATACTATATTTCTTTTATTTTCTCGCTATTTGTTACTTATGCATTCATTGCGGGAGAGCCTTCTGCATTTAATGCGGGGGAGCCTTCTCTTGTGCAATTATTTTGCTAAGTGACAAAGGGGGAGAAAATTAAAAATGATCTAACATTTTTTTTAGTTAAATACAGGTTATGAACAATTTCTACTTTTTAATATTTTTGAACAAGCTTGAACTAGCTTAATGTTATATCATTCATAGTTTGTCAATTATCAAAATAGGGGAGATTGTTGGCCCATTGGTCATCGTCAACCTGATTTTAATAATTGATCAAAACTCTGTCTGGATATACGAAGCTTGTTGGGACATCTCAGCTCCTTGGACATAAGCAAGATTGGATATTCACTCCGTTCAAGACTGAAGATCTGTTTGCCTACTTGAGTCTGTACTTCCTATACAATGTAATTTTTTATTTTATTTGAGTCTAGGAATACGTTGTACACCGAGTCGTACTGGCAAATAGGCTACTCCCAAATAGTTCAAAATGTTTTTAAAAATGACCTATCAAAATGTTTACAAAAAGGTTTTCAAAAAGGTTTTCAAAAATCACCAAAAATCTGTTTTAAAAAACCCTAACCTAACCCTGACAGAACTCGGCCAGAGTTCGGTTGGTGGCCGTTTGATTTTTGAAATTCTCTGGAACTTGGTCCTCCTGCAGTTGCGGATTTGACCGAGATTTGCTCATCGAGTTCTGCCCGAATTCTGCCCGAATTCTGACAGAGTTCTCCCTTTGGAATTCCTATAAATAGAGATGGATTTCGATCATTTCAATTCACTCATTCACTTTCAATCTTCTCTCTATCTAAAAAGCTTTCTGCCTTCCAAAGAGTTTTCTAGAGCTTTCATTTTCAGATCCCAAGCCAGTTACAATCCTCTAGTCGATTTGCCAGTGCGGTACGGTCTAGAAGTTTCTGAGAGATTGTAATCAGAAGGCTTGATTGAAGAATACCTCTTCACATTTGAAGTTGGACGAGTTCTTCGTATCAAAGCTCGTGTTGTAGAAGTTGCAAGGACTGCGTAAGAAAACTTGCGGTTTTTCCTATAGTGGATTCAACTGGTAGCAAGAGTTCTACCGACTGGATTAGTCCTTAACAGAGGGATACCAGTATACATCGCTGTCTTTGCGTTTGCTTTATGAACTCTGTCTTTACATTATTTCAATTGTGATTATATACTGTGATTGTGTTGCTAACATTTTTTATTTAGCATTATTCCGCTGCCAACTCTATTCACCCCCCTCTAGAGTATTACGCTTTACTATATCGTTCCTACACAATATTCCTTATGTACAGTTTGTCCTAATTATGTGAGAATGTGGTTTTCTGACGTGGCCTTCATGCCATACTTCTCGAAGAACGTGTGTACGTGTTCTCCTTATTTTATTGGATTATGTGACATGTGTCAACATGCATAGAGGCCAATCTCTGTACGTGGGTGACAGTTATCCTAACAGCCTGCGTAGAAATCCAATATTGGTGCTTTTTACACACAGAAGATAGGCCTATATAAGGACCTTTTTTTTAAAGAAGAAGGGACAAGATTTTGGAGACCAGATACTTTCAAAGCAAAGTGATTTTCCAGAGTATTTCTCTTCAACTTTTCTTCAAGAACAGGGTGAAGCAAAGCCGGAAAGCATTCGACTGTGCCATCAGTGCCAATTGTGTCGATACCTTTCTGGTGACTTAGTTCTTCCAGTTGTTCATTTCCAAGCAGTTTTCTTCATCATCATCGTGTGGTCCATGGAACAAAGTGATCGCTCTCAGATCAGACTTCCATAGCAATACTTCCCAAAATTTACTTGTACTTTTGTACATTTTCTCTCGTTTTCTTTCAAAAGCCTTAAGGGCATTTTGTTAAGTGAAACAGTCACGAGGGTTGATCGTGCTTATAATTTTAATCTTTCAATCTAGATTATGTGTGAACTCCTTCGGAAGGCATAGCATTTATGTAATTTTAATTATTTTTTGATGAATTGTGATGACGGTGGCGGCTGTTTCTGATGTTGGACGAGATGCTAGTTTTAAGCAGTCCAGATGCAGACGAATGATTTCCGATGAAGGTCGAACCCCGAATAAGTCTGCGCAGCGCCAAATTTTGGATTCAGATAGTTGAGGACGGAGCAGAAAAGATGACCATAATAGTTGGATATTTTTTTCTTATGTTTATTGTCATTTTGCTTTTTCTGATTATGCATGTTTATTATTCTGTGGATATTTTTATGAAAAACTAAGCCCGCATTAATAATGGACAACATGGACATAATATCAACTAGTAAAAAAACCCTCATTATTAAATAACTAAGTGGGAGAGGAAATTTATTTAGTATAAATCCAATGGTCTCCATTACTAGTTTGCAGGTGATGTAATTATACTTGCGTGTTGGGTTTAATGCCTTCCTCCATATCGAATGAGTATAATTATGGATCACCAGTACAAACTTTCTTAGGAATAATTGTAGAAAGTTACCAAGTATGTTTTTACTTCTACATCTGAAGGAACTCATTACAAGGTAATGGACTTAGTATTAAGTAATGGTATACACTTAGATACAAATAATGGTATCCTTCCCATCGGAGTCACTGCTATTATTTGTAACCAGAGCAAGACCAACAGATTAATTTAATTTATAATGTTGACATGATAGTAAAATTAATAGAAAAAACCTACTTGAACAAAGTTGAATTTGTATACGTCTACACTATCGTGGCATACTAAATTCATGGTGTTCAAGGTGTTGGTAAATTTCTTATTATTATTTTGAGAAAATAAATATTTAATTAATTCAAAAAGTTTTTTGTCCTACATAATTTTTACTTATGTGATTCTCAGGATTTCAAGCATGGGTTCTTTCAGTCTACTTATGGTGATTCTTACTGGACCTAATTATATTGACTGGAAACATAATTTCGATATTGTCCTTACTGCTGAAGAGTACAAATATGTACTCAATGAGGAATGCCCACCTAAGCCTAATGATAATTCTGATGAAGAGGTCAAAGAGGCTTATAAGAAGTGGATAAAGGCCGATGAGATAGCACGGTATTACATTCTGGCATCTATGTCAAATGTACTGCTACATTAGCATCAGGCCATGGCCACGGCTTATGACATGATGTATAACCTCAAGGAATTCTTCGGACATCAAAGTAGAGCAGCTAAGCAATTTGCTATGAAGAGTTTTATGAGAACGACTATGGCTGATAGAACACCAGTAAGGGATCATGTTCTCAAGATGATGGTTCATCTGAATGAGATGGAGATCCTTGGTGCTGAAATCGATGGAGAAACACAGACCGATATCATTCTCGGGACTTTGCCTAAAAGTTTTGACTCGTTTTACCTTAATTACAACATTAACAAAAGGTTGAATAGTTTGACAGAACTTACAAGAGAACTATAGGATGCTGAAGCTCTCTTCAAGCAGAATGCTCATGTTTATGTGACTGAAAAGGCTTCTACTTTTAAGCAGAAAGGTGGTAAGAAGAAGAAAAAAGTTCAAAATTAAGCAAACTCAGCAAAGAAGGGCATGGAACGTCAATACGCTGTGAAAAAACCAAAATGCAAGTGTTTCAAGTGCAAAAGGTCAGGACATTGGAAGACTGACTGTCCACTTCTCAAACAAGAGAACAAAGCAGGTATATCTCATTTACTAGTAGTTGAAACATATTTAGCGGTGTTATCTACCGCCACCTGGTATGTAGAAACAAGAGCCACTAATCATATATGTAATACATTGTAGGGGTTTCAAGAAACCAGGCGGCTCAGTGATGGAGAGATATGCTTGTTCATGGGTGACGCTACAAAAGTAGCGGTCGTTGTAATAGAAGATGTTACTTTATCTTTTGGTAGAAATAAGTTTGACATTGAGAGATTGTCTTTGTGCACCTTCACTTAGAAGGAATTTAGTTTCTGTTTCTATGTTAGTTAAGGATTGATATTCAATTTATTTTAATGTCAATATTGTTATTAGAAAGAATAAATATTTTATCTATTCTGGTGCATTAGTTAATAATCTGTATGTCATTAATCCTATTTCGCCCACAATGCAACTTACGAAAATGAATAATATGTCTTCTAATTTAAATAAGAGAAAAGAACATTCTTGTATGAAACAAACATATCTTTGACACTTGCGATTGGAGCATATTAATCTAAGAAGGATTCAAAGTTTGGTTAAAGATGGACCTTTGAGTTCATTGGAAGTAGAGGCACTACCAGTCTGTGAATCCTGCTTGCAAGGTAAAATGACCAAAAGGCCTTTTACGACAAAGGGGTATAGGGCCAAAGATGTGTTAGAATTAGTTTATTCTGATTTGTGTGGACCCATGACTATCCAAGCTAGAGGTGGCTTTGAATATTTTGTCACATTTATTAACGATTATTCAAGGTATGGATACAGTTATTTGATGCGATATAAGTCTAAGTGCTTTGAGAAATTCAAAAAGTACAAGGCCAAAACGGAGAAACATCATAGAAAATGTATCAAGTTATTATGTTCAGATCGTGGTAGCGAGTACCTTTTTGGAGAGTTCAGGGATTATTTATCAGAGGCTAGAATTACATCCCAATTGATTGCACCTGGAATGCTCCAGCAGAATGGTGTAGCCGAAAGAAGGAATAGAACTCTTATGATGATGGTTAGATCAATGATGAGTTATTCGAATTTACCAGATTTATTTTGGGGATATGCCTTAGAGACTGCAGCTTATGTTTTGAACTTGGTTTCTTCTAAGTCCGTACCTCTTACTCCCACAGAGCTGTGGATTGGGCGTAAGCCTAGTCTGAAACATGTTCGAATTTAGGGTAGTCTAGCACACATGTTGAATAGGAAAGCAGATATGTTGGAATCTCGTACAGAAGTACGATTGTTTGTAGGCTATCCAAGAGGAACGAAAGGAGGTTTATTTTATAGTCCAAAGGATCAGAAGGTCATTGTTAGCACCAATGCCCGATTCTTAGATGAAGACTATGTGATGAATCATAAACCCAGAAGTAGAGTTGTTCTAGAAGAACTAAGAGGTGAGACACCAAGTATTTTAGTACCAAAAGTACAAGAGGATGAAACACAAGTAACTGCACAACGTGTCACAAATGTTACAACACAACAAATAGTGCCTTGTCGTAGTGGGAGGGTTGTGATACGAACTGATAGATATATGTTCTTGGAAGAATTGTCAGACTTTGTCCTTGAAGAACAAGATTATGATCCATGTACCTACAATGAAGCCCTCCAAGATAAAGATGCAGAGTCTTGGCAAAAAGCAATGATATCTAAAATAGAATCTATAGATTCCAATCAGGTCTGGGAGCTTGTAGAACCACCCGTTGGTGTAAAAGCAAGTGGGTCTATAAGAGAAAAGAGGATCAGACGGTAAGTTTGAAACCTTTAAAGCTCGGCTTGTTGCAAATGGTTTTACTCAAAGAGAGAGTATCGATTATGAGAAAACATTTTCGCCAGTAGCCATGCTTAAGTCTATCCGGATTTTTTTATCTATTGCAGCTCATCTTGATTATGAGATTTGGAAAATGGATGTCAAGACAGCTTTCCTTAATGGAAGTCTTGAGAAAGACATCTATATGAAGCAACCAGATGGGTTCAATGAAAAGGGCCAAGAGCATCTTGTTTGTAAGCTCAAGAAGTCCATTTATGGACTTTAGCAAGCATCTATATCTTAGAACATATGTTTTGATCAGGTGATAAAATCCTATGGATTTTATCAGTGTCAGGATGAATCATGTGTATACAGAAAGTGTGATAAAAACGTGGTGGTATTCCTAGTACTTTACATAGATGACATCTTGCTCATTGAAAATAATGTAAAGGTGTTAAGTGATGTAAGGCTATGATTATCCAAACAGTTTGATATGAAGGATTTGGGAGAAGTAGGTCACATCCTTGGGATCAAAATTCTACGAGATCGCAAGAAAATGATGTTGGGCTTGTCCAAAACTTCCTATATCGATATTGTACTAACTCGTTTTAGCATGCAAAATTCTAAAAAAGTTTTCTTACCTTTTAGGCATGGAATTGCTCTATCAAAGGAGCAGTGTCCGAGGACGCCTAAAAAGATAGAGAACATAAAAGCAGTTCCTTATGCTTCAGCAGTAGGAAGCTTAATATATGTAATGTTGTATACGAGACCATGCATCTACTTTCCGTTGGCATAGTCAGCAGATATCAGTCTAACCCAGGACAAGAGCACTAGACTACCGTAAAGCATATTTTGAGTACCTGAAAAAGACTAAAAAGTATATGCTAGTTTATCAGGCAGATAGTTTAGTTCTCTTGGGGTATACAGACTCAAATTTTCAATCAGATAGGAATTCCAGGAAATCTACCTCAGGTTATGTATTTACTTTGTGAGGTGGAGCCATTGTGTGCAAGAGTATCAAGCAAAAATGTATTGCTGATTCCACCATAGAAGTCGAGTATGTGGCAGCCTCTGAGGCAGCCAAAGAAACGGTTTGGCTCAGAAAGTTCTTGTTGGACTTGGATGTGGTACCTAGTTTGCCTAAGGCTATTATACTTTATTGTGATAATTGTGGTATAGTTGCAAACTCGAAGGAACCATGAGCCCATAAGACAGGTAAACACATTGAGCATAAGTACCACCTGATACGAGATTACGTAAAGAAAGAAAAAGTTTTTTTGATCAAGATAGCATCAGCTGACAACCTAGCTGATCCTTTTACAAAGAGCTTACCAGCTAAGGCTTTTGATAGTCATGTTGAGAGAATGGGAGTCAGATGTGTAGCTGCATGGCTTTAAGTATAAGTCGAAGATTTGTAACGGTATACTGAAAAGCAATGCTTTGAGTATAGGTGGAAGATTATTAGGGTTATATACTAAAAGCATCACTTTGATATTAACTTTATTTCCTTAAATTTTGAATGAGAATCATATGGGCAAATATTTGCATATTGTATTTTATCTGATATTCTATATTATAGATAATATGATGTGTGGTGTCACATAGAAGATCATATTATCAGTTTTCTATGGAATATATAAATAGTTCATAACCTAGATGGACTTGGACAATCCATTGGAAAGGTTGTAGTGTAATCTGGTATTAGTCTATCTTGACTATAGGTTTACACTAGTGCACTTTGTGTGTATTGAACATGGCCACTTGAGGTTGTTCTCTTTGTACTGACTACATAAGAGAACAAACACCTCTATTATTTTGGATGCTTGTGCTCTTAAACTGGATATAATAACAGACATGTATATACAATATGCATTACTTTGACTCATAAAAGAGTGAGATTCCTTATGGGTCAACAACCCCTATGAATTGGGGAATAACATTGTATGTATGATGAGCTATTGATTATAAAAGGAATCCATATCCCGATACATCGGGTTGATGATGTCCTCTTAAGGAGCTCATAAGGACTGTCAAGTAAACCCTGCAGGTAGATTATATCATACATGACAAATAAAATTGAGTGGTACTTCTTAAGTATAAAAGATGTTGATCAATATAGTTGTCAGTAACTTAATTTGATCAACGGATATTTGATATCTTAACATAGGAAGCCAAACGAGCATATAATAAAAGAAGCTCACAATCATAATTTGAGATTAGTAAGGTAGTGCGACAATAGCTCTTTAGTGGACCGAGCCATTGTTAATGGGCTTCGGTTGTGTGTTCAGACTGAACACGGGATACCCAGATCCGTTAGGAGACCTAACCATAATTTCTCCTCATGGCACCCTTCTGGCGTGCACGTGGTAGCGACGGAATCTGTTGACGCCTCTTTAGCGCTCAGGAGCTGCGCCCCTCAGAGCCCCTCCAGGCCTTTTGTTGCAACCGGAACCCCCTCGGGCGCGCGTCTGTCCCCTAGTCTGGCTTTACCAATAGATTTCCTAGCGCTAGCTCCCTCCCTGTCGGAGCGCCTCCTTCATGCGCCTTCAGCGGCAGGATTGTGCGCTCTGGCACCCCCTCCTCCCTTAGTGCGCCCTCTATTCTCGAGCCTCTCTCAGCCCCTTTGGTGGCTACCTCCTTGGCTCCTACCCTATCTTTCCCTGCGCTTAATGTGCCATTCTGAGTTAGGGCCTACCCTCCCGTACCATATGCCTCGGCATCGACAGATGCTGATAAGCTAAGACCTGACAGAACGGCTAAACAGACCTTGTTGTTCCCCGACTTGCTCATCCTGATGTTGATTACTCGTCAGAATTGTCCATGATCATGGTGCCATTCTCAGACTCAAAAATGACATCGATGACAGCCTCCTTCCTCCACACTTTTGTCTTTAAATTTTCTACCGGTTGTCCGAAACTCCAGAGAGTCCAGGAAGTGATCGCTGGACGATGACTCACCACGGCATATAGGGTGGCCCTTTTTGTTGGCCCATTGGTCATATGGTCAAACTGATTTTAATAATTGATCAAACTTTGTCTGGATATATGAAGCTAGTCAGGATGTATCGGACTCTTGGACATTATCAAGAACAGCTATCTACACAGTTCAAGACCGAAGCGATGTTTGCCTGTTCGAGTCTGTATTTTTTAGCAATATATTTTTTATTTTATTGAGTCTAGGAATACATTATACACCGAGTCGTACTGGCAAATAGGCTATTCTAAAATGTTTTCAAAAAACTTTTAAAATGTCCTTTGTTTTGAAAAACTTTCATTTAAATAAAAGCTTCAAAAAGGTTTTCAAAAAGGTTTTCAAAAATCTCCAAAATCTATTTTTAAATACCTAACCTAACCCTGACAGAACTCGGCCAGAGTTCGGCCAGAGTTCGGTTGGTAGTCGTTTTGATTTTTGAATTCTCTGGAACTTGGTCCTCCTGCAGTTGCGGATTTGACCGAGATTTCCTCATCGAGTTCTACCAGAATTCTGCCAGAATTCTGTCTTTGGGATTCCTATAAATAGAGAAGGATTTCGATCATTTCAACTCACTCATTCACTTTCAATCTTCTCTCTATCTAAAGCTTTCAGTCTTCCAAAGAGTTTTTTTGAGCTTTAAATTTCAGATCCCAAGCCAATTACCATCCTCTAGTCGATTTGCCAGTGCGGTGCGGTCTAGAAGTTTCTGAAAGATTGTAATCAGAAGGCTTGATTGAAGAATACCTCTTCACAATTGAAGTTAGACGAGTTCTTCGTATCAAAGCTCGCGTTGTAGAAGTTGCAAGGACTTCGTAAGAAAACTTGCGGTTTTGCCAATAGTGGATTCAACTGGTAGCAAGAGTTCTACCGACTGGATTAGTCCTCAACAGAGGAAAACCAGTATACATTGCTGTCTTTGCGTTTGCTTTCTTATCTCTGCCTTTACATTACTTAGTTGTGATTATTATTCTGTGATCTTGCTGTTAACATTTTTTAATTAGCATATTTCCGCTTCCAACTCTATTAACCCCCCTCTAGAGTATTATGCTTTACTATTTCGTTCCTACAATTGGTATCAGAGCGGGTGTTACAGGTAAAGCAAGGTAACATTGCAATTATTTATTCATTTAATTAATTGTTATATAGATCATAGCACAACACATGGCAACTGTGAAATTCACAAGTGAAGGCCAGGCCACAAACAGACCTTCACTGTTTGATGGTACGAATTATACCTATTGAAAAACACGGATGAGTTTCTTCTTGAAATCTCTTGACTTTGATTTATTGTCTATTGTTATTGATGGCTATCAAAAGCCACCTCGTATAAATGTTGATGGAGTTCTAGTTGAAAAACCCCATAACAGATATACAGAGGAGGAAAAGAAAAAGGCCAGTCTTGACGCACATGCTATTAACGCTCTATTTTGTGCTTTAGACAGAACTGAATTTAACAGGGTGCCTATCTGCACAACGGCTAATGAAGTGTGGAAGCTACTTAAAGTTACACATGAAGGCACGACTCAAGTCAAAGAATCAAAGGTCAGCAGACTTACTCAAGAGTATGAGGTGTTCAAGATGAAGCCCAACGAAGCAGTTACTCGGATGTTCGAAAGATTC
Source organism: Iris pallida (assembly GCA_029216955.1). NCBI lineage: Eukaryota > Viridiplantae > Streptophyta > Magnoliopsida > Asparagales > Iridaceae > Iris > Iris pallida. The sequence goes on from JANAVB010022800.1 coordinate 3,907,266, forward strand.
CTGGATATTTTAAATCCTTTGTCTTTCCTAGGCAAAGAATACAGTAACCATGAAAAGATTCGCAAACTCCTGCGAGCACTTACCAAAAACTGGATTCCAAAGGCTACTGCAATTATTGAAGGGAACGACCTCACAACTATGTCCCTCGAAGTACTCATAGGTAAGCTACTCACTCATGAACTGGAGCTACAAGATTTTGAAGAGCCTACACCAAAGGAGAAGACGATCACTTTCAAGGCTCAGAACAGAAAAGCTGCTGAAGGTGACTCAGACAGCAGTGAATCTGATGCTGAAGATCAAGTACTCCTAGCAAGAAAATTTAAAAGATTCATGAGATATGAGAAGAGAACCAAAGAAAACAACAGCAGTAACAACTGGTATCAAGATGATGCTGTCTGCTATGGCTGCAAGAAGAAGGGACATATAAAAAAGGATTGTCCTACTAACTCATCATCAAGTAAGAAGAGCAACAGGTATAAAAAAGGAAACCTGAAAAGATCAACATCTCGGAGATATGCCAACACCAGCATATGGCATGAAAGTGAAGCCAGCGACTCAAAAGATGAACAATCAGAAGACGCTGCAAACGTATGCTTTATGGCATCCGATCAGGTACCTACTGAACCTGTAGTTGATACATATGATGACTTCACCTTTGAGCAACTAGGAGATACCTTCAGTGAACTGATAAGTGATTACAGGAAACTGCGTAGCAAATATCAGACCTCTAAGAAGGTACTCAAAGAGTACAAAGGAGAAATAGAAAGACTTACCGACCTACTAGCTGAGGTTAGAAATAATGTTAGTGAGTCTGGTGAGCTTTCCTCTATTAAGCTCTTATTACACGAGACTACCAAGTCATCTGAAGAGAAAGACAAAGTTATTGACCAACTCAAGGAAGAACTTTCTAAAGAGAAAAAAAGTCTTCAAAGTGCACAAATCAGAATGGAAACACTCACTTCTGATTATACTAAGTTGTATGACACTTCCAAAAGATTGGAAATTAGGTTAGGAAAACAGCCTGAGACTGCTGCTTCCTTTCCTAACACGTGTCACTTACCAAAAAATCGGAACATTCCGAAACCAAACACTGTCAGACCTAACCCTATCAAATCTTTACCCCAAAAGGTTAAGCCCAAACAGGATTATAGGCATGCTTTCTTCTATACTAGAAAACCTAAACCTACCAACCATGCACACCACTCAGCTTTCAACACTCGACATGCACAATATCATTATTGTGGCCTCATTGGTCATATTTTATCTGCATATAGAATCAGAAAGCTTGTTGATTTAAATATTTATGCTTGAATACCAAAGGATAACATTTTAGGACCCTACAAGAAATGGATACCAAAAGTTTCATCTGTAAATTGTTTTATAGGTGGAACACCTTTCACATGCTAGAAAAAAATGGATCCTCGACAGCGGTTGTTCACGGCATATGACCGGTGACGCTACACTATTTGCAACACTGTCGAAGAAGAAGAAGAAGAAGGAAGGATATGTTTCCTTCGGTAATAACTTGAAAGGGTATATTATTGGTATCGATGATGTTGGTAAGTCTCCCTATCCTGTGATTAAGGATGTTTGTCTGGTTACCGAGTTGAAACATAATCTACTCAGCGTAAGTCATCTAGTTGATCATGGTTATGGCATCAACTTTGGCAAAGACAAATATACTATATTTGATAGCTCAACTGGTAGTACTATCTTTGAAGGTATCAGGGAAGACAACATATATATTTTCTACTTGTTGGAAGAAACTAACATTTCAGGTAGATGCTTAATGGCTAAAAGTGATGAGAGTCATCTGTGGCACATGAGACTCAGTCACGCAAATATTGATACAATCTCAAGATTATCCACAAAGAAGCTAGTACGCGGTTTACCGGACATAACATTCAAAAAGGATTCGGTATGCAGCCAATGTGAAAAGAACAAAGCTACCAGATCCAGATTCAAGTCAATAAAAGCAGTATGTACTACTAGACCTCTACAATTGCTACATATGGACTTATTTGGTCCTAGCAGAGTTGCTAGCCTCGGAGGTAAGCTTTATGCTTTTGTAATTGTAGATGATTTCTCTAGATACACGTGGGTATACTTCTTGACACGCAAGAATGATGCATTGTCCGAATTTGTCGCCTTTTGCAAGAAAGTACAGAATGAAAAAGGTTACATGATCACTCGTATTAGAAGCGATCATGGTGGCGAATTTGAGAATGCAGAGTTTGAGCAATTTTGTGACACACACGGTTTTGTACACGAGTTCTCCTGCCCTAGGACTCCACAACAAAATAGAGTTGTGGAACGTAAGAACAGAACTCTATCCGAAATGGCCAGAGTAATGTTAAACCAGTTTAGTCTACCCAAATATTTCTGGGCTGAAGCTGTCAATACAGCTTGTTTTGTCCTCAATAGAGTTCTAATTCGACCCAAATCGAAAAAGACTCCATTTGAGTTATAGTTTGATATAATTCCATCAGTTTCATATTTTAGAATATTTGGTTGTAAATGCTTTATTCTTAATACAAAAGATAATTTGGGAAAGTTTGACGAAAAGGCCGATGAAGGTATATTTTTAGGTTATACGGCCAAGAGCAAAGGATACAGAGTCTTCAACAAACGAACCATGATCATCGAAGAATCAATCAATGTCACTTTTGATGAACTGAATCAAATGACTATCGATGACAATGACGAAGATCCAACTGTACCAAGCTCAACAATAGCTGATTCTCAACCAAGCTTGGCACTAGCTGATCCTCCTAGAGAAGATCCAGGAACCAACTACCTTCAGAGTCTGCCGAAAAGATTAAAATTTACGGCTGATCATCCAAAGGATTTGATAATTGGTGACATTACCAAAGGTGTAAGTACTCGTACATCCAGTAGAGATATTGTTTCTAGTGTTGCATTTACTTCACAGCTAGAATCCAAAACTATTGATGAAGCATGTAGTGATAATTTTTGGATAGATGCTATATAAGAGGAATTAAACCAATTTGAATGGAATCAAGTTTGGGAACTTGTTCCCAAGCCAATTGATAATCCAGTTATTGGCACCCGTTAGGTATTCCGAAATAAACTGAATGAGAATGGTTTAGTAACTCGTAATAAGGCTCGACTCGTAGCTCAAGGATACAATCAGAAAGAAGGTATCGACTACGATGAGACTTATGCCCCAGTTGCGAGATTAGAATCCATTCGCATATTATGTGCATTTGCATGTTTTCATAATTTTAAATTATTTCAAATGGATGTCAAGAGTGTATTTTTTAAATGGTTTTATTAAAGAAGAAGTTTTTGTAGCACAACCTCCAGGTTTCACAGATTTTAAAAATCCTGATCATGTTTTCAAGTTGAAGAAAGCTTTATACGGTTTGAAACAAGCCCCTCGTGCTTGGTATGATCGTCTAAGCTCTTTTCTACTTGACAACGGTTTTTCAAAAGGCAAGATTGACACTACATTTTTTATTAAGTCCTTTAATGGTAAGCTTCTTTTAATACAAGTCTATGTTGATGATATCATATTTGGATCTACTGATGAATCTTTGTGTCAAGAATTTTCTAAGTGTATGCAGAAAGAGTTTGAGATGAGCATGATGGGAGAGCTGAAATTCTTTCTCGGACTGTAAATCAAACAAACTGATAATGGGACGTTCATAAATCAAGCCAAGTACACAAAAGATTTGCTAAAGAAGTTTGATTTGGACAATGTCAAATCTATTGGCACTCCGATGGCAACTTCAACAAAGCTTGATATTGATGAACAAGGTAAGCCGGTCGATACACGTAAGTATCGAGGTATGATCGGTAGTTTACTTTATTTAACTGCTAGTCGTCCAGATATTATGTTTAATATTTGCATGTGTGCACGTTTTCAAGCTAATCCAAAGGAATCACATCTGTGCGCAGTTAAGCGTATCTTTCGATACCTTAAGGGCACTTCTTCTGTTGGCTTGTGGTATCCCAAAACTAAGTTCTTTGACCTTACTGGTTATTCGGATGCAGATTTTGCTGGATGTAAAGTTGATAGAAAAAGTACCAGTGGCACATGTCATTTCTTAGGCAAGGCTTTAATCTCATGGTTTAGTAAAAAAGCAAAATTCGGTAGCCCTATCAACAACAGATGCTGAGTATATCGCCGCAGGACGTTGTTGTGCTCAGATTTTGTGGATAAAACAAATCTTGGAAGACTATGATTTATTTTATATACATATTCCTATTTTCTGTGATAATACGAGCACTATTAATTTGACTAAGAATCCTGTATGTCATTCTCGTACAAAATATATCGAGATTCGACATCATTTTCTTAGAGATCATCATCAAAATGGAGATATTGACCTTGTATACATAGATACTGAGAATCAATTAGCTGACATTTTCACAAAACCTCTAGCAGAAGATCGTTTCAATTATTTACGTCGAGAATTAGGAATTTTGGACGTCAATAATGTTAATTGATTTTATTTTATGATTTTATTTCAGTATACAAAAACTGTGTTAGAGACAAGCCAATAAGAGTCTGTCTGTCACCACAACTATGGTTGAAGCGAAGCGCTACTTAAGAGTTCCCCGGTTAACCTCCGCCAGCTGGGACAGTACTCCTACAGCTAATCTGAAACGGTCGCTGTGTAATGAAATTTAATTTATAAAATAACATTAATTATATTATTTTAATATCAAAATTACTAATCTTTGAATTAAATATTTGAAATGAGCCAATGAAAAAGAAAGTATTTCAAACCAAACCCAGGCGAATTTGGCCAGACTTCGGACCGAATTCGGCCCGAGTTCGGTTGAAGGTATCAGGTTATATAACCAGAACCCGAGAGCCTTTCTTCTTCATTGCTTCTAAACTACATCAACAACAACAGCAGCCGCGCGAGAGAACCCCCTAACCCTAGTTCTTCACCTCCCCTTCTCTTCCAATCCAAGTGGTGAAATCAATCCAAACTTTGGATTCATGCGGAGTTCGTCGCTCTCTATAACATACTCAAATTTCGAGAGGTATAACTCCGTATTTTCCCTCCGTTTAATTTCGTGCATATTTCCTTTTATTTGCACAAATGGCACCTAAGGGATTTAACCCCTTCAAGAGGAAGAAGACAACCAACCCAATTGAGGAAGGTTCATCTTCGAATCCACCCACGGATTCCCTCTTTTCGCCAGTCCAATCTAGCGATGGCGCATTCGACGGGTTTTACTTTCAAACCCTAGATCAAGCCCTACTGTGGTATGGAGATTTTTCCATGAGATCCATATGCACAGGCGCTCCCATCAAGTGGACTTCCAGATCATCGCCATTTCTTTGAGGCATTAGGGTTACAGTATTTTGTTAAACTATGTTTTCCCGTAGCAACTAATGCCATTAGACTGTTCTACTGCAATATCATATTAAACACGTTTGATGTAAGCACTCGTGTTGGAGGATTAGATATCAATTTCAATGATGTTCTCTTAGCGGAGATCCTTGGTATTCCCAACGAAGGTGAACCGCTTGTTGATATCACTGAATTTGATTTTTCTGACGGCACGACACTTACTAGTTTCAAAGCGGAACTCTGTGCACCTGATCGAGTTCGCTCTGGAAAGTTCAAGGCAAACAACTTAAACTTGTTTAATTATGAATTGCACCGTATCATTTACACCACTCTCCTTCCGAAATCTACTTCGAAGGATGATGTCACGTCTCTTGAATTATCTGCTATGTATCACATTCTTAAGGGAATTCTATTTTCTGCCCCTAAGACCATTATTCAGATGATGGGACGTTGTCGTGCAAGAGATAGAAATCTCTCTTATGCGATGATTCTCCCACGCATCTTCCAGCATTTCGACATTGATTTATCTACTTGTACTCAAGACCCTGAGCCCAAGTTTCTCAAGTTATCTCGTCGCAGTATGACTGCTGCTGCTCCTCCTACTGCCACTGCTACTGCTCCACCACCTCCACCTCCTCAGCAGTATGCTATGACATTTGAGGGCATACACCAGCACCTTTCAGATTTTCACGTCTCGATGATGGACATGGCTCGCAAACGTGAGTTCCACGACATCATCCGTTATCAGGCGATTGCAAATTCTTTAGCTAATCTTCGGTTCGCCCAGACTGGACATTCTGCCGGTTCCATTCCTAAAGATCCAGCTTTCTCTGGTTACCGCTGTGAGGATGAGGCCGTTCGTGCCTACTTTCAGCCCGATAACGCATATGATTGGTACCGTTCTGACCGTGCTCCTCGAGATTATGTTGGTGAGTTTTACACTGGCGCTCCTCCTCACCCTTCTGGCGCGGATACCTCTGCAGCTGGTCTTTCTGGACATGCTGGACATGCTGGTCATGCTGATGATGATGATGAGGAGGAGGAGGATATATGATATGTTATCTGATTTTTGAGACTTAGACATTATCTACTATATACTTGGAAACGCTCCGACATTCCAAGTTTTTATATCTTTCTAGCTTTATTATCAGTTTTTCTTTTGAGGACTTGTACTGGATATCTTTATATTTTTCTTTTGGATATCATTTCATGGATTTCGTAGTTTATAGTTCACATCAGTTTATTTACTTAGCACCTTTTTCTGCTTTAATAACTGCCTGTGATATAATTCTTTGTTTATTATAAACTGCCTGAGACAAATACATGCCTGTGATGTCATTTAAATTTTCTTTACTATTTCTATCATTTATCATGATTATTTTTTTGTGTTTCTTCAATGTCTATTATTTATGTATTGATTGCGGGAGAGTTTTTCCTCTTTTGTAATTATTTTGCTAAATGACAACGGGGGAGAAAAATAAAGATCTAACATTTCACTTTTGAGAAAATACAGGACATGAATAATTTTTGATTTTTTATTTCAAGCTTAAATGTTATATCATTCATAGTTTGTCAATTATCAAAATAGGGGAGATTGTTGGCCCATTGGTCATATGGTCAAACTGATTTTAATAATTGTTCAAACTCTGTCTGGATATATGAAGCTAGTCAGGATGTATCGGACTCTTGGACATGATCAAGAACAGCTATCTACACAGTTCAAGACCGAAGCGATGTTTGCCTGTTCGAGTCTGTATTTCTTTTAGCAATGTATTTTTTATTTTATTGAGTCTAGGAATACGTTGTACACCGAGTCGTACTGGCAAATAGGCTATTCTAAAATATTTTCAAAATACTTTTAAAATGTCCTTTGTTTTGAAAAACTTTCATTTAAACAAAAGCTTCAAAAAGGTTTTCAAAAAGGTTTTCAAAAATCCCCAAAATCTATTTTTAAATACCTAACCTAACCCTGACAGAGTTCGGCCAGAGTTCGGTTGGTAGCCGTTTTGATTTTTGAATTCTCTGAAACATGGTCCTCCTGCAGTTGCAGATTTGACCGAGATTTTCTCATCGAGTTCTGCCCGAATTCTGCCAAAATTCTGTCTTTGGAATTCCTATAAATAGAGAAGAATTTCGATCATTTCATCTCACTCATTCACTTTCAATCTTCTCTCTATCTAAAGCTTTCAGTCTTCCAAAGAATTTTCTTGAGATTTAAATTTCAGATCCCAAGCCGATTACAATCCTCTAGTTGATTTGCCAGTGCGGTGCGGTCTAGAAGTTTCTGAGAGATTGTAATCTGAAGGCTTGATTGAAGAATACCTCTTCACAATTGAAGTTGGACGAGTTCTTCGTATCAAAGCTTGCGTTGTAGAAGTTGCAAGGACTTCGTAAGAAAACTTACGGTTTTGCCAATAGTGGATTCAACTGGTAGCAAGAGTTCTACCGACTGGATTAGTCCTCAACAGAGAAAAACCAGTATACATCGCTGTCTTTGCGTTTGCTTTCTTATCTCTGCCTTTACATTACTTAGTTGTGATTATTATTCTGTGATCTTGCTGCTAAAATTTTTTAATTAGCATATTTTCGCTGCCAACTCTATTCACCCCCCTCTAGAGTATTGTGCTTTACTATTTCGTTCCTACACTTTTGGATCCCAAGCACATCCTCCTGCATTTATCATCAGCTACAGATCACAAGAACGTATGGTCGAGAGGCACTAGCAGAATAGATTCCCACCTCATGAAAATAGTCATATGGTCCCCGAAATTCAACACTAAAGAAGACTCAGCGATAGTGTCAGCCTGGGTGACCCTCCCCAATCTTCCTCTTATATGCTTTGTTCTGGCAACATTAAAGCGCATCGCCAACTCCTTTGGGATGTATGTAGCCGCAGCGAATGAAACTAGCAACCTCTCCAAAGTGAACTACGCCAAAATTTATGAGGAGCTCGACCTTTCGAAAGATCTTCCCAATCACATTCAAATCTCGTTCGGCAACACGATGCACACCCAACAAATTGTCTATGACAATAATATCATTTTCTGTAAACACTGTCATATGCGTGGCCACTCCACTGAGCATTGTTTTCGTGCGCATCCAGAACTGAAGAAAAATGTGTCTCAAAAGGGCGCCTCTTCTCAAACAATCAGAAAACCCTATCAGCTCCATCAATCACCTCTTCTCCCTTTACCCAACTCCTACAACCGGTTTGAAGATAGCGTCAAAAATTTCTGCACTGAAAAGCCAAACTCCCCGGGTAGAGCGATCTTTCCCTACAAACCCCCAGCTTTCAATCTTACCAACAAATTTGACATTATGGCATCAGCACCAACAGACGCTACACAGAAGTATTCCATTACTGAAGAAAACTCAGCGTTCCACAACTCGAAAAAGGAAACAGAGAACATCGAGGACCCATCGAGGTATCAGTGGAGTCCCACACACCGGAGTTCCTGCCCGAATCCACGACGACGGATGACCACCAACACCCCTACATAGCAGCTCCTTCCTCATCCCACCACGAGACACTTATCCGTGCGAACGCTCTGTGTCATGACCCGCACCCGCTTTTCGGACGCGAGCTCGTGAGCAAGCCAGCTACGTATCGAACGGACTCTAGCCCTGCCTCGAATACGTAAACGCTGTCAAGGCTATGGTATACTGCCAAATCATGGCAAACAAATCTATATCTCAATCCACAATAAGAATATGAAACATGAATGAACACTATGGGTCGTGGTCTGCAGCCCACTAGTATATATGTCCGTTAAGACTCTAACGATAGTAATAAGAGTCTAAAACTGAATCAGAAAACATGATGAGGTAAGAAAGCACGAAATGATAACAAACATAATAATGATACCTGGATCCCACAAGCATATCATTGCATCCGAAACCCACAAGACTCGCAAATCCTCCGCCATCCAAAACTATTAGCTAACTCCATGCAATCGCTAAACCTGAGGAGATCATCAGGTCCTCAGAGGACATAGCAAGATACATAATATACATGCCTATCTAACAGTTTTATCATGCACAAGAAAATAAACAAGAAAATAGGAATACGACAAATGACTACGAACACGAACACGAACATGAACACTAGAACAACTACGCGTAAATGAACTGCCAAGCGAATCACGAGATCAATGGAAGAACCAAACCCTCATCCCGAGTGTGGACTCACGGTTTGAACTAAACGCTAACCCTCATCCCAAGTGTGGACTCTCTGGTTAGTACTAACCCTCGTCCCGAGTGTGGACTCTCTGGTTAGTTCACGGCAAGGCACCCTCGTCCCGAGTGTGGACTCTCTGGTGCAAGTATAACATACTCGTCCCAAGTGTGGACTCTTTGATGTAAACACCCTCGTCCCGAGTGTGGACTCTCTAGTGCCAAGGAAACAATATCAAGGATTTAGCAGTTCAATTACACATACTCGTTCTATGACATGACTCAAGTAAGGTACTGACGAGAAACTCCAAGTGTGAACCACAAGACCAAACATGAACACGGCTATATGCAATAAAAATAACTCAAGATAATATAATACGAAAAGCACATGTCCATAAACAGTCAAAACTGGAAAATGAAATACAATGCATGTAAATAAAACTGTAGAGGAAGGCAAGGTATATTTGCCTGGAGTTTGTCCAATCCTTGCAGAGACTACGGTACCAAAGTCCAATCAGGTCTAACCCATGCTAAGGGTTCTACGTCCACAGAAAATCTAACAAAGCCCAAAACAGCCAACCAAAAGTCACAAAAATGTTATAATATAATCCCTTATATATATATATATATATATATATATATATATATATATATATATATATATATATATACAATTGTCGAGATTCCTATTAGGTTGGTTTATAAAAAAATCGTTTAATAGAACCCTATATAAAATTCTTATTGGACTTCCTCTATTAAGGCAATTACTCACATATACTTCTTTTAGATTCAGGAAGCTTATCATAGTCATACCAACTATACTTATGTAATACCAACCCAATAATAGTATAGATATTGCTCCCACATATAAATATTCTGTTAGGACAAATGGGTATACAAACTCAAAAGTAAATAAAATATAATTATATATCTAGGTTAAATAAAACTTGGAAATATTTGTGTTTTGACAAGAAAGCGCACAATTATATAATATTACCACCAGCACATATACAAAGTTACAGTTAGACTTTTATTTTATATAATCTATATAATTTGATATTTATAAAATATATTCATTACCACACTAATTTTTATATAACCATTGGAATCATATATACATATTTATATATCTACATATAATCTATCTTTACTGTTACAAAACGTATTATTTAAACTTGCTGATTGTGGCCCAAAACACCAAGCCAGAATCACAAATTACCCCCTTCTTATATCCCACGTTCACATATTATGTATTCCCCACAACTCAGCATGCTAGTTAAGCTTAAAAAAACTTGTCTATATACCCATCATTTATTCCAAGCAGACACACCAGTCTTCTTCCTTATATATGTTACTGGTTACTCATAACCATACTCCTACACATGAAGCTTCTACCATTCTTAATGTTAATAATTATTGTACTGCTCAAGGAGAGGGAGTTAGGAAAAGAGCTCACATATATAGAGAGTAGGTTGCCATCTGCATCCGGAGGAGTAGTCCAAGTCGCATCCGACTGTCACAACGAGTTAAGCTTCATCCTATTTAGATGACCGCGGAGGAGCTTATGACTTTGAGCTCTATTAGTGGTAGATTGCTGCCACTAATCATCGACTTGGCAAGAGAAGGTTCAGCGCTCGGTCGAGAATGCGCAGTTGGGTCATGGAGAGTCGATGGGGTCTTCGGTTGCGGCATCTCCGTGGTGACGGTGGGTCGTGAGATAGTGCAGGGAGGTCTACTTGCAGACGAGGAGGCACTCCTGGCATCGCAAGGTGGTGCGGTGACCGAGACGCAGGTACGTGGTGGCACGCGGGAGGCTGGGGACGCGTTGGATGACTCGTGCACTCATGCGGTGGCGCAAGACGTACGGCTTGTTCTGCTAACCGTGCGGGTGACGACGCACATTATCGGATACCGACACTGCAGAAGATGGTCGGCCAGGGTAGTGATGCATCGCTGGGGACTCTTAGCCAGATGGAGATAGTATCACCGGGGACGGACGCGGGACGTGCGCGGCTGGACGCTATTGAGGGTTAGGGTTTTGTTGAAGCTACTATCGCTATATTTATAGGCATATACAGTAAAAATCTAGCTCGGGTTGGACCTAAGCCTATTGTGCCTGTGTACTTCCTAGTTTCGCACGTTAGGGCCCAACAAATGTTTGGAAAATTTATGGTTTAGAAGCCCAAGTCATCATATATAACATATATGCTGAAGCACCTAATTTAAAGTATTGGATATATTTAATTTTTTTTATAGTATATATGATAATCTCAAAACTAATATTATAAGTACTAATTAGTTTTAAATATTTATATGCGAGTACATTTAAGTGTATAATCGTCCAATATATTAAAAGTTTTTAATATAACTAAATAATAAAAATATAACTAAATGTAATATATAAAAATTTGGGAGGGGCTTACACTCTGGCCAACATTGGTCTAGCACCAGTGGCCAGGTTCCAACAGGCCATCATTGCAGGGTTCACCAGTTCAAATAGCCACTTTTGGAGCTTTGGCTGAGATAGAAGGTGAGGTTTACATACACCCTACTAAGGAGCCCATCGTCCAAGGTATAGACAGAACATCTTGGACGAACGGAAAGGCGGAAGCTACTACCAAAAAATTTAAAAAAAAGAGGCACAAAAGAGACCTCGGCCATGACCACTAGGTCGGCCGTAAAACTGACCAAATCCCCCCTACACAACAGCTCCAATGCTTAACATCCTTTCTTGGAACGTTAGAGGCCTGGCAAACAAACCCACCTTGAGAAGATTAATTTGTCTCAAGAAAATCCACATGATTGACATTTTAGTGATCATTGAACCTAAAATCTCCCAGAAGAAACTCAAATCCATCCAGCTTCAGTTAGGCTTCCCCTTCGCCGTTGCAGGATGTCACGACATCTGGATTCTCTTTGCGATTGACGTCAAGTTTAGCATCATCCATGACTCGAGGCAGGCGCTCTCGTGCTGGGTGGAACAACCCATACTTTAGGCCCGCTCCCTCTTGTCTGCAGTCCATGACAGTTGCAACATCTCAAACGCAAACTACTTTAGGACGACCTGAGGAACACTCACCTTAACCTCATCAACCTCCCTTGGCTCTGTATAAGAGACTTTAACGCCATTACTTGCAGAGAGGAGAAGTACGGGGGTCGTTCGCCCCCTCCGGCGGCGATGAATGATTTCACTATCTTTTATTCCATGCCCACCTGTTTCCTCTTCAGTTCTCCGGCAACGCCTTCACTGTTAGCCCAATGATTACATCGTATTTTTGAATATGGCTAATGAATTAAGTTTAACATAATGATGTCACTAATATTCATATACTCTCTATCATGTTGCTACATAAACTTAGCATTGTCCTAATTGTTCTATATCATATTGCCATGCTTGTATCGTACTGCAAATATTATTTTGCTCACCTAACATGTATTTGTAGACATACAGTAAGCATGATCAAACCTGATCAAATCAGGACATGCAATGAAGAATTAACGATGAGCCAAAGACGACGTAATACAAGAAGATTTTTCTGAACGGACTAGAGACCTATCCGGGGCCTCGCATCGGGAGTTTCGCTGTCCGGTCAGCAGATAGGGGTCGAGGGGGCAGCGCCGCCCGTAGGGGTTCGGGGGCGAATCTCCCGAAAGATATACAGATTTTTAGATATGTTTATCTTTAGACGACTGCCGTCAAGGAAAAAGGCGTCTTCGAGTCTGCTCAAATATCAGAATAAAGGCATCATCAATGGGCTCTTAGTTTTTCTGTTTTGTTCTCAGGCTGTTAATCTTTCAATTTATTGAGTCTAGGAATTATGTACGTTGAGTCGTACTGATCATCTCAACCCATAATCATACTTTTCTAAGCTCCACCATACCAAAATAGACCAAGTCCTAACCAAAACAAACCAATGCTAGTCATATAGAGCTTCTAGACTAGGGAACACAGAGTTTGGGCCAAACTCTGTCTAAGGCAGAGTTCAGGCCGAACTCTGCCCCCTAATTTTTAGGGCCTGCTTTATACAAGCTGTCCAATGTTCAAAAAATTAAATTCTTGGGATAGAATTCAGGCCGAACTCTGCCTCCCCAGAGTATATAAATAGAGCTTGAATTCTCTCATTTCAAATCATCTCTTACCTTCAAATATTCAAGCCTTCTAAGCTCTACTACTCCAAGCCTTGTTCTTCCATATCTCCTAAGTCATAACTCTCCTTAGCCCAAGGTGCTCAGTGCGATATTAGCTAGAAGTTGTGTGCAAGAGTGAAAGAAAAGTCACTTGGAAAATTCCAAGTTTCGCTTTTCACGAAGTTGAAGTGTTCGAACGCTTCGATCTAAATGCTCGTGTCTTGTAAAGAAGTTTGTGTGCTCTTTGGACTAAAGGCACATGGTGTACGCTATTTCACAAATAGTGGATTTTAATCCTGAGTGAGAGTTCTCAGGCCTGGACTAGTCCTCCACGAGGAAAACCAGGTTAAAACTGCTGTATTTGCGTATGCTTTCCTGATCTCTTTTATTTTCGCATTAATACTCTGATTAATTATTATGTTGGTGAAAGAGTTAATTTTTACTTGATTATTATCAATACGAACTCTATTCACCCCTTCTAGAGTTGTCTATATGTACTTTATTTACCTGGTGTAACATGCAGGATGGTGCCCGGCAGTAATACTCCAGCCTGGATCGTGCTCTCATTAATGCTCAGTGGTCAGACATAGGGCTCATCTCCAACCTTGCGTACCTCAAATCCACCGAATCGGATCATTCTCCCTCCTCTTTGAGATCAGCAGCAACTCGAACCAGATCAAGAAAAGTTTCCATTTTCTTGACCTCTGGAGCCATCACCCCCAATTTAGTGACACCGTGGCTACCGCATAGAGTAGCCCAAACGATCCCGACCCCCTTATCCGTGTGGCAGTAAAGCTGAAAGCTACGTAAAAAGCCCTCACAGTCTGGAGTAAAAAAGCCTTTGGTGATATATTCCAGGCCTTCCGCATGGCGGAGGACAACGTAGCTCGCACAAAGATTCTGTTTGCCACCTACAGATCCCCTGCGGCCCGTGCTTCTCTCAACCTCACCAGAGCGCTGCTGAAGTTCAGGCTCAAAGTCAAGGCAGAATTCTAGAAACAGAAAGCTAGGCTGACTTGGAATTTAGAAGGTGACAGAAACTCTAGCTACTTCCACTCATGTGTCAAGGGGCACAGACAACAGCTTCAGCTACACCAGATCGCTGACGAGAGTGGCCTTATACTCAAATATCAACGGGGTATCCAATCAGCTGCTGCTTCTTTCTATTCTTCGTTATTCACCAAAGAAGCTATCGTCAAGGACATAGAATTCTTAGCGAAGATCCATCGTTTGATTGACAAAAGTGATAATAATCATCTGTTGTTACTTCCCTCAGAGATTGAAGTCAAAACCGTTGTTTGGGCCCTGAACGAACATAGTGCGCCAGGACCTGACGATTTTAATGACTCTTCTTCAGATCTTGTTCAGACATCATCAAGTCGGACATCTACGAGGCGGTTACTGCCTTCTTCCAAGGAGAGAGGTACCCCAGATCGATTTTATGCGCCAACCTAATTCTCATCCCCAAGAAGGATAATCCGGAGACCTTCAAAGACTTTCGCCCCCTGAGCTTGTGCACATTCACCAACAAAATCATCTCGAAGATCATTGTCAACCGTATGGCCGGTCTTCTCCCTAAGATTATATCGGAGGAGCAAAGCGGCTTTGCTCGTGGTCGCAACATTTTAGATAACATCCTGCTGGCTCAGGAAATGATCACCTGCATAAAATTCCTGGCCAGGGGCGGGAACATTGCCATCAAGTTAGACATGGAGAAGGCATATGACAGACTTGAATGGCAATTTATGACATGGGTGTTCAGGGCCTTCAGATTTTCAGAGACCTGGATTGATATTGTGTATAGATCCATCAGTAATTCTTGGTTCTCGACTGTCGTCAACGGGCAAACCGAAGGTTTCTTCAAATCTGGTAGAGGAGTCAGACAGGAAGATCCATTATCTTCCACCGTCTTCATCATTGAAGCAGAAGCTCTTAGCAAAAATCTCAACAAAATGGTTGGCTCTCCCCGTTTTCAACATTATCACACCACCAGCGGATGTCCGATCAGTGGAAGTGGTTCACAAAATGCTGGAGAGATACACCAGATGTTCCGGCCAGCGTGTCAACTCCAACAAGAGTGTTATCTATACCCACCACTCGGCCAACAAGGACCACTCTTCTATCCTCACTAACATCACTTCTTTTTTTGTCACGTATCCTCTGTTCTCTTACTTATGGTGCCCATTGGTGTATGGCAGATCCAATACGGGTATGTTCGAGGGGCTGGTGGGCAAAATTAGGAAAAAAAATTGAGGGATGGCACAATACGATTTTATCTCCGGGCAGGAAGATGATTCTGATTTAGCACGTTCTCTCTTCCATTCCCATTTACACCATTGCCGCTTGTACTCCCCCAAAGAAGGTGATTACCTCCATTGAGATCCATTTTGCCAACTTCTTTTGGGGTCACTGTGACGGCAAGGACAAGCATCATTGGGCTAGTTGGGACACCCTGGTCAGGCCTACTAAGAAGGGAAGGCTGGGATTCTGTAGACTGACACACATCTTTGATGCTTTCTCTATGAAGATGGTGGTGGAAGATCCGTGAGAGTTGTTCCATCTGGGCTCGATTCATGAAGGCCAGATATTTTTGGCACTCTCATCCTTCTACCGCAGACCACAACAACAGATCCTCAATGTCCTGGCGTCGCATTCTCCACAGGAGGCAACTCGCTGAGCCTTTGATCCGTCTTTAGCTGGGATCGAGCGCTTCGTCCCTCTTCCATGAATGCTGGGCTGGAGACACCCTCCTTCCGCAGTTACCGATTGCCCCCCTAACAGTGCCATTCGGGATATATGGGACAGCGATGGTGAAGGCGACTGGATTTGGGAGAGGGCCCGGGAGTGGATAGGAGTGAAGGAAGCAGCAACACCGCATGCTACCGGTTTAAAGGTCCAGACGGACCCAAACACCCTGAGGTGGTCCCTCATGGACGATGGTGCCTTCACTCTAGCATCGGCGAGGAGTATCGTCCGCGGCATTGGAGTACCATCCCCCATTACTGGACCTTTCTGGCAGACTTGCAACCCCAAATAATGGTTTTTTCTGATTTGGAGAGCGTACCGCAGGAAGCTCCCCAACGACGACGCGCTCACAAGTATCGGCTTCAGTCTTGTATCAGCGTGTCATTACTGCTCGATGCAACAGTCAGAGACAGCTGAACACATATTGCACTCAGGAGACTTGGCCGTGCAGGTGTGGACCTCCCTCTCCCGTAGGTGTGGCCAGGTCCAGGCTGTTGGGGGCTTCAACGATCTCCTAGCCACCTGGGGCTGCGCCTCTCACGGCCACCAGATCGTTGCAGCCGCCATCATGTGGGTTTTATGGAAGAACCGTAACAAATTCAGATACGAGGGCCATCTATATAATACTAACCAACTGCTCAGGGAGGCTCTCAGATAGATTCACAAAGTCAGCAGACGCTGCAAGCACGTCAGGGACGGTTTCTGGCACTCCTTGTCCGACTGACTTATTTTGGGGATGTGTGCGAGAATTAGCCCCCTGCTTATTTTATTTGTTGTCTTTCGTTTTAAACCTTACTTATAAAGGCTTCGGCATTTTGCGCCTTACATAAATAAAATTGGGGGCTTATATATATATAAAATATATATATATATATATATATATATATATATATATATATATATATATAGAGAGAGAGAGAGAGAGAGAGCAGCGGCTTAAGAGGCGGTGAGCCGCGGCTGCTTCTTCCATGTGTCGCTTATCGGGCGATCCCGCTCAAAAACAAATGGCCTGATGGCTGCCCGGCTTGGGTCAGCCGACTAAGAGTCGTTAGGGAGCCGACTCCCTTATGGAAAGGGCTGAGTCAGCTCGTTCTGGCTGACGGGTGGGCCTTCTCCCATGCAGTGGCTGACTGGCGGGTGGGCCTGCCCCCTGCTGACAAGGTAATTAATATTCCTAAATTGATTTAAAAATCAATTCTAAGCCAGATAAATCCAAATAAAATCCTAAAAATTCTAAAAAATTCTAAAAAAATTATGGAAAATATTTCTAACACTCTAGAACCTAAATAAAAATACTAGGTCACAAAATAACCTTAATTGATCCTATAGTAAAATCTTGGAATCCTTAAAACATATAAATCTTCATAAAATAAATATTTAAAAATATCTAAAAATGTCTAAAAATCATAGTAAACTATGAAATAACTAAATAACACTTATAGAAACTATCTAGAGGCCATATAACAATAGTATTGTCACGCCTCAGTACCGAAATACGGAGATGGACTAGGCCAGCTACTCCATATGAGGTATACAAACGTCATACGGCGATCGTGGCTGTCAAGAGACAAGGCATGCTACAATCAAGTCTCCTATGGTCTCACAAAGCATATAGGTCTCAATCAATCAAACAAGAAACAGTAAATAATGATCATATAAGATAAAGCAGTAAGGCGTTCCCGACGCATCATCAAAATGATCATGGGGATCTAGCTTTATAAGTTAGCTAGTCCAGAGAGTCATAGGTACATAATTGTATTCAACTGTAGTCTGATTTAATAACAAATTATGCAAAGACAAAATATCTAGATTAGTCGGCTAAACAGGTGCCGGTGGCTAAATGCCAGAACATAAGTAAAGATACTAGAGTGGTAGAGAAGAAACCCACTCGAGTCCCCCGCCAGCCATGCTCCTATTATGCACCATTGACGTCAGGGAAGAAGTTTGGATCCTCAGGCGCTGCTACGAGATCTGGCCAAACAAAACCAGCGGGGTTAGCCCCGAATAGCAAGTACCACAAGGGAGCACAAAAGAGTGAGATAAAACCCAAGCACAAAATATTAATACTAGTAATAATAAAAGCTTCCGGTCGTAACCTCGGTCCACAGCCTGTCCAAGCACGATAGTCCAACCCAACAACCAAACAAGGACATGGGTTGGACCACGCACCATGACAACCCATGTCCCACGGCTACAAACGGAAGTTACAAGGCACAGTCAAGTCATTTTTCAAGCGGCCATTCATTCATACGGCTTTCTATATTTGGCGGAGTTATCCCCGCGATACTGATTAAAAGGAATCCTCAGATCGTGTCAACCCAGCAGGGCTAGCCAAACCATTTAAACATATAGCACATTGATTATACACCGGTCTCCGGGAGGGCTACCGTGCTAAAACATATAACACATAGCTCGTAGAAGTCGGATATAGCCATCCGCTATAAGCGAGTGAAACCATATCCGTGGCGGCCAACCCGACACATCAGGACTGGACCTGGGGTGGCTAGTATGGCACGATCTCGGGATTCTTCCCATCCAATGCATCTACCAAGTTAGTTGCCTAGTTAATCCCTAGGTTATCTTCGGAGTTCGCATGTCGTGGTCACATGCTCACTCCCCGAGATGTCGTACATTGTACGAGTACCCCAAGAAGGGATCTGTACTGGTTTATGGAGTCATACGTATGTACCCCCTTCTTGGTGTAATACGACACACAACACATACCATGTCATTGCTACTGACCAATCGCTCTGTAAATGCTGGACTCTTGGAGGTACTGACAGGTATCACATAGGAACACTTAGCACATAGGATAGCATATCGATGCTCACATAGATTGTACCTTAGTACACACATAGGGTTATCCAGCATACGTATAGGACTCAGATCAGGAATGAGGACCAAGACACAAGAGGAAATAGAACAAGAAGGTACTATACACTTAGGGTATGAAGTGCTCGCAAGTCATGAAGATTCTTGAAGCCAAGACAAAGATCTACAACTTTCTTGTTGGGAGTTGGGGGGGGAATTATGGCCACAATTCAGCCAAATAGGACATAAAACAGCCAAAAATAGCCAAAATAGGCTCTATGCGGCATCCTGCGGCACTGTTCAGCCTTCTGCGGCACTATGCGGCCTTCTGCGGTATTATGCAGCCTTTTGCGGCACTATTCATGCAGCACTTTACATTCCATGCGGCTGCGGCACTATTCATGCAGCACTATTCATCCATGCGGCTGCGGTACTATTCATTCCTGCGGCTGCGACACTATTCATTCCATGATGCTGCGGCACTATTCATTCCATGCGGCTGCGGTACTATTCATTCCTGCGGTTGCGATACTATTCATATGGCACTATTCATCCATGCGGCTGCGGCACTATTCATGTAGTACTATTCATCCATACGGCTGTGGCACTATTCATTCCTGCGGCTGCGGCACTATTCATTCCATGCGGCTGCGACACTATTCATTCCTGTGGCTGCGGTACTATTCATGCGGCACTATTCATCCATACGGCTACGGCACTATTTATCCATGCGGCTGCAGCACTATTTATTCCTGCGGCTGTGGCACTATTCATGCCATACGACTGCGGTACTATTCATGCAGCACTATTCATCGTCCCTGCCAAAACCAGGGCAGATGACATAGAAAATGTCCAAATATTATTTTGGCCATAACTTTCTCAAAACAAGTCGAAATCTAACTTTTCAAAGTTCAAAATTGTGTAGAACCAAATTTCCTACAACCTAGGACCATTAGTTTTCGAAAATAACCAAGTTTGATAGATCAAAACCATATAAATACATAAAACTCTAGTTTTAGAAACTTAGATCTACATAAAACTAGCCATTAAAATAAAAAACTCCAAGAACTAAACTTGTAGAGAATGAAGAGAAGAACAATATAGACAAATAATATCAAAGGAAAATTAAGAATGAAAAATGCACAAATCTTCACTTTTGAGCAAGTTGTACTTGCCTAAGGATGGTGGTTGAGGAAAATAAATGGAGGAGTGAATGAGAAGAGAGAGTGAGGAAGAGAATATAAATAGGGGTTGGGTTGGCTTAAGAAAACCCTAATCTCTAAACATGCTCCAACCCTTCCACTAATGATAAGCTTAAAAGCTACATGCAACCATTAAATAATAATAAATAGAATTATGTACATACTAAATACGGGATACTATGTACAGAATTCATGAAAGAATACATATATCGGGATCGGAGAATGACAAGTATGCTCATAGCTCCCCTATAAGCATAGGCATGACCCCTAATGATCATAAAAATTAAAACGTAATCAAATAAAATAAAAATTAAAAATCCCTAAAATTGTAATCTCGGAGCAGATGCCACAGGGTGAACCCACATGATCTCGCCTTGAGAGGTGGTGAGTGGCACCTGCCCACTCACATTGTCACGAGTTGGTAGAATGTTGGTTACTTCCATTATCACCTTTAGGATGGGGACGATGCCATCTTGAGCCTCGGTTGGCGACAGGGTGCCAAATTGAAGGGATTCTATGTTCGCTGAGACTGTTTTGTCCTCTTAGTTGAGGGAGAGGACATTCATATTGATCATGTGTTGTATGAAGTTCTTCAGTATGTAGCAGTCTTGGGTTGGGTGCCCGACGAACCGATGATAGTGACAATACTTCGGATCGCTGACCCTGTCAACCTTATCGGTGCGCTTAGGGTCAGACAATTTAATTTTAACACCTTGTATAGGCACTTCGAAGAGCTGCAGGGTGTCTGCATCATTGAAGGAGTAGACCTCCTTCTGCCGTGGTACGGATGGTAGCTTTTGAGCAGGAGCTGACGCACCCTTAGAGGTATTGACGGTCAGTACATGCTTTCTCTTGGACTCATACCCACTGTTATTGCTGTTGGAGGGGCATTTTCCTTTGTCATCAAAAGAAGGGAAATTGAGTCCTAGGAGCTGAGTGTCCCGGGCCTTCATTTCAATGCTCTCAGCACCGATAATAAGCACGGTCCAGTCTGTGTATTGGATAGAATCGACCCAAAGCTTGACTGTCGGTGTTATGTTCCTGCGATAGGAATCTATCTGTACCAGCTCAGGAATACCGGGAGGTAGCCTTAGACATGCTTGACGAAAGCGTTCAATGTAGACTCGAACTGAATCTTTTTCCTTCTGGGTGATTTCTATGAGGAAAGACATGGTCATGTCCATTCCACAGTTATAGAATCGGGAGAGGAAAATGAGTTTCAGATCCTCAAAGGAGGATATACAGTGATTAAGGAGGCTATAAAACCATTCATAAGCTACCTCCTTCAATGCCCAATGAATAGACTCGTTAGCAAGGCATCGTCCTTCGGCAAGTGTCCCATCATAGAGGCAAAATATGTCAGATACCGACGGAAAGACTCTTTTTCGTCAAAGGGTGTCAGTGTTTATGGTTTATACATTGGGGGATAAACTACGTTGTTCTACTTAGGAGGATAGCGCTGCCGGATGCCGAGCTTCTGACACTCCGCATGTTTGTCTTTTTATTATATGCGGGTGCGTAGATCCCTCACCAGCTCAAATAGTTCTTCGGTTGATGCGGGACCAGACAACCATGATAGGGCATATTGATTGGTCCCTAAGGGAGTAGATGACCGTGGTATAGTATGAAGGTCAGTCCCCGAGGGCACCCGTTGGGGCAGTTCATTCGATTCTCTATTGGTTTCTGGGTCAAGACTGGCGAAAATGGGAACCTTTGTCGGAGGTTGGGCAACCAAGGTGTTCTGTATCTCGAACATCACCTCGTCAACGCTGGCATAGAGGTAGAGAGAGTTTTAAGGCCTGTATTCAGAGTATTAATACGATTTGGAAGGTCTGGGGCCAAAGTGTCTCCATCTTCTACTTTTTCTCCCCCTGTCATATAAACAGGCATGAAGTGTGACGAAGTAGATGGAACAGTAGATCTTTCACTTTTTGCCTCACTGTTATTGAGGCTTCTTCCACCGAATCTCAGACTTGGCTACCCAGCTTCCTTAGTATTGGTTCGCTGACAAATATCCTTATCCTCAAATTAGGTATTGTTGTGGACAATAGGGGTCTGACTACCCCCCGCCTGCACTGTCGATGTGGTCTTCACCTTCGATCAGGTATTCTGGAACATCTCGACAGTAGGGAGCATTGTTTTATTCCCTCGAAGTCGGGTCTTTGATGCACTAGCCGAGGCTGAAAGGTTATTGGTTTTTATATTTCTCCTATGAGCAGGAGAAATGGAGATGACATGGCACGAGGCGACTAAGAGTTCTTCCTCAACTTCAGTTGGCACCCTCTTTCAGAGACGATGTCGGATGGGTGCAGTAGGTTACAGTCGTTGGAACACGGACTGCCTTGGTGGTGGGCCATTGTTTTGCAACAACAGTAGTTGATAGTGACCGTAGCAGAATTATGCTCCGTGAGGGGTGCATTGTGCGTGGCAGTCATCCCTTCCGATCTATGTTTGTGAGTGATCACAATACGTAAATCGTTTGAAGAGGTTCAAATTTACACCCTCTTCAGGCACATGGCAAATTCGAGCGTCAGTGTATGTATGTGAGTGATATGCCCCCTGATCCAGTTCCAGCACATAAAATGTACCCAGATCATTGGTAGGAGAATATCACGTATTGTGAGTCGAACCCACTTCAAGCGCATAGCCCACGTAGGTGCATGGGTTCGACACCACAAGATTTGCCCCCTGACTTGGATCCAACACATGAAATACGCCCAAGTAGAAGGGAGACTTTAAGAGTTGACCAATTCCGGATGCACAATCATCTGAGTCAACTCTGTATAGCTTGCCATCAGTCGCGTGCATGACTTTCAGCGTGCATTTCTGGTTTGCTGCTGGTATAGCATATTGAGGGTGCATTGTCACGACCCGCACCCGCTTTTCAGATGCAAGCACGTGAGCAAGCCAGCTACGTATCGAGCAGACTCCAGCCCCTCTCGAATACGTAAACGCTGTCAAGGCTATAGTATACTGCCAAATTATGGCAAAATAAATCTATATCTCAAATCCACAATAAGTGTACAAAACATAAATGAATACTATGTGTCATGGTCTGCAGTCCACTAGCATATATGTCCGATGAGACTCCAAGGAAAATAACAAGAGTCTCTAAACTGAATCAATAAGTAGGATAACTCATGATAAGAAATGTAAAGCACGAAAGGATTACAATGAAAATCACTGACTAATACCTGTATCATACATCGTAATCCTATACCATCCCACTCTTCTAACTAACTTCATGCAGTCGCTAAACCTGAAGAGATCAACAGGTCCTCAGAGGACATAGCAAGATACATATAAACATGCCTATCTAACAGTTTAATCATGCATGATAATATGTAAACAGGATATAACAAGGATCGACACTTAACATGGCAAGAGACTACGACCAGACTGCTAACAAGTGACTAACGACAAGTGGCTACTGACAGGTGATCTTGAACACGAATACTAGAACAAATACACGTAACTGAACTGATGGATGAACAAGCGAACACGATATCAATAGAATACCAAACCCTCGCCCCGAGTGGACTCGCAGGTTTGAACTAATCACTAACCCTCGTCCCGAGTGTGGACTCTCTGATTAGTACTAACCCTCGTCCCGAGTGTGGATTCTCTGGTTAGTTCATGGCAAGGCACCCTCGTCCCGAGTGTGGACTCTCTGGTGCAAGTATAACAACCTCATCCCGTGTGTGGATTCTCTGATGTAAATACCCTCGTCCCGAGTGGACTCTCTGGTGTAAGTCAAGTCAATACCCTCGTCCCGAGTGTGGACTCTCAAGTGCAAATAATCGACATCCTCGTCCCGAGTGTGGACTCACGGATGTAAACAGATCAAAGCAAACACCCTCGTCCCGAGTGGACTCTCTGGTGCCAAGAAAACAATAACAAGGATTTAGCAGTTCACTACACGCACTTGTTCTATGACACGACTCAAGCAAGGTACTAGTGAGAAACTCCAATTGTGAACCACAAGACCAAACATGAACACGGCTATATGCAATGAAAACAGCTCGACAGGATATAATACGGAAAACACATATCCATAACAATCAAAACTGGGAAATGAAATACAATGCATATAAACAAAACTGTAGAGGAAGGCAAGGTATACTTGCCTGCGGTCCTTGCACAAACTGTAGTCACAAGTCGAGGATGAGGGGATGCCGATCTAGGAGCTATCAACCTATAACACATATCGCACCATGAACCGTGCACAAAAACTATAAATCAATTCTAATGTTCTAGTTCTAAATTCATGGAATAGTGGCTAGTTGGGTTACTAATCTAATAATAATTAATTCTGGAATAATTCACTTAAAAACCTAATTTAACCTAATAATAATTTGAATATAATCTAAGCATGCAAGTTTGGCCATCAAAGTCGTGTTTTCCAATTTTGGAAACTATGGCACGCAAATCGAGACGTGTCATTTACTATCTAGTCAAACACTGTGAACTCTAGATTTTGAAAGTACACCTTTGTAGATTTCAGTGCCACGAGTGCGCTGGAATCAACCGTGCCACAAAATCACGCTTTGGTCAAAAGATATCGCCGTTATGGCTAATCGTGACCAAAACGGTGATCAACCGATCAATTTTGAGTTTAATAGAATAACTAAAATACTAGATGAACGAATTAATTTCTGGAAAAAATATATGTCATATAGCTCTGTGATATCTTTCCGAAACTTCAAACGGTTCATAATTTCGATTTTTGGTTCTCCCGGAATATCGAAAACACCAAAACGTGTCAGGGTTTGGACAACCGACACTCTACGAATTTTTCAGAAATTTAGTAATAATATATACGAAAATAAATTAAATATTCAGAAATTTTACCTCGAGATGAATCCAATAAAAAACGGCACGCTAAAATCACGTCGGAGTTGGCGGCAATCGTCTCGGGAAGTCGAAATCTCTCCTAGAACTCTCTCTCAAAAAGGCGACTGAAATTTAATTAGGGTCTCGAATATAATAATATATATATATAGGAGAGAGAGGCGGTTCAACCTGGGAACCGACAGGTGGGCCCCCCCGGGTGAATTTCGGGATAATTAACTATTTCAATTCAGAAAATTATTTAAAAATTATTTTAAGTCCAAATAAATCAAAATAAATTGCAAAAAAATCTAGAAAAATTCTAGAAAATTCTAGAAAATATTTCTAAGTGTCTAGAATCTATATAAAATATTTTAACACAAAATATCATCTTGTGACCTCACAGTAAATTTCTAAAGCCTATAAAATATAATTTTTATATGTTTTAATTATATAAAAATTCCTAAAAATTCTAAAAAAATCCAGAAAAATTCTAAAATATTCTAGAAAATATTTCTAAGCTACTAGAACCTAAATAAAAATAACTTGTCTCAAAATAGTCCCAAATGACCTTATGGTAATTCATGAAAGTCAATAAAATAAATATATCTTTAATAAATAAATATCTAAAAATGTCTAAAAATTATAGGAAAATATAATATAGCAATAGCATGCTTATAAACCCTATCTAGAGATCATGTGACCACAAGATGGTCATAAATTACATGTGGGCTTAGTCACAACTCCTATGATCATAGAAAAATTAAATGTAAACTAATCAAATAAAAAATAAAAAAATATATCACAAAATTTTGGGAAGAGGAGTTACTAATCTACCCACCTTAAAAATAATTTCGTCCTCGAAATTCTAATTCATAACTATTCCTTAAAAATCAAAGTCTACTATTACCTTAATCTCCTCAAATTTAATTTCTCAAAAATATTTTATAACCCTCTCTAGTCATTTTATAACTCCGAATACTTGAGGACTTCTACCCACCTTTGGCCACACTACTCCCTCAAAACACAAATCGCAAAAACTTTATAGCCTTCCAACTAGTTGTTAACTTACTAACAACAGCTATCAAGGACATATGGCTCTATAATCCTTATTACCTATCAAGCAACTAAAAATTAAATAATCAAGCAATATTATACTATAACTTAAGAATTTCTGGTAAATCCTAGATAGCACGATCATTCGTCACCCCGAAATAAAAGGGACGAGAATCAATGGCACAAGAAGCAAGAAAGTATAATCGAGAGCAAATATGGAGTTTTCAAGGACGTAGAAAATTTCTAGGAGAATTTTCAAAACAGAGTGGATTAAGATTTCTAAGGGTTTAGTCATAGTCGCAGGCTCATACCAGTACAATTACGTAACCGGTACAATATGCTCTGACCTGCATAGGCCACCAAAAAAACTTGTCATGATCCGCACCCGCTTTTCGGATGCAAGCACGTGAGCAAGCCTGCTACGTATCGAGCGGACTCCAGCCCCTCTCGAATACGTAAACGCTGTCAAGGATATGGTACACTGCCAAATCATGGCAAAATAAATCTATATCTCAAATCCATAATAAGTGTACGAAACATGAATGAACACTATGTATCGTGGTCTGCAGCCCACTAGCATATATGTCCGTTAAGACTCCAAGAAAAATAACAAGAGTCTCTAAACTGAATCAATAAGCCGGATAACTCATGATAAGGAATGTAAAGCACGAAAGGATAACAATGTAAAATCACTGACTAATACCTGTATCATACATCGCAATCCTCTACCATCTCGCTCTGCTAACTAACTCCATACAGTCGCTGAACCTGAAGAGATCATCAGGTCCTCAGAGGACATAACAAAATACATATAAACATGTCTATCTAACAGTTTAATCATGCATGATAATATGTAAACAGGATATAACAAGAAACGACACTTAACATGGCAAGAGACTACGACCAGACTGCTAACAAGTGACTAACGACAAGTGGTTACTAACAGGTGACCTTGAACACGAACACTAGAATAACTACACGTAACTGAACTGCTGGATGAACAAGCGAACACGATATCAATGGAATACCAAACCCTCGCCCTGAGTGGACTCGCAGGTTTGAAGTAATTACTAACCCTCGCCCCGAGTGTGGACTCTCTGGTTAGTACTAACCCTCGTCCTGAGTGTGGATTCTCTGGTTAGTTCACGGTAAGGCACCCTCATCCCGAGTGTGGACTCTATGGTGCAAGTCAAGTCAACACCCTCATCCCGAGTGTGGACTCTCTGGTGCAAATAATCAACATCCTCGTCCCGAGTGTGGACTCACGGATGTAAATAGATCAAGGCAAACACCCTCGTCCCGAGTGGACTCTCTGGTACCAAGGAAACAATAACAAGGATTTAGCAGTTCACTACACGCACTTGTTCTATGACACGACTCAAGCAAGGTACTGGTGAGAAACTCCAATTATGAACCACAAGACCAAACATAAATACGGCTATATGCATTGAAAATAGCTCGACAAAATATAATACGGAAAGCACATATCCATAACAATCAAAACTGGAAAATGAAATACAATGCATGTAAATAAAATTATAGATGAAGGCAAGGTATACTTGCCTGTGGTCCTTGCACAAACTATAGTCACAAATCGAGGATGAGGGGATGTCGATCTAGGAGCTGTCAACCTATAACACATATCGCACCATGAACCGTGCACGAAAACTATAAATCAATTCTAATGTTCTAGTTCTAAATTCATGGAAAAGTGGCTAGTTGGGTTACTAATCTAATAATAATTAATTCTGGAATAATTCACTTAAAAATCTAATTTAACCTAATAATAATCTGAATATAATCTAAACATGCAAGTTTGGCCACCAAAGTCGTGTTTTCCAATTTTGGAAACCATGGCACGCAAATCGAGACGTGCCATTTACTATCTAGTCAAACACTATGAACTCTAGATTTTTCAAGTACACCTTGGTAGATTTCAATGCCACGAGTGCGCTGGAATCAACCGTGCCACAAAATCACGCTTTGGTCAAAAGATATTGCCGTTATGGCTAATCGTGACCAAAACGGAGATCAACCGATCAATTCTGAGTTCAACAGAATAACTAAAATACTAGATAAACGAATTAATTTCTAGAAAACATATATGTCGTAGAGATCTGTGTTATCTTTCTGAAATTTCAAACGGTTTGTGATTTTGATTTCTGGTTCTCCCGGAATCTCAAAAACATGAAAACGTGTCAAGTTTCGAACAAGCGACACTCTAAGAATTTTTCAGAAATTTAGGAATAATATATACGAAAATAAATTATATATTCAGAAAGTTTACCTCGAGACGAATTCAATAAAAAAAATGGTATACTAAAATCACGTCGGAGTTGATGGCAATCGTCTTGGGAAGTCGAGATCTCTACTAGAACTCTCTCTAAAAAAAGTGGCTGAAATTTAATTAGGGTCTCGAATATAATAATATATATATAGGAGAGAGAGAGGCGGTTCAGCCTGGGCGCCGACAGGTGGGGCCCCCCGGGTGAATTTCTGTATAATTAACTATTTTAATTCAGAAAATTATTTAAAAATTATTTTAAGTCCAAATAAATCAAAATAAATTGCAAAAAAATCCAGAAAAATTCTAGAAAATTCTAAAAAATATTTCTAAGTGTCTAGAATCTAAATAAAATATTTTAACACAAAATATCATCATGTGACCTCACAGTAAATTCTCAAAGCCTATAAAATATAATTTCTATAGGTTTTAATTTTATAAAAATTTCCAAAAATTCTAAAAAATCCAGAAATATTCTAAAATATTCTAGAAAATATTTCTAACCTCCTAGAACCGAAATAAAAATAACTTGTCTCAAATTAGTCCCAAATGACCTTATAGTAATTCATGAAAGTCAATAAAATAAATATATCTTTAATAAATAAATATCTAAAAATGTCTAAAAATCATATGAAAATATAATATAGCTATAGCATGCTTATAAACCCTATCTAGAGATCATGTGACCACAAGATGGTCATAAAT
The DNA here is from genome assembly GCA_029216955.1 of Iris pallida. Lineage (NCBI taxonomy): Eukaryota > Viridiplantae > Streptophyta > Magnoliopsida > Asparagales > Iridaceae > Iris > Iris pallida. The sequence continues at coordinate 3,936,533 of JANAVB010022800.1, forward strand.
CACCTGTGAGCTTAGTTACAACTCCTATGATCATAGAAAAATTAAATGTAAACTAATCAAATAAAAAATATATATCACAAAATTTCGAGAAGATGAGTTACACGCATGGCCCGTGTTGTTTTAGATTTCTTCATACTAGCTTGAGAAGGTGCATAGTACTCAGAATCTAACTTTTCTTTGCCTTGGTGGCAAATGATTCTGTCGAAGACAGAGTATTTCCCCTGCGCAGCAGAGCCCATACACGGGAACGTGGCTGTGCCTTTGTTCTTTCAGCACAACCTCTTCGACTGAGACAAAGTAGGTTGGGAGTTGTAGTCATCTCTGCGCCTCCCTCGCAGATGCGCTACTCCAGAAATAATGTTTTGCTTGCTGGTGGAGTCAGCAGGAAAGAGTGGCTGCGTCGGCACAGTTCTTTCTACTTTGGTGCTCGGCGCATCGCCCTAGGCAACCCAGACTTGGCGAGTCTTCTTCGGCTTCAGCAGCCGCTTCGAAGGACTCGCACTGCCTTCAAAGACGAACTTCTCGTACGCTTGCTGGCCGAAGCGCACCACCAGTGTCTTCTGGGAGGAGCCAAATTTGCTGTCGTCAGATTACGATACTACCTTCTCATTGGTAGAGAAAGTGGTCCCCAGCAGAGTCACCAGCTTGTTCGCCATTAAAAAGTGTTTGAAGAAACTTTAATATATAACAAACGAATAGAGTACAATTTCGGATCCTCGATGGAATCCTTCAAATATACTTTTGTTTTTATCTAGAGATGAGTGGCGATGGAGGGTTGATTCTTTACTTCGATGATGATGTGACGACGATCTCAAGATCTTTGAATGTTTGGATAAAATTCGGGGGTTTGAATGAAGGAATGATCCTTCTATCTATAGGTGATGGAAAGATCCATTCATGCGTGCATGGAAATTTTGTATGTAGGAATACTATGCATATGACTTTGTTGGGCAGAGGGGGACTGCGCCCGGGTAGCTTGGACTGAATCTAGTGTAACTATATTGTTGGGTTACGAATGAGCAGACATATGGTACTTGTTGAGATTCGTTTATTGCTGAGATCTTAGGTGGTTGGCACCCGTTCATGAGCAGAACTGGGTCAATGACACGTGACGCGTGTACATAGCTCAAAGATTTTGATCTGTTTGGAAGATCAAAGATTTGATGCGCTTGGGCGATCTGGCACATGAGGAGACTTGGCATACGACTTTTGGGGTCAATAGCAAGCCTGGGCACATGGCTTTAAGGGCGCATGGCTTTCGAAGCGCATGCAAGGGATTAGTCGGCCACGTGGCAGAGTACGGCTGTAACCGACAAAATGAGTAATGATTACGCTGACGTCGGTATCTCTGTTTTCTGTGAAAACTGTCAACTGTTCAATTTTTGAGCCGCGCACATGCTGACATCTGACTTAGCATTAAATGCTTTGATAGGAGAAGGGCTTATGTAGGCGCATCGTTTATGGGACGCATGCACTATGGAGTGCATCAGTTATGATGTGCATGAATCTGAGAGGCACATCAGTTGTGGAGCGCATCATCTTTGGTCAACCATATCGAGCATTTCGAGGCTCGATATAAATACTCTGACTTGGTTGATTTCGAGATGGCAGGTTTATTGCCATTAATGCTAGATTTATCACACTAACTTTGGTGAGGCTGCCACTTGGTGCATGGGCTTAGTTCTGCCTCGGCCTACAAATAGAAGTATTTGTGGTGAAGAGAGTTTGCTCGTTCTCATTTCATATGACTTCCCATGAACTCGTCCGATCCCCTTTCTTGGTAAGTTGGCATGCTGTGGGTTGTGGATCTCCTTGTTCAAAGAAGCTTCGATTTTGACGACGAACTCCATCAAAGAACTGAGATGTACTGAGTTAGCTATGGACAGAGCAGTTCATGCTCGTATTCTTCTTCGAAATAACACCATGTACCAAAATGTTGAGTACCGGGTTTGGATTGATTACCAAACAACGTTTTACTCGATAACTGCTTCATTAACGGATGTGCCTGTGCTGATACGAAGAATCGATGCGCCCCTTGACAAGGAAGTGATTTGTTCATGACGAGGAAGTAATTCGCTCGTAATGAGGAAGGGATACGCTTGTGCTGAGACGTCAAAGTGATGCGCCTATCTGTAGAGTTTAGAATAGGCTGTTAGGGTTATATACTAAAAGTATCACTTTTGTATTACCTTTATTTTCTTAAATTTTGAATAAGAATCATATGGACAATGTTTGCATATTATATTTGTTACAAGTGTTGACGCAAGTGTCTGATACTCTATATTGTAAATAATATGGTATGTGGTGTCACACAGAAGATCATATTAACAGTTTCCTATGGAATATATAAATGGTTTACAACCTAGATGGACTTGGACAATCTATTGGAAACGTTGTAGTGTAATCTGGTATTAGTCTATCTTCTATAAGTTTACACTAGTACACTTTGTGTGTATTGAACAGGACCATTTGAGGTTGTTCTTTTTGTACTGACTACATAAGAGAACAGACACCTCTATTATTATGGATGCTTGTGCTCTTAATCCAAATATAATAACAGACATATATATGCAGTATGTATTACTTTGACTCATAAAAGAGTGAGATTCATTATGGGTCAACAACCTCTATGAATTGGATAATAATATTGTATGTATGATGGGTTGTTGATTATAAAAGGAATCCATGTCCCGATACGTCGGGTTGATGATGTCCCCTTAAAGAGCTCGTAAAGATTGTCATGTAAACCCTGCAGGTGGATTATATTCGACATGACAAATAATGTTGAGTGGTACTACTTAAGGATAATAGATGTCGATCAATATAGTTGTCAGTAAATTAATTGATCGACGGACATTCGATATCTTAACATGGGAAGCCAAACGAGCATATAATAGAAGGAGCCCACAATCATAATTTGGGATTAGGAAGGTAGTGCAACAATAGCTCATTAGTGGACCGAGCTATTGTTAATGGGCCTGGGTTGTGTGTTCGGGCTGAACACATGACACCCAGATCCGTTAGGAGACCTAACCCTAATTTCTTCTCATGGTCCCTGTCGTAGCCTTATATATATCCTCTATTCTCTGGCCGCCATATGATCATTAGAACTAAGAAACTTTCTCTAAATTCGTGATCCACGTAAGAAGAGAAAGAAGGGGCTGCTAAGGAGAAGAAAAGGTTGGGAGATCGTCATCCACACAACGTCCAACCCGAGGAAGGAATACGTGCAGAAGATCTTGGGGTCGTGACTGCTTGAGATTACTAGGAACTGTTGTCTTCTTCCCATCGCAGGTATAATTCGTGAACCCTAGTTTCCGTCTATGAAGGGTTAGTACACGTTTATATCTGTTTAACTTTCTATCAATTAATACGCACACCAAACTAGGGTCCTGAGAATCCCCAGTTCCATCAATTGGTATCAGAGCTACTTTGGATATGCGTATTGATTAATACGTCCATGTTGTCCAATAAAACTTGCGCTGTGTAATAGTCGGTAGATGAAGATCTGTTCTAATTCAGTTTTGTAGGCATCTTAGATCCAACTATTATGTCCAATGCATGTTTTTGTTTGTGTTGTTTTAAATCACGGACATGTCGTAGATGTTGTTGTTATTCTGGATGTAATTAAAATCACGAGGGTTGATCATGCTTACTATTTTAATTTTTCAATCTAGATTATGTGTGAACTCCTTCGGGAGGCATAGGATTGATGTAGTTTTAATTATTTTTTGATCAATCGTGATGGCGGTGGTGGTTGTTTCTGATGCCGGACGAGATGCTAATTTTAAGCAGTCCAGAGGTCGAACCCTGAATAGATCTGCGCAACGCCAGATTTTGGATTTGGATAGTTGAGGACGGAGCAGAAAAGATGACCATAATAGTTGGATATTTTTCTGTTGTTTGTTGTCATTTTACTTCTTCTGATTATACATGTTTATTATTATGTGGATTGTTTTTTGAAAAACTAAGCCTATATTAATAATAGACAACCTGGACATAATATCAACTAGTAGAAAAACCCTCACTGTTAAATAACTAAGTGAAAGAGAAAATTTATTTAGCATAAATTCTATGGTCTCCATTACTGGTTTGTAGGTGATGTAATTATACTTGCGTGTTGGCTTTAGTACTTTCCTCCATATCAGAAGAGTATAATTATGGATCACCAGTACAAACTTTCTTAGGGATAATTGTAGAAAGTTACCAATTAAGTGTAAACTTCTCCATCTGGAGAAACTCATTACAAGGTAATGGACTTAGTATTAAGTAATGGTATACACTTAGATACAAATAATGGTATCCTCTCCATCAGAGTCACTGCTATTATTTGTATGACCAGAACAAAACCAACAGATTAATTTTATTTGTCATAAAGTTATGTTGACATGATAGCAAAATTAATAGAAAGTACCTACTTAAACAAAGTTGAATTTGTATACGTCCACACTATCATGGCATGCTAAATTCATGATGTTCAAGGTGTTAGTGAATTTCTTATTATTGTTTTGAGGAAATCAATATTTAATTAATTCAAAAAGTTTTTTGCCCTACATAATTTTTATTTATGTGATTCTCAGGATTTCAAAAATAGGTTCTTTCAGTCCACTTATGGTGATTCTTAAAGAAAACAAGCTTACTGGACCAAATTATATTGACTGGAAACATAATTTGGACATTGTCATGACTGCTGAGGAGTACAAATATGTACTTATCGAGTCCACCTTAGCCTGATGTTAACTCTGATGAAGAGGTCAAAGAGGCCTATAAGAAGTGAAAATAGACAGATGAGATGGCACGGTGTTACATTCTGGCATCTATGTCAAATGTACTGCAATAACAGCATCAGGCCATGGCCACAGCTTATGACATGATGTATAACCTCAAGGAACTCTTCGGATATCAGAGTAGAGCAGCTAGGCAGTTTGCTATGAAGTATTTAATGAATACAAGAAATGGCTGAGGGTACACTAGTAAGGGATCATGTTCTCAACATGATGGGGCATCTGAATGAGATAGAGATCCTTGGAGCTGAAATCGATAGGAAATCCCAAGCCGATATCATTCTCGGGACTCTGCCTAAAAGTTTTGACAATTTCTGCCTTAATTACAACATGAACAAAAGGTTGTATAGTTTGGCAGAACTTGCAAAAAGAGCTACAGGATGCTGAATCTCTCTTTAGGCAGAGTGGTCATATTTTTGTTTCTGAAAAGGCTTCTACTTCTAAGCCAAAAGGCGATAAGAAGAAGAATAACATTCAAAAATAGATAAACTCAGCAAAGAAGGGCACGAGACCTCAAGGCGGTGTGAAAAAGCCGAAAGGTAAATATTTTAAGTGCAAAGGGTCAGGACATTTGAAGACTGACTGTCCACTTCTCAAACAAGGGAGCAACGAAGGTATATCTCATTTACTAGTAGTTGAAACATGTTTAACGATGTTATCTACCGGCACCTGGTGTATAGATACAGGAGCCACTAATCATGTCTGCAATACATTATAGGGTTTCCAGGAAACTAAACGACTCAGTGATGAAGAGATATGCTTGTTCATAGGTGACGCTACAAAAGTAGCGGTCGTTGGATTAGGAGATGTTACTTTATCTTTTGGTAGAAATAAGTCTTTGACATTGAGAGATTAACTTTATGCACCTTCACTTAGAAGGAATTTAATTTTTGTTTCTATGTTAGTTAAGGATGGATATTCAGTTTATTTTAATAACAATATTATTATTAGAAAAAATAAATATTTTATCTGTTCTGGTGCATTAGTTGATAATCTGTATGTCATTAATCCTATTTCGCCAACAATGTAACTTATGGAAATAAATAATATGTCATCTAACTTAAATAAGAGAAAGGAACCTTCTTATATGAACCAAACATATCTTTGGCACTTGCGATTAGGGCATATTAACTTAAGAAGGATTCAAAGACTAGTTGAAGATGGACCTTTGAGTTCATTGGAAGTGGAGGCACTACCAGTCTGTGAATCCTGCTGGGAAGGTAAAATAACCAAAAGGCATTTTACGGCAAAGGGGTATAGGGCCAAAGATGTGTTGAAATTGGTTCATTCTGATTTGTGTGGACCCATGACTATCCAAGCTAGAGGTGGCTTTGAATATTTTGTCACATTTATTGACGATTATTCAAGGTATGGATACATCTATTTGATGCGACGTAAGTCTGAGTGCTTTGAGAAATTTAAAGAGCACAAGGCTGAAACGGAGAAACATCATGGAAACTATATCAAGTTATTATGATCAGATTGTGGTGGCGAGTACCTCTTTGGAGAGTTTAGGGATTATTTATCAGAGGCTGAGATTACATCCCAATTGACTGCACCTGGAACGCCCTAGCAGAATGGTGTAGCCGAAAGAAGGAATAGAACTCTTATGGAGATGGTTAGGTCAATGATGAGTTATTCAGATTTACCAGATTGGTTTTGGAGATATGCCTTAAAGTCTGCAACTTATATTCTAAACTTGGTTCTTTCTAAGTCAGTACCTCTTACTCCCACAGAGCTGTGGATTGGGCGTAAACCTAGTCTGAAACATGTTCGAATTTAGGGTAGTCCAGCACATGTGTTGAATGGGAAAGCAGATAAGTTGGAATCTCGTACAAAAGTATGCTTGTTTGTAGGCTATCCAAGAGGAACGAAAGGAGGTTTATTTTATAGTCCTAAGGATCAGAAGGTCATTGTTAGCACCAACGCCCGATTCTTAGAGGAAGACTATGTGATAAACCATAAACCCACAAGTAGAGTTATTTTAGAAGAACTGAGAGGTGAGACACCAAGTACTTCAGTACCAATAGTACAAGAGGATGAACCAAAAATAACTACACAATGTGTCATAAATGTTATACCACAACCGATAGTGTCTCGTCATAGTGGGAGGGTTGTGATACAACCTAATAGATATATATTCTTTGGAGAGTCGTCAGACTTCGTCCCTGAGGAACACGATTATGATCCCTGTACCTAAAACGAAGCACTCCAAGATAAAGATGCATAGTCTTGGCAAAAAGCAATAATATCGGAAATAGAATCTATGGATTCCAATCAGGTCTGGAAGCTTGTAGAACCATTCGTTGGTGTAAAAGCCATTGGATGCAAGTGGGTCTATAAGAGAAAAAGATGATCAGACGGTAAGGTTGAAACCTTTAAAGCTCGGCTTGTTGCAAAAGGTTTTACTCAAAGAGAGGGTATCGATTATGAGAAAACTTTTTCTCCAGTAGCCATGCTTAAGTCTATCCGTATTCTTTTATCTATTGCAGCTCATATCGATTATGAGATTTGGCAAATGGATGTCAAGACAGCTTTTCTTAATGAAAGTCTTGAGGAAGACATCTATATGAAGCAACCAGACGGGTTCATTGAAAAGGACCAAGAGAATCTTATTTGTAAGCTCAAGATGTCCATTTATGGACTTAAGCAAGCTTCCAGATATTGGAACATATATTTTGATTAGGTAATAAAATCCTATAGATTTGATCAATGTTAAGATGTGTCACCCCCATTTCCTGTATTTCGTATTTGTACTCGTAATTTGATTTTGGCACGTATTTTATTTTCTCGACTTGCGGATTTTGGTTTCTCGTAAATGGGTTTTGGACCATGGCTTGGTTTTATTTTGTGGAGTTGGTTTGGGTTGGTTTGGTTCATCATGAGTGGAACACCCTAGCCTATTCTCCACCTCCATTCCATCACAACCACCCTCATTAAAACCTACCAACCTTTTCTCTCTCCTCCATAACTCCATTAATTTTTTACAACTTCTTCTTCTTCCTTCTTCCACACAACTCCCCAACCCATAGGCAAGTGCACCTTGCCATCAAATAAGCACCACTTTTTATTTGTCCATTAGCTAGATTAGGCCATGGAGAACAACTTTAGAACTTGACATTTTGTGATTTGGAGCTTTCATTTTTCTAGATCTAGGTTTTAACTATTTTCGGATTTACATGGTTTTGATCTATTTTGGTTGGATTTTTGTGGGTTTTGATGCTTCCATGTGGAAGAGAATTCAATTTTACTCAAGTTAGACCTTTAAAATTCTAGATTTGGTTTTGATTTTACCAAGATATGAAGTTTTGAACCTTAGAGTTCTTGGAGTCTTCTTCTCGGCCTGGAGAAGAAGACAGCAGCCTGCGCTCTTTAGCGCAGGGCTGGATTGTGCATCCCCCTCGGCCAGCGCTCTTTAGCGCAGCACCGACCGTGCAGCTTGCCCCTTGGCAAACTGCGCTCAACCCGAGTGCGCATGGATTCATGCGCAGTCTGCTCATGCGCAGTCTGCTTATGCGCAGTCTGCTCATGCGCAATCTATCCCTGCGCACTCCACTCATGCGCAATCTGATCCTGCGCCATCCATTCCTGCGCAATCTGATCCAGCGCAATCCATCTGCTGTGCTGCTCACCCTGCGCAGTTGGTACCCTGCGCAGTTCACCCTGCGCAATTGACCCCTGTGCACTTGGTACCATGCGCAGTTGGTACCCTGCGCAGCTCATCCTGCGCACTTGGCACCCTGCGCAGTTGGTACCCTGCACAACCTACTTGTCTGTGATGAATTTGTTATTTCTTGATCTTGGCTCTTCTATAGTCCTATTTATATTAGTATTTTATTAGATATTTTATGCATATTTTATATCCTTACGCCTTTTGACATGAACTTGATTTTGCTTAATATGTTGGGAATGACTATTATACACGGCATGGTATGACATGACCAACCTGACACGACAGTGACCCGTAGTGGTGCACTCCTGACAGTACCCTGACATGATTTATCGTGATAACTTGATAGTGGCCCGTGGCGGCGCACTCCTGACTTGACTTGACTTGTAACTTGTAAACTTGACTCCTATAATCAACTTGACACCGTGGGTGTTCCTGCTTGCTTGCTTGTACAATCCACTTGTCTTGTCTTGCATCATGTCTAGGACGTGACTTCCTGGGTACCACGGCCAGGGACTCGCGCTAAATTGGATTAGGCTAATGATTAGATCACACTAGAACATGGAGAATTTCTAGTCACAGGCAATCTCGTTATCTGGGCACTTTAATGGATTTGTAGCTTGCCGACGAGTAGAGCACATTTCCAGCACACTGTCATGTGTTGCACCCTCTAAGTCACCTAAGGGTACATTTGTCTCCTGGGCAATGTACCCACCTATAACTCTCAACCCGCGGAAGGATAACTGGATAGTCTGCAGGGCTTGGGACTGGGAGTTTCTCACTTGCATCTTGTTAGTAATTAGGTTTGTGATAACCCTAGTTAGTTAAGGTAGTAAGCCGTAGTACTTGCTTGGCCGATTGTGAATGAATGGTGTCCAGCTCTGTCTAAGTCTTGTCTAGCCCCTGTACCTGGAACTCTTGATCATGATTGTTTTACTTATCTTAACGATAAATGAGTAGAGACAGTGAGCTATTCAGGCGAAGGATTACAACCCCGGTCCTTGTTTGGTTTAAGAATTGTAACCTGGCTCCCGGAATGGTTCTACGTCCCTAGTCGTTTATCGCCCTGTGTACTTTACTACTTGTACTTCTTTTATTCTTATGTTCTGATATGCTGGCTTTTGTTCTTATTTGTGGCCTCCTTGTGGCACTTGCTCTTTCTGGGGTTTGACCCAGCTGGTTTTGTGTGGCCAGATTTCGGAGCAACTCCCGAGGATCTACCGAGCTTCCAGCCCAATGGTGACAACTAGACGGAACCCGGGCCAAGAGTGGGTTTTCCTTTTGTTTCACCCACTTATATGTAAATTTATTCTTTTGAGGCATTTAGCCGACGAGCACCTGTTAGCTCGATGCACATTTACTTACTGTCTGCCTACGGGCTGTAAACATGATTAACAAATCCTAGGATTGATCATGTATGACTGAACTCTTGCTAGTCCCATCATTTTGTACGACTAGCTTCATGATCATCTAATTTGTAATATTTGGGACGCCTTATATATATATATATTTGATGCTCTAATATCTTGTAACTCTGTTAATTGCTTGAGATTGAGACAATAGGCTTGACCTTAAGAGACTGCTGGCTTGTAGTAAACCCTCATATCTAGACAGCCGTGACCGTATAGTTGAGATGTATTCTATTTCAATATACGTAGCTGGCTATGTCTGTCCCTGCTCTCCAGTATTCTGGTTCTGGGGCGTGACATGGTTTAAGTGGTGGCCCATGCAGGTCTTGGCATTCAAGAAATGTGAGGGTTTACCGAGTAGATGTCTCAATCAATATTCGTCCTTGATCTCTGCTCGTATCTTCAAACCCCTGAGAATCTCGACCTGATCACATTGCTTGTATCATTGATCTGTCCTGGTCCTTTCCTTACTGTTCCCTATGTCGTCTTCTTCAGCGGCATTACTTCCGAACCTGCCAACCAGCTAGAGGGAGCTCGACAAGCACCCCAGCACCAGGAAGATCAAGCTCAGCACTCTGGAGTAGCCTCCCGAGTTATGCTTTCCGGAGGCTCAGTACCTCCAGTTCAGGCAGCTCCGCCCGCTAGACAGAATGAGGGACCTTTGGTAGGGCTTATCAGAGAACTGCTTGCATCCCAAGATCGTCGAGGCGACGCCTTGCACCAGGAAGTTCATGATGTACTAAACCGAGGAGGTCCCCAAGGGAATCAGGCGGCCAACAGTTTCAAGCGCTTGAACCCTCCCTTCTTTAACGGCAGTGAAGATGCGATTGCCGCGGATGCTTGGCTTCAGGATACCGAGGTGGTTCTAGAAGCAGCTAGGACACCTGAGAATGAGAAGGTGGCGGTGGTACGCCTACAGTTGTTAGACTTGGCTCGCGATTGGTGGGCAGCTCAGGCCATGGGATTAGCAACACCAGTCACTTGGGCGACGTTCAGAGAGAGGTTCCAGACAAAGTACTTCGATGCGGTGGCACGGTACGACCTGCAGACCAGATTCACCAACTTGAAGCAAGGAGGCAGAACGGTCGATGGCTATGAGACCGAGTTTTCTAGGCTGAGTAGGTTTGCCCCCACTTTGGTGGCGACCGAGTTCGATAGGGCTCAGCGGTTCCAGCAAGGGCTGCACTTAGAGATATTATTGGCGGTGGAGCAGTTCGAGCACCAGACGTTCGATACAGTGTTGAAGGCAGCAAGGAGGCATGAGTATACCTCCCGGAGAATTGTGGACAGGACCGGAGGCAGGAAGCGGTCCCACAACCAGATGCACCAATCTTCAGCTCCAGTCCCGGCAGCTAGGGGATTAACCATTGGAACTCCGAGGCGGGCGGCCTCAGTGACGTCGGTTCAGCATTCGACCCCGATGTACCCGCAGCAGCAGAAGCAGAAGCAGTCTTCCGCGGTGGGATGTTCGCATTGCGGGAAGCCGGGCCATGTAGTGGCAGAGTGTCGTAGGGCGCAGGGATTGTGCCTGGCTTGTGGAGGAGCAGACCACCAGATAGGGACCTGCCCGAATAGGGAAGGTCCATCATCATCCAATCTTTCTAGTTCTTCGGTGAGAGGAACAGCCCTAGTTCCAGTCCAGCAGCAGCAGCAGTACCCGAGGCCATTGTTGCCTCAGGCCCAGGCCTTTCAGCAGTAGAACCAGCAGCAGTTCACCCAGGCTCCAGCACAGAACAGACAGAGGGGTTTCCAGCAGAGGGGACCCGCAGCTAGAGGTCAGGCTATGATGATGACCATGGAAGAAGAAGTTGCACCAGGTGAGGTAGTGGCAGGTACTATTCTCGTCAACACCTTTCCAGCATCTGTATTATTTGATTCTGGTGCATCGCATTCATTCACGTCTGCACGATTCGCGATACGGATAGGATTGGAGCCCGAGTCATTATCAGTGAGGCTCAATATACTTACTGGTAATGGTCTTGTGGGAGTAGATCGAGTATTTTCCTCGTGTCGGATCATAGTTAGCGGTAGAGAGTTCCTCGCTAGGCTCATAGAGTTCCCTATGGCAGACTATGATGTAGTCCTAGGCATGGATTGGTTCAGAAACCATTATGCTAGGATAGACTGCCATGTTGGCAGAGTTGTCTTTAGTATTCCCGGAGAGCCAGAGTTTTCATTTTCCAGAGGCACAGTAGAGTCATCTCCTCCAGTATTGCGGATGGCAGTAGCAGCAGTGTAGTTGCCCCGGATAGTTGAAGAGTTTCCAGATGTCTTTCCAGAGGAACTTCCAGGGATGCCACCAGAGCGGGAGATCAAGTTCACCATTGACTTGATTCCCGGGACAGCACCAGTATCAGAGCGAGTCTACAGAATGGCGCCTTCAGAGTTGGAGATTTTGTACAAGATGATTGAAGAACTTAGAACCAAAGGATTCATTCGTGCTAGTGGATCGCCTTGGGGAGCCCCAATGCTTCTTGTGAAAAAGAAGGATGGTACGTCCAGGCTATGTGTTGATTATCATACCTTGAACTCAGTGACAATCAAGAACAGATACCCTCTCCCGAGGATAGATGACTTGTTTGATCAACTCAAGGGGGCTTCAGTTTTCTCGAAGATAGACTTGCGGTCAGGATACCACCAGATCAGAGTCAGAGAGAAGGACATCCCGAAGACGGCATTCAGATCTAGGTACGGGCATTGGGAGTTTCTAGTTATGCCCTTTGGAGCGACCAATGCGTCGGCAGTGTTCATGGACCTCATGAACCGTATTTTCATGCCTTACTTGGATCAGTTTGTGATAGTGTTCCTTGATGACATCCTGGTCTACAGCAAGAGTGAAGCAGAGCACGAGCAGCATCTCAAAGTTGTCCTCCAGATTCTCAGAGAGCACCAGTTGTACACCAAGTTCAGTAAATGCGAGTTCTGGCTCGATCGCATTTCTTACTTGGGTCACATCATTACCAGAGGAGGAGTGGAAGTGGATCCCCAGAAGATTGTGTCTATCGAGGCATGGCCAGTACCCAGCTCAGTGGCAGAAGTTCGCAGCTTTCTTGGATTGGCCGGCTACTACCGGCGGTTCGTCTCTGATTTTGCAAGAATATCAGCGCCGATGACCCAGTTGACCCGTAAGGATGTGCCATTCGTTTGAACAGCAAAATGTCAGGAATCATTTGAGAAGTTGAAGCGAGGTTTGATAACGGCTCCCATTCTCACCCTTCCAGATGGGACCGGAGGATTCACGGTTTATTGCGACGCTTCAGGCAGAGGATTGGGATGTGTTTTGATGCAGCATGGGAAGGTAATTGCTTATGCATCACGTCAACTCCGTGATCATGAGAAGAATTACCCGACCCACGACTTGGAGCTAGCAGCAGTAGTGTTTGCACTTAAGTTGTGGAGGCACTACTTGTACGGAGACAGAGTGGAGATATTTACTGATCATAAGAGCCTGAAGTATGTTTTCACCCAGAAGGATCTTAATATGCGGCAGAGAAGATGGCTCGAGCTACTGGTGGACTACGATATGGATTTGCAGTATCATCCAGGGAAGGCCAACGTTGTAGCAGATGCGTTGAGCCGGAGAGCCGGAGTTTATTTTCTGACGGCGCAACCAGAGTTATTGTCGGATCTTCAGAAGATGGGAATTGAAGTGGTTCTTCCTTCCAATGTGGCCTTGATGGCCAGCCTACAGATTCAGTCCACCATAGTTGAGAGGATCCGGATAGCACAGTTAACAGATTCCAAGATTCAGCGGCTCAGAGCAGAGTACGAGGCAGAGAGAAGGCCAGAGTTATGTATTCATGATGATGGTACACTTCGACACGGCACGCGTCTTTGTGTACCCAGTGGAGATATCAGACAGGAAGTCATGGCAGAGGCTCACAGTTCGCAGTATTCCATCCACCCAGGCAGCACGAAGATGTACCGAGATATTCGTCAACACTTTTGGTAGAATGGTATGAAGAGGGAGATAGCCCGGTATGTCTCTCGATGTTTGGTTTGCCAACAGGTCAAGGCTGAACATCAGAGGCCAGCTGGACTTCTTCAACCTTTACCGATCCCAGAATGGAAATGGGAGCACATAACCATGGCTTTCGTGACTGGGTTACCCAGATCTCCGGCAGACAGAGATGCTATTTGGGTCATTGTGGACAGGCTTACCAAGGTGGCACACTTTCTTCCATTTAGAGTTGGACAGTCGACGGCACAGCTAGCAGAGATGTATCTCAGGCAGATCGTCCGACTTCACGGAGTGCCAGTCAGCAGAGTATCAGACAGGAATACGAGATTTACATCGCACTTCTGGCGCAATCTTCATCAAAGTTTGGGGACTCGTCTCAAGTTCAGCTCAGCGTATCATCCGCAGACAGATGGGCAGTCAGAGCGTACTATACAAACTCTCGAAGATATGTTGCGGTCATGTACCCTTGACTTCGGTGGTTCGTGGGAGGATCACCTGCACCTGGTGGAATTCTCGTACAACAATAGTTTCCAGGCCAGTATCCAGATGGCACCCTTCGAGGCTCTGTATGGTAGGAAGTGCAGATCCCCGTTAACATGGGACGATGTCGGAGAGAGGCAGATGCTCGGTCTAGAACTGATTTCTCAGACGGTTGAAGTGGTCAGGAAAGTCAGAGATCACCTCCGAGTTGCTCAGGATCGCCAGCGCCATTGGGCCGATGCTCATCGGCGTCCCTTAGAATTTGTCGTCGGCGACCATGTATTCCTTAGGATCTCGCCTACCCGCGGCGTCATTCGTTTTGGCGTGCGGGGAAAGCTTAGTCCTAGGTATATAGGGTCGTTCGATATTCTGGAGCGAGTAGGCGATGTGTCCTATCGTCTCGCTCTTCCGCCGTCGCTAAGTGAGGTACATGATGTATTCCATGTATCCCAATTAAGACGGTACATCCCAGACCCGAGCCATATCCTAGATCATTCAGAATTGGTTGTTGGTACCAACCTTTCGTATGAGGAGAGGCCCGTGTCTATATTGGACCGGAGAGAAAAGACGCTCAAGAACAAGACTATTAACTTAGTCCGTGTTGCTTGGGGTCATCACTCTCTAGGTGAGTCAACGTGGGAGCGTGAGGACGACATCCGATCGCGATATCCCTACATGTTTGACTCGTAAGGTATAATGTCTTTCTTATGCCTTACGCTTTCCCTTTTCTTGCTTGCATTGTATGATTGTATGATTGAACTGCTTAGTGTAGCTTGTCTGTGCTTAGTATAGCTTGTCGTGGCAATCTCTAGCTCCTTGATTAAATTCCGAGGACGGAATTCTTGAAGGTGGATAGAGTTGTCACCCCCATTTCCTGTATTTCGTATTTGTACTCGTAATTTGATTTTGGCACGTATTTTATTTTCTCGACTTGCGGATTTTGGTTTCTCGTAAATGGGTTTTGGACCATGGCTTGGTTTTATTTTGTGGAGTTAGTTTGGGTTGGTCTGGTTCATCATGAGTGGAACACCCTAGCCTATTCTCCACCTCCATTCCATCACAACCACCCTCATTAAAACCTACCAACCTTTTCTCTCTCCTCCATAACTCCATTAATTTCTTACAACTTCTTCTTCTTCCTTCTTCCACACAACTCCCCAACCCATAGGCAAGTGTACCTTGCCATCAAATAAGCACCACTTTTTATTTGTCTATTAGCTAGATTAGGCCATGGAGAACAACTTTAGAACTTGACATTTTATGATTTGGAGCTTTCATTTTTCTAGATCTAGGTTTTGACTATTTTCGGATTTACATGGTTTTGATCTATTTTGGTTGGATTTTTGTGGGTTTTGATGCTTCCATGTGGAAGAGAATTCAATTTTACTCAAGTTAGACCTTTGAAATTCTAGATTTGGTTTTGATTTTACCAAGATATGAAGTTTTGAACCTTAGAGTTCTTGGAGTCTTCTTCTCGGCCTGGAGAAGAAGACAGCAGCCTGCACTCTTTAGCGCGGGGCTGGATTGTGCATCCCCCTCGGCCAGCGCTCTTTAGCGCAGCGCCGACCGTGCAGCTTGCCCCTTGGCGAACTGCGCTCAACCCGAGTGCGCATGGATTCATGCGCAGTCTGCTCATGCGCAGTCTGCTCATGCGCAATCTATCCCTGCGCACTCCACTCATGCGCAATCTGATCCTGCGCTATCCATTCCTGCGCAACCTGATCCAGCGTAATCCATCTGCTGTGCTGCTCACCCTGCGCAGTTGGTACCCTGCGCAGTTCACCCTGCGCAATTGACCCCTGTGCACTTGGCACCCTGCGCAGTTGGTACCCTGCGCAGCTCACCCTGCGCACTTGGCCCTGCGCAGTTGGTACCCTGCGCAGCTCACCCTGCGCACTTGGCACCCTGCGCAGTTGGTACCCTGCACAACCTACTTGTCTGTGATGAATTTGTTATTTCTTGATCTTGGCTCTTCTATAGTCCTATTTATATTAGTATTTTATTAGATATTTTATGCCCATTTTATATCCTTACGCCTTTTGACATGAACTTGATTTTGCTTAATATGTTGGGAATGACTATTGTACACGGCATGATATGACATGACCAACCTGACACGACAGTGATCCGTAGTGGTGCACTCCTGACAGTACCCTGACATGATTTATCTTGATAACTTGATAGTGGCCCGTGGCGGCGCACTCCTGACTTGACTTGACTTGTAACTTGTAAACTTGACTCCTATAATCAACTTGACACCGTGGGTGTTCCTGCTTGCTTGCTTGTACAATCCACTTGTCTTGTCTTGCATCATGTCTAGGACGTGACTTCCTGGGTACCACGGCCAGGGACTCGTGCTAAATTAGATTAGGATAATGATTAGATCACACTAGAACATGGAGAATTCCCAGTCACAGGCAATCTCGTTATCTGGGCGCTTTAATGGATTTGTAGCTTGCCGACGAGTAGAGCACATTTCCAGCACACTGTCATGTGTTGCACCCTCTAAGTCACCTAAGGGTACATTTGTCTCCCGGGCAATGTACCCACCTATAACTCTCAACCCGCGGAAGAATAACTGGATAGTCTGCAGGGCTTGGGACTGGGAGTTTCTCACTTGCATCTTGTTAGTAATTAGGTTTGTGATAACCCTAGTTAGTTAAGGTAGTAAGCCGTAGTACTTGCTTGGCCGATTGTGAATGAATGGTGTCCAGCTCTGTCTAAGTCTTGGCTAGCCCCTGTACCTGGAACTCTTGATCATGATTGTTTTACTTATCTTAACGATAAATGAGTAGAGACAGTGAGCTATTCAGGCGAAGGGTTACAACCCCGGTCCTTGTTTGGTTTAAGGATTGTAACCTGGCTCCCGGAATGGTTCTACGTCCCTAGTCGTTTATCGCCCTGTGTACTTTACTACTTGTACTTCTTTTATTCTTATGTTCTGATATGCTGGCTTTTGTTCTTATTTGTGGCCTCCTTGTGGCACTTGCTCTTTCTGGGGTTTGACCCAGCTGGTTTTGTGTGGCCAGATTTCGGAGCAACTCCCGAGGATCTACCGAGCTTCCAGCCCAATGGTGACAACTAGACGGAACTCGGGCCAAGAGTGGATTTTCCTTTTGTTTCACCCACTTATATAAAAATTTATTCTTTTGAGGCGTTTAGCCGACGAGCACCTGTTAGCTCGATGCACATTTACTTACTGTCTGCCTACGGGCTGTAAACATGATTAACAAATCCTAGGGTTGATTATGTATGACTGAACTCTTGCTAGTCCCATCATTTTGTACGACTAGCTTCATGATCATCCAATATGTAATATTTGGGACGCCTTATATATATATATTTGATGCTCTAATATCTTGTAACTCTGTTAATTGCTTGAGATTGAGACAATAGGCTTGACCTTAAGAGACTGCTGGCTTGTAGTAAACCCTCATATCTAGACAGCCGTGACCGTATAGTTGAGATGTATTCTATTTCAATATACGTAGCTGGCTATGTCTGCCCCCGCTCTCCAGTATTCTGGTTCTGGGGCGTGACAAGATGAATCATGTATATACAGAAAGTGTGACGGAAACGTGGTGGTATTCTTAGTACTTTACGTAGATGACATCTTGCTCATTGGAAACAATGTGAAGGTGTTATCTTATGTAAGGGTATAGTTATCCAAACAGTTTGATATGAAGGACTTGGGAGAAGTAGGTCATCCTTGGGATCAATGTTCTACAAGATCGCAAGAAAAGGATGTTGGGCTTGTCCTAAGCTTCCTATGTCGATACTATACTAACTTATTTAGCATACAAAATTATAAGAAAGGTTTTTTACCTTTTAAGCATGGAATTGCTCTATCAAAGGAGCAGTACACCTAAAGAGATAGAGAACATGAAAGCAATTCCTTATGCTTCAGAGTAGGAAGCTTTATGCATGCAATGCTATGTACGAGACCAGACATTGCTTTGCCGTTGGCATGGTCAGCAGATATCAGTCTAACACCAGGACAAGAGCACTGGACCGCCGTAAAGCATATTTTTGAAATACCTGAAAAGGACTAAAGAGTATCTGCTAGTTTACCAGACATAGTTAGTTCCCTTGGGGTATACAGACTCATTTTTCAGTCAGATAGGGATTCTAAAAAATCTACATCAGGCTATGTATTTACTTGGAAGGTGGAGCCATTGTATGGAGGAGTATCAAACAA